>CM064575.1:3802121-4188642 GCA_032716605.1 Paralithodes platypus
ACAAGGGACTGGTATTCTCGAGAAGGGGCTCCGGTCCTGACGCTATTCGTGACTTACAGTGTGCTGGCTTAATAATCCAGAAGGGTTGATAGCCTCGAAGCCCTATTTTTACTAACTAACTGTATTATGGGGTTTTGAATAGTGTTGTAGCATTTACAATATTCAACATTACAATAGTCTCTTACAATACTTTAATCTTAATTACTGGATATGCTTGTGTTTCTAATATGTTAGTTTATTATCATCTATACATTTATCTCGATGTTATACTTATTATTCTAGCATGGCGGTTTGAGTTGAAAGAGTAGGGTGAAATATAACTTGATGCCCTTATCTATGTTATATTCTGATTATATAACTTGATGCCCTTATCTATGTTATATTCTGATTATATAACTTGATGCCCTTATCTATGTTATATTCTGATTATATAACTTGATGCCCTTATCTATGTTATATTCTGATTATATAACTTGATGCCCTTATCTATGTTATATTCTGATTATATAACTTGATGCCCTTATCTATGTTATATTCTGATTATATAACTTGATGCCCTTATCTATGTTATATTCTGATTATATAACTTGATGCCCTTATCTATGTTATATTCTGATTATATAACTTGATGCCCTTATCTATGTTATATTCTGATTATATAACTTGATGCCCTTATCTATGTTATATTCTGATTATATAACTTGATGCCCTTATCTATGTTATATTCTGATTATATAACTTGATGCCCTTATCTATGTTATATTCTGATTATATAACTTGATGCCCTTATCTATGTTATATTCTGATTATATAACTTGATGCCCTTATCTATGTTATATTCTGATTATATAACTTGATACCCTTATCTATGTTATATTCTGATTAGTCTTGGTTATTATTAAGTATTAGCTCTATTTCTCTAGTCCTTCTGTAGTTATGAAGGCTAGTGGTGGAGAATTCTGGCCGACCTATAATGAATAGACTATAGTTAAATTAGTCTATACATTACTATTGTATGTGCATGTGTGAGTAATTAGTCCTAGTGCATAGTGATACTAGTGGTACTAGTGATACGCCAAAAACAATATGGACACTCCCGAGGTAAATCCGATATCGTAACTAAACCGGATATTTACCAGGCTCCAGAAACCGGGATCATGGCCACAGGAAGGAAAATATACTATACTATACTGTGTTTACTTTACATAGGCCAATATACTATACTATACTGTGTTTACTTTACATAGGCCAATATACTATACTATACTGTGTTTACTTTACATAGGCCAATATACTATACTATACTGTGTTTACTTTACATAGGCCAATATACTATACTATACTGTGTTTACTTTACATAGGCCAATATACTATACTATACTGTGTTTACTTTACATAGGCCAATATACTATACTATACTGTGTTTACTTTACATAGGCCAATATACTATACTATACTGTGTTTACTTTACATAGGCCAATATACTATACTATACTGTGTTTACTTTACATAGGCCAATATACTATACTATACTGTGTTTACTTTACATAGGCCAATATACTATACTATACTGTGTTTACTTTACATAGGCCAATATACTATACTATACTGTGTTTACTTTACATAGGCCAATATACTATACTATACTGTGTTTACTTTACATAGGCCAATATACTATACTATACTGTGTTTACTTTACATAGGCCAATATACTATACTATACTGTGTTTACTTTACATAGGCCAATATTTGACTTAGTCCCAGTCTGAGTCCACAGCTGTGAGTTAACCCCTTCTGTACCGGTGCTTTTAGACGATTTATTAGACGAATGTATTCAATTTAAAAAAAGGCCTCGAGCAATAAACAGTCTACGAAGTATCTCACTTAGCCTTTCTTACTACCACAGATCCTTCTTTAACTGCTCAAAATCTTCTAAATATGGCTATAAATAAATGAATAAGACGTCGCCGGTACAGAAGGGGTTAAGGTAAATGTTTAAGTTATTTGTTCATATATTTATTTATTTATTTATTATTATTCTCATCGTTTTAGTTTCCTCCCTAGACCCAGGAGCTAAACAAAATTATAATTATATAAATGAATAAACAAATAACAATCTCCTTAAGCTACGTGAGGGGAAAAGGGGGGGGGGAGGGGGAGGGGGAAGCCGGAAGAAGAAACTCATATGAAGAAACAGGCCGTGGGTCAGAGGGGGGGGGGGGAGCGTGTTTATTAGGTCACTAGAGGTCACCTGGGATGGTCATTGTATACCTCCCCCCCTTGGTCACTCTGGTCACCCCTTAACTCTTTCCTACCTCCCTCCTCCCCTCCCTCCTCCTAACTTATTTCCCCTCCTTACCACCTTTCCTCTCCTCACCCCTTCCTCTCATTCCCTCCCTCCTCACCTCACCTTTCCCTATCCCCCCCCCCCCTTCCGCATTACGCTCTCTCCCCTTTCCTCCTCTCCCATAAACTATATCCTTCACTTCCTCACACATAATATATCCTCCTCTCCTCTCCTCTTTTCCTCCTTTTGTTCCTTCCCCTCCCATCTCCCCTCTACCTATCACCTTCTCTCTTATCTCCCATCACCTATTCCCTCCTCACTCTCTTCCCTTCCCCTCAATCTCGTTTCTCTGCACGTATTCCATCAGTCTTTCTCTCTCTCCTTTCCCCCTCTCCCTATTCCCTTCCTTTCCCCTCGTTCCATCACCCCTTCCCTCTCGCTCCATCACCCTTTCTCCCTCGCGCCAATTTCTACATGTCTTTTATATTGCTTAAAACAAAACAAGTTCTCATATGTCTCAACCCAATTGTTATTCTTTTCCCGTAAACGTTTTAATTAATTTTGTTTATTAATTAACCCCTTCCGTACCGACTCCGTCTTTGTACTTATATGCTTGCTGTTTTAGACGATGTTTTCAGTTTATGAAGGATCTGTGGTAGTAAAAAGGGTCAATTGAGATAGTTAAAAGGCTGTTAATTGTTTGAGGCCCTTTTTGATCTGAATAATATAGTTTAATGTTAGCCAGAATAAAGTTTAAAGACGTCGCCCGGTACAGAAAGGGTTGAAGCGTGGTTCCCTCAGACGTTCTGGTAACTCCTTCGTTTGCTCTCCTTTTCCTCCTCTTAATGCCAGTAATAATCCCTTCATACGTTCTACCAACCCCAGTTGACCTCTTCTTGTTCTAGTTATTCCTTAATCTTAATTTGTTCTCCTTCTTCTTCCACTGTTTTAGTCTTTCTCCCTTCGTCTTTCATCGCCTTAGTTATTTCTTCTTCCTCCTCTTCATTTTCTTGTCTTTTTATTTTATTTCTTCTTAGTGTATTCCTCTTTCTCCACTCTTATCTCATCTCCTTAGTTTCTTCTCTTTCTTGTTCTTCCACTGTTATAATATTTCTCCCCTATTATCTATCTCCTTTGTTTATTCAACTTCTTCTCCCACTGTTTTAATCTTTCTCCCCTCTTTTCTCATCCCCATGGTAGAGTTGTGGACCTTTTCATTATTAGTTTGCCGTTAGTTTGCATATTTTAAGACGTTTCACTCCATTAATTTGGCGATAAAAGACACTTCACCCCATTCAAGTGTCGATTTCCTTTTGGGGCTAACGATAGCGAGCCTGTAACGTAAACAAATGTACAAATTTAGCTTGAAGGGGATGTGGGTGGGAATTTAGCTTGAAGGGGATGTGGGTGGGAATTTTGTAGCTTGAAGGAAGTCTGGGAAGGCGTTCTTGTTAGCCACGGGGACAAACTAAAATACATTGCTCGAAAATGGCAATAACAAACAAAATGCTCCATAATAGTTAAACAAAATATCCTAATAACCCACAAGACGTCGGACCTGATAGAGTTAAAACAAAAAATTATGCCAACTTTTCCAACTCCCTTGTTCAGAAGCCACACAGAATATGCAAAGAGGATTATACAGAGAGAGAGAGAGAGAGAGAGTGCTACAGCTAGATACAGACAAGCCGAACTGATATGAAAGATAGAAAGCAAATATGGAAAAGAAGAAAGAGAGACGGATGATGTTTTATTATGCATTAAAGATACAAAGGCACATACACAACCAGAAAGAGAGAGAGAGAGAGAGAGAGAGAGGGGGGTAGTTGGATGGATGGGCAAGGCATTAGTCGCCCACTAGCCTCCTTTTTGCAACTAGCACCTCTCTCTCTCTTCTCTCTCTTTTTTTTCTCTCTTTCTCTCTCTCTCTCTCTCTTTCTCTTTCTATCTCGTTCTATTTTTTTTCTCTCTCTCTCTCTCTCTCTCTCTCTCTCTCTCTCTCTCTCTCTCTCTCTCTCTCTCTCTCAGCTAATAGAACAGGTCCTACCTAAGCTACCTATAATGTAGGTACTTAAACTTATGAGGTATTTAAAACTTATACTTAGAACTAATGAGGTTAATATAAATATATAGAATTGATAAAACACGTATATTGGCGTCCTTTGATTGACGTGTTAAGGAGATTCTTGAAGTGACGCATTAAGTTTGACGGACCAGTGACGTAATCTCGACGTATGTATGAATAACGTTGGTACCGTGACGTAAGAAACAGGCTGGGGAGAGAGAGAGAGAGGGGAGGGAAGGGGGGGTGATATATAGAGAGAGGGAGAGATAGAGTGAGAGAGCAGCTGGCAACCCTCACTTCAATTGACACTAATAGCAACGCTCTCTCTCTCTCTCTCTCTCTCTCTCTCTCTCTCTCTCTCATGCACCAAAGAAACAATTCCGATGAAACATACACGAACATGGTCTATGACGTGGCTTAACTATAAGGCATATAGAGTAATGGGTTGGCTACGTACCAGCAATCTGAGAAACAATATATTTCCGTCTACTTTTTTTTTTTTTTTGGGGGGGGGGGGGCACTTGTTACAGGCAGCTTTACCATTTGTCTCCTTCGTACACATAGAACCAAATAATTAAGTCCCTCCTAATAATAGCTGCATAAAATCATCGGTGGTTGTTGTATTTGTTATGAGTGTTGTTGTTGTTTATACTGTGATTATTGTTGTTGTATTTACTATGGGTGTTTTAGTTGTATTTGCTAGTGTTGTTGTTGTATTTGCTACGAGTGTTATTGTCGTTGCACTCGCTGTTAATGTTAGTGTTGAATTTGCTATGAATATGGGTGTCGTTGAAATTTGAGAAGGCCCTAAAGTGAGGAAGCCGACCAAAACACTATACTGTAGCTAGAATGTGATGCAATAGCCTACAATAGCATCATGGGGGTCGGGGCTTGGTCACCACCTAGTTTGTCCATGAAGGTATCTCAGGGCTATTTTTGTTTATTTTTGTTTGTTCTTATAGCATTGTTGAATTTGTTGTTGTTCTGGTTAACGTTATAGGCCGATTCCTCTTAAATTACAGGCTCGCTATCGCTTGCCAGGAAAAAATCGACACCTAAATTACACGAACATTCTTAATATTGACAAAGAAATGTGGCGAAAGGTGTTAAAATCGCCAAACTAATGGGCCAAACGTCCTAAAATCTGAAAGCTAATGGGGCTAAACATGAGGACGAAGGGGGTCCAGAAAAACGACCCATCTCCCCTTAACCCTTTCAGTACTGGTGAAATATTTTATTATTTGATTTCAGCTCTATTTAGGTGATTTTATGAAGGTTAGGAAAGATATATGGTAGCGAAAGGGATTAATCGAGTCTGTAGCCATGTAGACGTCCATTCTAAGCAGCATAACATCGTATAATAATTGCCAGAATATGATAAAATGGATGTCACCGGTACTGAAAGGGTTAATAATAATAGCCTAGGGTACTGGGAAGGCAGCGCGGATATGAGTGTGTGTGTGTGTGTGTGTGTGTGTGTGTTTGTGTAGGGGGGGAGTATAAGGGATTCATTCACGAGGTGGGTTAGTGGAATGGTATCAGGAATGTATACTCAAGTACCATAGTTACTTCCTTCCTTTGGTGGCCGAGTGGATAAGAACACTGTACAGTTGCCCACATATGTTCTGTTCCTTTCTGTGATCTTATACAGGGAAATATAATGCGCATTGATTGCATTGTGAGTGTCGTTTCTTGTGCATTGGTTAATTCATCTGATTAGTCACCTGATAATTAAAATAAACAACACTCGTCATTCATACTACTATACTTTGATAAGATCACGACGAGGAACAGAACTTTATGTGGGCAACTGTACATTGGTTTGGTGGAGGTTGGTTTGTAGGCCTACAGTAGTGTGGCAGGTTTGGTGGAGGTTGGTTTGTAGGCCTACAGTAGTGTGGCAGGTTTGGTGGAGGTTGGTTTGTAGGCCTACAGTAGTGTGGCAGGTTTGGTGGAGGTTGGTTTGTAGGCCTACAGTAGTGTGGCAGGTTTGGTGGAGGTTGGTTTGTAGGCCTACAGTTGTGTGGCAGGTTTGGTGGAGGTTGGTTTGTAGGCCTACAGTTGTGTGGCAGGTTTGGAGGAGGTTGGTTTGTAGGCCTACAGTAGTGTGGCAGGTTTGGTGGAGGTTGGTTTGTAGGCCTACAGTAGTGTGGCAGGTTTGGTGGAGGTTGGTTTGTAGGCCTACAGTAGTGTGGCAGGTTTGGTGGAGGTTGGTTTGTAGGCCTACAGTAGTGTGGCAGGTTTGGTGGAGGTTGGTTTGTAGGCCTACAGTAGTGTGGCAGGTTTGGTGGAGGTTGGTTTGTAGGCCTACAGTAGTGTGGCAGGTTTGGTAGAGGTTGGTTTGTAGGCCTACAGTAGTGTGGCAGGTTTGGTGGAGGTTGGTTTGTAGGCCTACAGTAGTGTGGCAGGTTTGGTGGAGGTTGGTTTGTAGGCCTACAGTAGTGTGGCAGGTTTGGTGGAGGTTGGTTTGTAGGCCTACAGTAGTGTGGCAGGTTTGGTGGAGGTTGGTTTGTAGGCCTACAGTAGTGTGGCAGGTTTGGTGGAGGTTGGTTTGTAGGCCTACAGTAGTGTGGCAGGTTTGGTGGAGGTTGGTTTGTAGGCCTACAGTAGTGTGGCATGTTTGGTGGAGGTTGGTTTGTAGGCCTACAGTTGTGTGGCAGGTTTGGTGGAGGTTGGTTTGTAGGCCTACAGTAGTGCGGCAGGTTTGGTGGAGGTTGGTTTGTAGGCCTACAGTAGTGTGGCAGGTTTGGTGGAGGTTGGTTTGTAGGCCTACAGTAGTGTGGCAGGTTTGGTGGAGGTTGGTTTGTAGGCCTACAGTAGTGTGGCAGGTTTGGTGGAGGTTGGTTTGTAGGCCTACAGTAGTGTGGCAGGTTTGGTGGAGGTTGGTTTGTAGGCCTACAGTAGTGTGGCAGGTTTGGTGGAGGTTGGTTTGTAGGCCTACAGTAGTGTGGCAGGTTTGGTGGAGGTTGGTTTGTAGGCCTACAGTAGTGTGGCAGGTTTGGTGGAGGTTGGTTTGTAGGCCTACAGTAGTGTGGCAGGTTTGGTGGAGGTTGGTTTGTAGGCCTACAGTAGTGTGGCAGGTTTGGTGGAGGTTAGTTTGTAGGCCTACAGTAGTGTGGCAGGTTTGGTTGAGGTTGGTTTGTAGGCCTACAGTAGTGTGGCAGGTTTGGTGGAGGTTGGTTTGTAGGCCTACAGTAGTGTGGCAGGTTTGGTAGAGGTTGGTTTGTAGGCCTACAGTAGTGTGGCAGGTTTGGTGGAGGTTGGTTTGTAGGCCTACAGTAGTGTGGCAGGTTTGGTGGAGGTTGGTTTGTAGGCCTACAGTAGTGTGGCAGGTTTGGTGGAGGTTGGTTTGTAGGCCTACAGTAGTGTGGCAGGTTTGGTGGAGGTTGGTTTGTAGGCCTACAGTAGTGTGGCAGGTTTGGTGGAGGATAGTTTGTAGGCCTACAGTAGTGTGGCAGGTTTGGTGGAGGTTAGTTTGTAGGCCTACAGTAGTGTGGCAGGTTTGGTGGAGGTTGGTTTGTAGGCCTACAGTAGTGTGGCAGGTTTGGTGGAGGTTGGTTTGTAGGCCTACAGTAGTGTGGCAGGTTTGGTGGAGGTTGGTTTGTAGGCCTACAGTAGTGTGGCAGGTTTGGTGGAGGTTGGTTTGTAGGCCTACAGTAGTGTGGCAGGTTTGGTGGAGGTTGGTTTGTAGGCCTACAGTAGTGTGGCAGGTTTGGTGGAGGTTGGTTTGTAGGCCTACAGTAGTGTGGCAGGTTTGGTGGAGGTTGGTTTGTAGGCCTACAGTAGTGTGGCAGGTTTGGTGGAGGTTGGTTTGTAGGCCTACAGTAGTGTGGCAGGTTTGGTGGAGGTTGGTTTGTAGGCCTACAGTTGTGTGGCAGGTTTGGTGGAGGTTGGTTTGTAGGCCTACAGTAGTGTGGCAGGTTTGGTGGAGGTTGGTTTGTAGGCCTACAGTAGTGTGGCAGGTTTGGTGGAGGTTGGTTTGTAGGCCTACAGTAGTGTGGCAGTTTTGCTGGGGTTTGCTTTGTAGGCCTACAGTAGTGTGGCAGGTTTGGTGGAGGTTGGTTTGTAGGCCTACAGTAGTGTGGCAGGTTTGGTGGAGGTTGGTTTGTAGGCCTACAGTAGTGTGGCAGGTTTGGTGGAGGTTGGTTTGTAGGCCTACAGTAGTGTGGCAGGTTTGGTGGAGGTTGGTTTGTAGGCCTACAGTAGTGTGGCAGGTTTGGTGGAGGTTGGTTTGTAGGCCTACAGTAGTGTGGCAGGTTTGGTGGAGGTTGGTTTGTAGGCCTACAGTTGGCTGCCTGGTTTGGTGGAGGTTGGTTTGTAGGCCTACAGTAGTGTGGCAGGTTTGGTGGAGGTTGGTTTGTAGGCCTACAGTAGTGTGGCAGGTTTGGTGGAGGTTGGTTTGTAGGCCTACAGTAGTGTGGCAGGTTTGGTGGAGGTTGGTTTGTAGGCCTACAGTAGTGTGGCAGGTTTGGTGGAGGTTGGTTTGTAGGCCTACAGTAGTGTGGCAGGTTTGGTGGAGGTTGGTTTGTAGGCCTACAGTAGTGTGGCAGGTTTGGTGGAGGTTGGTTTGTAGGCCTACAGTAGTGTGGCAGGTTTGGTGGAGGTTGGTTTGTAGGCCTACAGTAGTGTGGCAGGTTTGGTGGAGGTTGGTTTGTAGGCCTACAGTAGTGTGGCAGGTTTGGTGGAGGTTGGTTTGTAGGCCTACAGTAGTGTGGCAGGTTTGGTGGAGGTTGGTTTGTAGGCCTACAGTAGTGTGGCAGGTTTGGTGGAGGTTGGTTTGTAGGCCTACAGTAGTGTGGCAGGTTTGGTGGAGGTTGGTTTGTAGGCCTACAGTAGTGTGGCAGGTTTGGTGGAGGTTGGTTTGTAGGCCTACAGTAGTGTGGCAGGTTTGGTGGAGGTTGGTTTGTAGGCCTACAGTAGTGTGGCAGGTTTGGTGGAGGTTGGTTTGTAGGCCTACAGTAGTGTGGCAGGTTTGGTGGAGGTTGGTTTGTAGGCCTACAGTAGTGTGGCAGGTTTGGTGGAGGTTGGTTTGTAGGCCTACAGTAGTGTGGCAGGTTTGGTGGAGGTTGGTTTGTAGGCAGTAGTGTGGCAGGTTTGGTGGAGGTTGGTTTGTAGGCCTACAGTAGTGTGGCAGGTTTGGTGGAGGTGGGTTTGTAGGCCTACAGTAGTGTGGCAGGTTTGGTGGAGGTTGGTTTGTAGGCCTACAGTAGTGTGGCAGGTTTGGTGGAGGTTGGTTTGTAGGCCTACAGTAGTGTGGCAGGTTTGGTGGAGGTTGGTTTGTAGGCCTACAGTAGTGTGGCAGGTTTGGTGGAGGTTGGTTTGTAGGCCTACAGTTGTGTGGCAGGTTTGGTGGAGGTTGGTTTGTAGGCCTACAGTTGTGTGGCAGGTTTGGTGGAGGTTGGTTTGTAGGCCTACAGTAGTGTGGCAGGTTTGGTGGAGGTTGGTTTGTAGGCCTACAGTAGTGTGGCAGGTTTGGTGGAGGTTGGTTTGTAGGCCTACAATAGTGTGGCAGGTTTGGTGGAGGTTGGTTTGTAGGCCTACAGTAGTGTGGCAGGTTTGGTGGTGGTTGGTTTGTAGGCCTACAGTAGTGTGGCAGGTTTGGTGGTGGTTGGTTTGTAGGCCTACAGTAGTGTGGCAGGTTTGGTGGAGGTTGGTTTGTAGGCCTACAGTAGTGTGGCAGGTTTGGTGGAGGTTGGTTTGTAGACCTACAGTAGTGTGGCAGGTTTGGTGGAGGTTGGTTTGTAGGCCTACAGTTGTGTGGCAGGTTTGGTGTTGTAGGCCTACAGTAGTGTGGCAGGTTTGGTGGAGGTTGGTTTGTAGGCCTACAGTTGTGTGGCAGGTTTGGTGGAGGTTGGTTTATAGGCCTACAGTAGTGTGGCAGGTTTGGTGGAGGTTGGTTTGTAGGCCTACAGTTGTGTGGCAGGTTTGGTGGAGGTTGGTTTGTAGGCCTACACTAGTGTGGCAGGTTTGGTGGAGGTTGGTTTGTAGGCCTACAGTTGTGTGGCAGGTTTGGTGGAGGTTGGTTTGTAGGCCTACAGTAGTGTGGCAGGTTTGGAGGCCTACAGTAGTGTGGCAGGTTTGGTGGAGGTGGTTTGTAGGCCTACAGTAGTGTGGCAGGTTTGGTGGAGGTTGGTTTGTAGGCCTACAGTAGTGTGGCAGGTTGGGTGGAGGTTGGTTTGTAGGCCTACAGTAGTGTGGCAGGTTTGGTGGAGGTTGGTTTGTAGGCCTACAGTAGTGTGGCAGGTTTTGGTGGAGGTTGGTTTGTAGGCCTACAGTAGTGTGGCAGGTTTGGTGGAGGTTGGTTTGTAGGCCTACAGTAGTGTGGCAGGTTTGGTGGAGGTTGGTTTGTAGGCCTACAAGTGTGGCAGGTTTGGTGGAGGTTGGTTTGTAGGCCTACAGTAGTGTGGCAGGTTTGGTGGAGGTTGGTTTGTAGGCCTACAGTAGTGGCCAGGTTTGGTGGAGGTTGCTTTGTAGACCTACAGTAGTGTGGCAGGTTTGGTGGAGGTTGGTTTGTAGGCCTACACTAGTGTGGCAGGTTTGGTGGAGGTTGGTTTGTAGGCCTACAGTAGTGTGGCAGGTTTGGTGGAGGTTGGTTTGTAGGCCTACAGTAGTGTGGCAGGTTGGTGGAGGTTGGTTTGTAGGCCTACAGTAGTGTGGCAGGTTTGGTGGAGGTTGGTTTGTAGGCCTACAGTTGTGTAGCAGGTTTGGTGGAGGTTGGTTTGTAGGCCTACAGTAGTGTGGCAGGTTTGGTGGAGGTTGGTTTGTAGGCCTACAGTAGTGGCAGGTTTTTGGTGGAGGTTGGGGTTTGTAGGCCTACAGTAGTGTGGCAGGTTTGGTGGAGGTTGGTTTGTAGGCCTACAGTTAGGTTGGAGGTGGTTGGTGGGGGTGGCAGGTTGGGTTTGTTGTAGGCCTACAGTAGTGTGGCAGGTTTGGTGGAGGTTGGGTTTGTAGGCCCACAGTAGTGTGGCAGGTTTGGTGGAGGATAGTTTGTAGGCCTACAGTAGTGTGGCAGGTTTGGTGGAGGTTGGTTTGTAGGCCTACAGTAGTGTGGCAGGTTTGGTGGAGGTTGGTTTGTAGGCCTACAGTAGTGCGGCAGGTTTGGTGGAGGTTGGTTTGTAGGCCTACAGTAGTGTGGCAGGTTTGGTGGAGGATAGTTTGTAGGCCTACAGTAGTGTGGCAGGTTTGGTGGAGGTTGGTTTGTAGGCCTACAGTAGTGTGGCAGGTTTGGTGGAGGATAGTTTGTAGGCCTACAGTAGTGTGGCAGGTTTGGTGGAGGTTGGTTTGTAGGCCTACAGTAGTGTGGCAGGTTTGGTGGAGGTTGGTTTGTAGGCCTACAGTAGTGTGGCAGGTTTGGTGGAGGATAGTTTGTAGGCCTACAGTAGTGTGGCAGGTTTGGTGGAGGTTGGTTTGTAGGCCTACAGTAGTGTGGCAGGTTTGGTGGAGGTTGGTTTGTAGGCCTACAGTAGTGTGGCAGGTTTGGTGGAGGATAGTTTGTAGGCCTACAGTAGTGTGGCAGGTTTGGTGGAGGTTGGTTTGTAGGCCTACAGTAGTGTGGCAGGTTTGGTGGAGGTTGGTTTGTAGGCCTACAGTAGTGTGGCAGGTTTGGTGGAGGATAGTTTGTAGGCCTACAGTAGTGTGGCAGGTTTGGTGGAGGTTGGTTTGTAGGCCTACAGTAGTGTGGCAGGTTTGGTGGAGGTTGGTTTGTAGGCCTACAGTAGTGTGGGCAGGTTTGGTGGAGGGTTTGTAGGCCTACAGTAGTGTGGCAGGTTTGGTGGAGGTTGGTTTGTAGGCCTACAGTAGTGTGGCAGGTTTGGTGGAGGTTGGTTTGTAGGCCTACAGTAGTGTGGCAGGTTTGGTGGAGGATAGTTTGTAGGCCTACAGTAGTGTGGCAGGTTTGGTGGAGGTTGGTTTGTAGGCCTACAGTAGTGTGGCAGGTTTGGTGGAGGTTGGTTTGTAGGCCTACAGTAGTGTGGCAGGTTTGGTGGAGGATAGTTTGTAGGCCTACAGTAGTGTGGCAGGTTTGGTGGAGGTTGGTTTGTAGGCCTACAGTAGTGTGGCAGGTTTGGTGGAGGTTGGTTTGTAGGCCTACAGTAGTGTGGCAGGTTTGGTGGAGGATAGTTTGTAGGCCTACAGTAGTGTGGCAGGTTTGGTGGAGGTTGGTTTGTAGGCCTACAGTAGTGTGGCAGGTTTGGTGGAGGTTGGTTTGTAGGCCTACAGTAGTGTGGCAGGTTTGGTGGAGGATAGTTTGTTTGTAGGCCTACAGTAGTGTGGCAGGTTTGGTGGAGGTTGGTTTGTAGGCCTACAGTAGTGTGGCAGGTTTGGTGGAGGTTGGTTTGTAGGCCTACAGTAGTGTGGCAGGTTTGGTGGAGGTTGGTTTGTAGGCCTACAGTAGTGGCAGGTTTGGTGGAGGTTGGTTTGTAGGCCTACAGTAGTGTGGCAGGTTTGGTGGAGGTTGGTTGTAGGCCTACAGTAGTGTGGCAGGTTTGGTGGAGGTTGGTTTGTAGGCCTACAGTAGTGTGGCAGGTTTGGTGGAGGTTGGTTTGTAGGCCTACAGTAGTGTGGCAGGTTTGGTGGAGGTTGGTTTGTAGGCCTACAGTAGTGTGGCAGGTTTGGTGGAGGTTGGTTTGTAGGCCTACAGTAGTGTGGCAGGTTTGGTGGAGGTTGGTTTGTAGGCCTACAGTAGTGTGGCAGGTTTGGTGGAGGTTGGTTTGTAGGCCTACAGTAGTGTGGCAGGTTTGGTGGAGGTTGGTTTGTAGGCCTACAGTAGTGTGGCAGGTTTGGTGGAGGTTGGTTTGTAGGCCTACAGTAGTGGCAGGTTTGGTGGAGGTTGGTTTGTAGGCCTACAGTAGTGTGGCAGGTTTGGTGGAGGTTGGTTTGTAGGCCTACAGTAGTGTGGCAGGTTTGGTGGAGGTTGGTTTGTAGGCCTACAGTTGTGTGGCAGGTTTGGTGGAGGTTGGTTTGTAGGCCTACAGTAGTGTGGCAGGTTTGGTGGAGGTTGGTTTGTAGGCCTACAGTTGTGGCAGGTTTGGTGGAGGTTGGTTTGTAGGCCTACAGTAGTGTGGCAGGTTTGGTGGAGGTTGGTTTGTAGGCCTACAGTAGTGTGGCAGGTTTGGTGGAGGTTGGTTTGTAGGCCTACAGTAGTGTGGCAGGTTTGGTGGAGGTTGGTTTGTAGGCCTACAGTAGTGTGGCAGGTTTGGTGGAGGTTGGTTTGTAGGCCTACAGTAGTGCGGCAGGTTTGGTGGAGGTTGGTTTGTAGGCCTACAGTAGTGTGGCAGGTTTGGTGGAGGTTGGTTTGTAGGCCTACAGTAGTGTGGCAGGTTTGGTGGAGGTTGGTTTGTAGGCCTACAGTAGTGTGGCAGGTTTGGTGGAGGTTGGTTTGTAGGCCTACAGTAGTGTGGCAGGTTTGGTGGAGGTTGGTTTGTAGGCCTACAGTAGTGTGTGGCAGGTTTGGTGGAGGTTGGTTTGTAGGCCTACAGTAGTGTGGCAGGTTTGGTGGAGGTTGGTTTGTAGGCCTACAGTAGTGTGGCAGGTTTGGTGGAGGTTGGTTTGTAGGCCTACAGTTGTGTGGCAGGTTTGGTGGAGGTTGGTTTGTAGGCCTACAGTAGTGTGGCAGGTTTGGTGGAGGTTGGTTTGTAGGCCTACAGTTGTGTGGCAGGTTTGGTTGAGGTTGGTTTGTAGGCCTACAGTAGTGTGGCAGGTTTGGTGGAGGTTGGTTTGTAGGCCTACAGTTGTGTGGCAGGTTTGGTTGAGGTTGGTTTGTAGGCCTACAGTAGTGTGGCAGGTTTGGTGGAGGTTGGTTTGTAGGCCTACAGTTGTGTGGCAGGTTTGAATAATTGTCATGGCAGGTTAAATTTGTGACTTGGACTCCATAGGCCTATCACAAACAAAAAAATATAAATACAAAAACAAAATAAAGTAAACCACTAAACATACTATCACTATCTTCAGTTTCACCTGTACCTTGTCCTTACCCTTTCCGTTAACAAAAACACTAAAATTATATGAAATAAATGAGTAAGTAAACTTTTCCCTAACCTTCGTATTTTCCACTTTGGGTAACATAAAAGAACATTAAAGAAAATAATTAAATAAATAACTGAATAAACCTCGCGTTAACCTTCGTATTTCCCACCTTGGTTATGAATAAAGTCCAAACCAAGGCTATTGAAAGATGGAGTGCCTGAACCAGTGTACCAATATACAGAGAGAGAGAGAGAGAGAGAGAGTTATCCGTGTTCAGGTTATGAATAGTTAGGGTTTCCACTTCACTCACAGCCAAGGTGGGAACGAACTATGACTGTTGACTACTAAAAACACTGAATAACTGGATAAATTAAGATTATTATATGGTGGCAGCCGCGTTCGTGAAAACGCTCAGAACGTAATGATTTGTGTTAATTATAAACAATGTAGTAGTAGTAGTAGTAGTAGTAGATGATGTATAATTATGATTTGTTTAGAACAGTAAGATATTTTATGTATAAGAAATGTAGCTCCTATTTCTGTGAACAACGACTCTTGATAAAATAGCTTGGTAGCTAGTTGTTTCTGTTCAAGCTTTGCCTCGAGTCAGCCACCCCCAGCTATGGGGTATGTCCCTGAGTGCATACATTCATACGTACGTACATACATACATACTTACATACGTACATACATACATACATACATACAACTACAAGCAATTTTGACTTCCATTGTATATAACCAACCAAGTCCTCTTAAGACTAAGTAAGTAGGAATCTTTTTGGAGGAACTGGCGCCATGATGGTTTAGAACGACCACTTTAACTCTAATGACCATTCTGGGAAAACCTAGCCCCTCACCTCACTAGTTTAATATAGTGATAGAGTAATGGGAAGTTTGTTAAGGATATGACGCACTTGTTTCCCGCCCGGGCTGCTTAGGTTTAGTGGTAGTGATGACGTCATGTCCGGTGCCATACTAGGGCACTCCTTGGCACTTCATTCTCACTAATTCTCTCTCGCTCTAACACTCTCACACTCATTCTCTCACCCTCTCACTCTTTCTTATTCTCTCTCTCTCTCTCCCTCTCTCTCTCTCTCTCTCTCTCTCTCTCTCTCTCTCTCTCTCTCTCTCTCTCTCTCTCTCTCTCTCTCTCTCTCTCTCTCTCTCTCTATCGGTTACTCATAAAATTACAGGCTTGCTATCGCTCGCCAGGAAAACATCGATACCTGAATGGTACGAAAGGACTTAATATTGAGAAAGAAATGAGGTGTAAAGTCATATAATCACCAAACTAATGAGTCGAACGTCTTAAAATCTAAAAAAACAATGGGATTAAACACGAGGGAGAAGGGGGGCCAGAAAAAATAGCCACTGTATCTCCCCTTTAAAAAAAAAAGCTATGGTACACTTTCATCCAACATATTGCTAAAGCGGTACCACATGTTGAGTTTTAGTACCATCACTACCACCACAACCATTACTACCACTGCTCATTGCTCCACATTTACAACCACCATTAACCCGTTCAGTACCAGGGACGTCCTTCTCATCATATTCTGGCGACTATTAGACGATTTGATTCAACTTGGGAAGGACCTCTAGCTATGATAAGGCTTCAAACTATCTCAACCAACCCTTTTACCTACCACAGATTCTTCCTAAGCTGCCTAATATCGTCTAAATATAGCTAGAAAACAATATAACACACTTCGCTGGTACTCAAAGGGTTAACAAATTGCCACCGCAACCATCACTACCATCATAACTACCACTATAACCACAACTACCATAGCTCTTTCAAAACAACCACCACTACCACTACCACCATCTGTGCAAGGAGTTATATATCGGAGAGAGAGAGAGAGAGAGAGAGAGAGAGAGAGAGAGTAATAATAATGATGGACGTGGTGACTCAAACACGGGGGGTGGGGGGTTAAGGGGTATGGTAAGGGAACAGCAACCAAGGACCATCCCACGCTTAGGATCACTTGTTGTACCCTGTACACACTGTCTGTGTGTATTTGCGTGTGTGTGTCTGTCTATTTGTGTGTGTGTCTGTGTGAGTGTGTATGTTATAGTTACCATAGTTTTAATGTATGGATAGTTAAGTGAAGAGACAGATATATACGTGTAAACATGCTTTTGAGTTAAGCCCGGTTCACACTAGCCGTATTTCCTACCGTTTTACTGTACGTATAAACAATCGTGACGTCAGAGTGACGTCACTTACAGACATGCGGCGTGTACGTGGTGTGAACCGGGAAGCCGTTTACCAAAATGCGTACCCCTCAAAAAGATGGTTTCGATTTATCTTTTTGGTGTACGCACGTACGGATATTGAACATTGAAGTGAAATGTGTGTAATATTTTTCTGCCAATTTCCATTACATTATAGTTAATATCGCATGACAATATAATATGCTATATGTATAATGTTAGTGGCAAGGCAAATATTAAGGCAGTTTAATATGTTAACCTATTGATCGTGTACCTGACAGCCGACGCGGCACCACCAATGTTAGAGACAGTGAATAGAGCCTCCAGATAGAGACAATGAACACCTATATAACTACATAACAACAACAACAACATGTTTCTCCAATAAAATCTCGATTCCCTTCTACAGTAGGGCCTACATATAATTAGTCTATGTCCAGGTACCGTCGCCCACATAAGTTAATCGTTTCTAATCGTCATCTGATATATGAATGTAAATTATATAGTAGACCTAGGCCTATACGAATTTGACCACTTCTGAGTTTCGTTCTATAAGGAAGTTGGAGCTGTAGACATCGATATTTAGCAGAATAACCAGCTATAATACGGTTCTAGTAAATTTATAAATACATTAAACCAAATTCAACATACTATTTATCCATCAGAAACCTACATAATTAATATATTTGTGTTTATTATCGATGTTTACAGGCCGAACTTCCTTATAGCCTCAAACTCGCAAGTGATCAATTGCGAGTGCGGTTTCGTTTAATTATATATCAGTTTACTAATCATATGAATTAACCACTATACACTCGTAAGTCAATGATGCGCAATATATTTCCATTAGCATGGTCACGGAGAGGAATTAATTACAGAACTTATATAAATATGTGGGCAACTGCAGGCTACGTGATGGCTTGGTTTTGATGTATGTTCCTAGTTACTATGCATTGAATTACGGTGGTGGTTCATCTTCGTTCCAAATAAAGAAATAAACACCAAGAAAGATCGTTTCTCAGTCCATGTTGACGATCGTCTAGTAGGTGTTTACCGTTACGCCAGAGAAGTACGTTCCCCACCCCAGTCTGGCCCACGCTCTGGAATGTGGTACGCATTTCATTTCAACTTCACTTCTCCATATCAGTTGTTTGTATGTGACGTCACAGGCCCAAAAACGGATCCCCAACAGACGGCTAGTGTGAACCGGGCTTTAGAGTTAGACGGTATGTAGTGTGTACGTAGGCAAGAGGTCAAACCAAAGCGAATCCTTTCTTATTTTGGTGTAGTACATGATTAGATAAATGGATATTAATCGTGGCCATGTGCTGTACTTATAACTATCTTTATGGTGTAATGGTTAGCGTGTTTAAGATCTGTGTTTGGTAACTCACATGCTTTCATTAATTTCATTGGAAGGTGTTTGGTATTGGAAGTTAAATTAATAAATTAGATTATTTTTATTATTGTATAGTTAAATATAAAATTGTGGTTTATAGTTCAAATTATGTCTTTGGAAGTGATACAATGGCCGTGTGTGTTGGCTTGGGTCTCACTTATGTCAGCAACTTATGTGTGTGTATTACTGCCAAGGTCAGACATTTGGCAACACACACACAAACACCAGAAAAAGTACAAGTGTGTGTGTGTGTGTGTGTACTGCTGCCATAACTGTTGTAAGTCGAGGAGGTGTAAACCATACTGGTGGTGGTGGTGGTGGAGGGGGGGGGGGGGGGGAATAGACTTCAATCAATGTTCTTTTGAATCCGACTCTGGGATTCTTGATTTATCTGCCGTTAAAAGTGTTCGTGTGACAAGGACATTAGATTCGGCAGGGTTGAGTTGATATTTAAGTGAATTTGTCGACTGTAAGCTACATTTTACTGAAGAACTCTTAACACCAATAACCCCCCCCCCCCTCCCCCCCTCTTCCCCAAGTGAAGTTAACGTAAGCGTGTGTTCCTCCCGGTATTCGAACCCAGGACACCACATAGAGAATGTACACGTTCTAACCATTACACCATCAAGACAGTTAAAATTTGAACACATCCTTGCATAAGACTGCTCTTTCCCTGTTCCTCCCGTCTATTGTTCTCCGGGGTAGTAATATTGTTCTCCGGGGTAGTAATATTAACACTGACAGTCTAGGTCTAATGAGTGTTTTGTGTGTGAGAGAGAGAGAGAGAGAGAGAGAGAGAGAGAGAGAGAGAGAGAGAGAGAGAGAGAGAGAGAGAGAGATGTCCATAACACTGATAGGGTTAACAGGACATAATTGAACAGGGTAGGGTGAAGACATAAATATATATAAATGTACTCTTTAAGTACAATAGAGATCCTGTAATAAGTGAGAGTAGCCAGACCCCCCCCCCTCTCTCTCTCTCTCTCTCTATATATATATATATATATATATATATATATATATATATATATATATATACTGTATATCTGCCTCTTCTGTTTTCTAGCTATTTTTAGACGATTATATTCAGATTAGGAAGGGTATATATATATAGAGTTATCTGCTCAACAGGTGGCGTTGTGTGTGTGTAAGTGTGAGAGTCCGAGTGTAGTGGGTGAGACAGTGAAGCACGGGAACGAGATGGCTTCAGAGATGGGGTCGTTTCGGGTCATGAGTGAGCACCGTGCCTCATGTGAAGGCAAGATGGCAGGTGCTCGTTGTGCTCTACGTGCTTCACATGTCTCACTCCCTAGACTGGAACAAGACCTCACGGGCTTCACTGTTCATTGTAAAGCGGTGAATGTTAAGGCTCTCAGCCTATGCCCGAGAGGAAGTAAGTTGGAATATAGAAAAAAAAAAAAAAAAAAAAAAAAAAAAAAATATGGAAGCCAGAGTTTATTGAGATAGTATTTACCCTTGTAATTCCCACAGATCCTTCCTAAGGTGTATACAATCGTCTAATGATAGCTAGAATAAACATCCAAAATGCGTCATGATCTTGAAAGGGTTAAGGATACAGTGATTAACCCCTTCAGCACCATGACGCCTTGATATAATTGATTATGGCTAAAATGAGATGCTTCTATGCAGTTTAAGAAGGACCTACTGTATGTTGCTAAGAGGGTTTATTGAGATCGTATTTACCCATTTGAGTCGTATAGGTAGATTATAAACTCAGGAAAATCGTCTAATGGTAACCAGAATATGATGAAAATTACGTAGTGGTGGTGAAGGGGTAAATCCTAGCCTCCCCTAACGATATAAACAACAGGTGGGGTGGCCAATTATTGTATAGAGCGAATGTCTGAGGACGAATAGTGGAAAAAAATAGTATCTATAATAAACAGAGGACACATACATCGGGACAGAATGTGCTATAGAAGGACGGGGATAAACAGTTAGGCAAGGGCGTAGGGGGGGGGGGGGATCACTTGTTTGTAGGCAACCCAAACAGACAATACGAACAAACAGCACAAACAGACCACACAAACAGACAACAACCCTACCCCGGGACACCAACACCTCGTAGACCTCTCCTTGGCAGCGCTCACAAACCACCTTACAAACAGAGTGATGATACATAATTATGAAAGGGTGTGAACATTTAGGGATGGGTGAAGGAAACAAAAAAGATGAACGGTACTCGGCGTATAAAAAGAGGAAACCAGACCGGGCAGGATGAGTTTCAGGGGCAGGGTTAAATGGCGTAGTGTAGGGTGTATTATAGGGCGTAGACCACTCTTGTTGTTTGTAGGAACCCGAAACCTCCCTGATCCTAGACAGTACTCCTCCCAGTGGTGTACAGTCGGTCGAGCCGCATTAGGATTGTCCCGCGGCGTACTTGTTATTTGCCCCCCTTGTGTTCATATGCTGGCTGAGTTGTTTTCGGGGCGACATCTCCAATAACCGACTACACACACACACTACACACACTACACACACCCACCCACCCACCCACCCACCCACCCACCCCACCCCACCCACCCACCCCACCCCACCCCACCCCACCCACCCACCCACCCACCAACCCACTATACCTTGGGAACACAAACACCTCGCTCCCCAGTCCCTCACGCTGCTCACAAACCTTCTCACAAGTAGGGACACGAGTGATAAGATAGCTAAACAATGTGAACATACTGTATATTACCGTGCATATTTTTATATCGACCCTAGTTTCTACAATGGCAAGAGAGAGAGAGAGAGTGTGTAGCATTAGCGTAGGCGGAGGTACGCGCTCTCCCGAGTGCCCCTCAAGTTTTGATAGAAGTTCTGGGGGTACCGGTACTCAGAATTGATATTGAAAGACGTAACTATGAGTTCATCATACACATTTGACGCAAATACACTTCCCTAGCTGGTTGTAGAGTTTAGTGAGATATATATTATCCCTTGAACTATAAGAGTTTCTTTTTAAGCTATATAAAATCGTATATTGCCATCAAAATGTTAACTAAAATATGATTCAGTCTAAAAGGGTTATTCTGTTATTGAACGAGGAATCCAAAAGCTCTAACAATGCCTGAACAATGATGACATAAGTGGAGTGTGTGTCAACAACAGCTTCAGTGTCCTTTGACATTTGTTCATAACTAGACACCCGTCATTCATAACTATATATAACTTGACATTTAACATTCCTTTATCGCCAGAAGCATACAGCGAATATTGTTTTGGATGTTTTGGCCGTCACCTCGTTAGCGTAATTTATATATTTATTTAGTCCGTCAACTCAGCTATTCTTTAGTTTAGTTTGAAGGAAACTGGGAAGGTGTTTTTGTTAGCCTAGGGGACAAACTAAAATACATTACTCGAAAATGGGCAACAACAAACAAAATCTTCTATAATATTTAATACAAATATCGTAATAACCCACAAGACGTCGGACTAGATAGTGTTAAGGGGATTGTGGTTGTTTTTTGTCTATTTATTCAGTTATTCAGTTATTCAGTTATTTTTTTGTTTCCTCCCTAGACCTCCATCAAGCTTAGAAAAACACCCCCTAGACCCCCCCCCCCCCTTCAAGATAAATTTCTACATTTTCGGTAGAAAGTTGCCCAGGCCGAAGGCCGGTTCCTCTTAAAAGTACAGGCTAACTTTCGCTCGCCAGGAAAAAATAGACAACTCAATGGCACTAAAGGTCTTAAAATTGACAACGAAATGGGGCGAAAGATTTAAAAATCGTCAAACTAATGGGCCGAGTGCCTTAAAATCTCACGAGGGAGAAAGTGGTCCAGAAAACCGGCCCATCTCCCCTTAACCTTTGGAGTGACATGTACTGTATATTTGTAATATACATGTCACTCCAATCACCGGTTGATGTTGAAAAAATAATATAGAATTACTCGGATAGCATTATTCAACATCAATTTTAATTATCATAAGTGCAAGTGTTGAACTGAGCTGTAGCTAATACGTATGTTATTTTTCTCTCTCCCTTGTATGCAATTAATTACATTTTGTAATGCTATTTTTAATTTGTGTATTATCATTTACTTCTGGAAATTTTGACTCGATATGAAGCTAAATATAAGGATTACATTTTACTTTTGATCTATTCCCTGCAACCCATGCTGATTTGAAACTAATGTATATTAAAGTGACGATTTGATAGTTAATACCATCAATTCATTACGTTAGCACCAACTAGATAAATTAATAGTTTATTAAATATATCTAACATTATGAACTGATATGTTTATTAAGGTGGAAAGATATATTTGCAACACGTGCCTTGTAAAATATCCAGTATATATAACTGGATTATTTTTCTTAGTCATGACCAGCACTGAGAACACAAATAATTTGACGAAAATATGATTTTATTTCAGAAATTATTGTATATTACCTACATTCAATCATAATTTGAACTCTAAGTAAAAATAATCGAGAAAGTAAATACCACTCAATACTTGAAATAATCAGAAAATATAACATTGTGCATCTTAATAATCCAACGACCCAAGTTGAAAAAAGGTAAACAAAAAAGAATCCCTGTGTGAAATTTAGAAGGAAAAAAGTATAAAGATAAAATGTGGGATACCAGAAAACAGTAAAGAAAAAACTCTTCCAATACGGTTGAATCTGTGGAAGTGCTCTTTTGACCTCCCCACAAGTGCCTGAAGCTATGAGTGACCTAAGGTGACCTCTGACCTGTTACCTGGCATTATGAACATCATCAGTCGGGCGGTGGTACTGCCCTTCAGACGGCTGGTCAAGAGTGACTTTGACTTCTCCAACATGAATGATTTCCAGTATGACGATGAGTATGATGAAGGTGAGTGTCATGTATGGGAAAGTTGAGTATTCTATCTATCTATCTATTTACATCTCTCTCTCTCTCTCTGTCTCTCTGCCCCCCCCTCTCCTGACTCTCCCACCAACAAGGCCCTTTGTGTTAGAATCCAATAGAACCACCACCACCACCACCACCACCACCCCCCAACGTCACTTTAGCACTATCAAATAGTATCACACTACCACAACAGTCTTTTACTATCCCTTCATCCATCTATATACAGTATGTAGCTTTGGTTATTCTGTTTGTAGTGATTGGCTTCTGAATGACTGACTGACTGGTTGACTGACTGACTGATTGAATAACTGACTGGTTGGCTGGCTGACTGATTGAATAACTGACTGGTAGGCTGATTGACTGACTGGTTGACTAACTAACTGAATGCCTTACTGACTGACTGACTGTTTAGCTATGCATGTATTGGGTCCAGTTCCTGCTCCAACATCGGTATTGAGGCTAAGTTTCCGTGACTCGCCTGCAGTGATTAATCTGTTGCAAGTTTAGTTTAGTCTCTCTGTCTCTCTCTCTCTCTCTCTCTCTCTATATATATATATATATATATATATACATATTTTCACGGACGAGTACTAGTGTCTATCAATGTATCTATATCTCTCTATATTACTATATATCTATCTGTTACACCCTGCACTCGTGTGGTTTGCCTAACTGACCGCGTTATGTCCCTCTGCCATCTTTGTGTTGCCCTGTTCCTGACCGCGCACCAATGACAAGGCTTAGCTCTTCCCTGACTGACTGGCAAGGAAGCTTAACACTATCTGTGCCGACGTCTTGGGGGATTATTAGGATATTTTGTTGTATCATTGTTGAGGATTAGGCTTGCTTCACAAACATTGGTTTTCCCACATGTATAGTTGCCCACTTAAGTTCTGTTCTTGTGTTCTTATACAGGGATATAAAATTCGCACGGTTGAATTTGCGAGTGTAGTTTCTTATGCAGTGGTTAACTCATCTGGCTAGTCAACTGTCTTCAGCACCATGACGTATTTTTTATCATTCTGGTTGGTTACTATTAGACGATTTTATTTTAGCTTATAATCTACCTATAGGACTCAAAGGGGTAAATACGATGTCTATCAACCCTCTGAATAAAATAGGTCTTTCTTAAGCGACATAAAATCGTCTATTAGTTGCTAAAATATAATGAACAGGTCGTCGCTGGTACTTAAGGGGTTAATTGATCACGACGAGGAACACAACTTATGTGGGCAACTGTGCATGTGGCAACACCGATGTTAGTGAAGTAAACCAAACCTATTCTAACCTGTTCCACATTTATCAATTTCATGTATGACACATAGTGGTACAACACTGACACTAGAACAGTAAACGGTAGTGTGTGTGTGTACGTGCTAGTACGTGTGTGTATGTGTACTGTATATGCTAGTGTGTGAGGGGAGGCGTAAGAAGATTGTGAGTTGGGGTCATTGATTGGGGATTTAGGAACACTCTATAGGAATTCTCTTACCATTTGTAGCACACGGATTGAGAGAGAGAGAGTGAGAGTGTGAGAGTGAGGTTGACAGGCAAGAATGACAATATTGCCACCGGGGATTGAGGGGGGGGGGGGGATCTGTCACAAATCCAGGCTCACGACGGATTTTGTAGACCAGTGTTATGTGTGTGTGTGGGGATTTTGTATGTAGGCCTGTGTGTGTGTTTGTGTGGATTTTGTATGTATGTGTGTGTGTGGATTTTGTATGTATGTGCGTGTTTGTGTGAATGTTATTTGTATGTGTAGGTTGCGTGTGTTTGTATGGATTTTGTTTATATGTGTGTGTTTGTGTGGATTTTGTTTGTATGTGTGTGTTTGTGTGGATTTTGTTTGTATGTGTGTGTTTGTGTGGATTTTGTATGTATGTGTGTGTTTGTGTGGATGTTGTACGTATGTGTGTGTTTGTGTGGATGTTGTACGTATGTGTGTGTTTGTGTGGGTTGTGTTGATTTTGTGTGTATGTAAGGGTTGTGTGAGTTTGTGTGGATTTTGTATGTATGTGTGGGTTGTGTGAGTTTGTGTGGATTTTGTGTGTATGTGTGGGTTGTGTGAGTTTGTGTGGATTTTGTATGTATGTATGGGTTGTGTGGATTTTGTATGTATGTGTGGGTTGTGTGGATTTTGTATGTATGTATGGGTTGTGTGAGTTTGTGTGGATTTTGTATGTATGTGTGGGTTGTGTGAGTTTGTGTGGATTTTGTGTGTATGTCAGGGTTGTGTGAGTTTGTGTGGTTTTTGTATGTATGTGTGGGTTGTGTGAGTTTGTGTGGATTTTGTATGTATGTATGGGTTGTGTGAGTTAGTGTGGTTTTTGTATGTATGTGTGGGTTGTGTGAGTTTGTGTGGATTTTGTATGTATGTATGGGTTGTGTGAGTTTGTGTGGATTTTGTATGTATGTGGGGGTTGTGTGGATTTTGTGTTTGTGTGGATTTTGTATGTATGTGTGGGTTGTGTGAGTTTGTGTGGATGTTGTATGTATGTGTGGGTTGTGTGAGTTTGTGTGGTTGTATGGGTTGTGTGGATTTTGTGTTTGTGTGGTTTTTGTATGTATGTATGGGTTGTGTGAGTTTGTGTGGATGTTGTATGTATGTGTGGGTTGTGTGAGTTTGTGTGGATTTTGTATGTATGTGTGGGTTGTGTGGATTTTGTGTTTGTGTGGATTTTGTATGTATGTGTGGGTTGTGTGAGTTTGTGTGGATGTTGTATGTATGTGTGGGTTGTGTGAGTTTGTGTGGTTGTTGTATGTATGTGTGTATGGGTTGTGTGAGTTTGTGTGGATTTTGTATGTATGTATGGGTTGTGTGAGTTTGTGTGGTTTTTGTATGTATGTATGGGTTGTGTGAGTTTGTGTGGATTTTGTATGTATGTTGGTTGTGTGAGTTTGTGTGGATTTTGTATGTATGTATGGGTTGTGTGAGTTTGTGTGGATTTTGTATGTATGTGTGGGTTGTGTGAGTTTGTGTGGATTTTGTATGTATGTGTGGGTTGTGTGAGTTTGTGTGGATTTTGTATGTATGTATGGGTTGTGTGAGTTAGTGTGGTTTTTGTATGTATGTGTGGGTTGTGTGAGTTTGTGTGGATTTTGTATGTATGTGTGGGTTGTGTGAGTTTGTGTGGTTTTTGTATGTATGTAGGGGTTGTGTGAGTTTGTGTGGATTTTGTATGTATGTGTAGGTTGTGTGGATTTTGTATGTATGTGTGGGTTGTGTGAGTTTGTGTGGTTTTTGTATGTATGTATGGGTTGTGTGAGTTTGTGTGGTTTTTGTATGTATGTGTGGGTTGTGTGAGTTTGTGTGGATTTTGTATGTATGTGTGGGTTGTGTGAGTTTGTGTGGATTTTGTATGTATGTATGGGTTGTGTGAGTTAGTGTGGTTTTTGTATGTATGTATGGGTTGTGTGAGTTTCTGTGGTTTTTGTATGTATGTATGGGTTGTGTGAGTTTGTGTGGATTTTGTATGTATGTATGGGTTGTGTGAGTTTGTGTGGATTTTGTATGTATGTGGGTTGTGTGAGTTTGTGTGGATTTTGTATGTATGTGTGGGTTGTGTGAGTTTGTGTGGATTTTGTATGTATGTGTGGGTTGTGTGAGTTTGTGTGGATGTTGTATGTATGTGTGGGTTGTGTGAGTTTGTGTGGATGTTGTATGTATGTGTGGGTTGTGTGAGTTTGTGTGGATGTTGTATGTATGTATGGGTTGTGTGAGTTTGTGTGGATTTTGTTTGTATGTGTGGGTTGTGTGAGTTTGTGTGGATTTTGTATGTATGTGTTGGTTGTGTGAGTTTGGGTGGATTTTGTATGTATGTGTGGGTTGTGTGAGTGTCTGTGGATTTTGTATGTATGTGTGGGTTGTGTGAGTGTGTGTGAATTTTGTATGTATGTGTGGGTTGTGTGAGTGTGTGTGGATTTTGTATGTATGTGTGGGGTGTGTGAGTTTGTGTAGATTTTGTATGTATGTGGGGGTTGTGTGGATTTTGTATGTATGTTTGGGTTGTGTGAGTTTGTGTGGATTTTGTATGTATGTGTGGGTTGTGTGAGTTTGTGTGGTTTTTGTATTTGTGTGTGTTGTGTGAGTTTGTGTGGATTTTGTATGTATGTGGGGGTTGTGTGAGTTTGTGTGGTTTTTGTATTTGTGTGTGGGTTTGTGTGAATGTTGTGTGTGTGTTTTTTTTTTTTTTTTTGTGTGTGTGTCTGTGTTTTGTGTTACTTTATATTTGTTTTTCTATGTGAATGAGGGAGACAAAAAGCAAAACTGCATTTGACGAATGCCTCCCCCATAGTTGAAAGATCAAGGTGTGTGTCTGTGTGTGTGTGTGTGTGTGTGTGTGTAATAATAATAATAATAATAATCGGTTTATTTCAAGCCGGCAGCCAATGGGGCTGAAAATACACAGACTTAACCTAGATCTTATCCTAATGGATCAACAGACTGATCCTGGCAGCTAACGAGAGCGCCTACATACTCCCAAGGGAGTAGGACGTGGGCAGGAGACTTTGTGGGTCCCCCGAGACGATCCGCCCAGATCTTGCCTTCACGGCCAGGGAAAGTTTTTTTGAGAGAACTTCCCCTGCCGGCGCCTGGGATTGAACCCCCGACACCAGAGCTAGCGCAAGAATAGTCTGAGTTGGGGTCATTGATTGGGGGGGATTTAGGAACACTGTATAGGAATTGTCTTACCATTTGTAGCACACGGGTTGAGAGAAAGAGAGAGAGAGATAATTTGATAGTTAGTAAGAGAGGAATGGAGAGCTAGTCTGAAAGAAAGAATGAGTAAGTGAGGACGTGAAAAGAGTGACATGAAACGATAGAATTGAATTAAAGGTGAGAGAGAGAGAGAGAGAGAGAAAGAGAGAGAGATAATTTGATAGTTAGTAAGAGAGGAATGGAGAGCTAGTCTGAAAGAAAGAATGAGTAAGTGAGGACGTGAAAAGAGTGACATGAAACGATAGAATTGAATTAAAGGTGAAAGAGAGAGAGAGAGAGAGAGAGAGAGAGAGAGAGAGAGAGAAAGAGAAAGAGAGAGAGAGGTGGGGGGTAGTTTGACAGACAGGAATGACAATATTGCCGGGGATTGGGGTGAGTGATATTGGGGGAAAGGGGGGGGGGGAGGGGGGGTGTTACTGTCACAAATCCAGGCTTACGACGGATTTTGTAGACCATCAGTGTTATGTTATGGGAGTGGGTTTTGTATGTTTGTGTGTATTTGTTGTTAGTTTGTGGAGACCAGTGTTGTGTTATGGGCGTGTGTATTGTGTGTGTTTGTGTTGTGTTATGGGCTTGATTTTTGAGTTTTGTGTAATGTGTGTATTGTACATGTGTGTGTGTTTTTTTTTTTGTTTTTTTTTTAGTGTGTGTGTACTGTATATTTGTGTTGTGTTATGGGCGTGTGCTTTTTGTATGTATTATATGTGTGTGTATAGGCCCTAGTGTGTGTGTTGTGTGTGTATTGCATGTATATGCGTGTTTTGTGTGTATTGTATGCATGAGTGTTTAGTGTGTGTATTGTATGTGTGCGTGTTTTGTGTATGTTTATGTGTGTGTTTTGTTTTGTTTTATGTATGCGTGTCAGAATACAGCCACCAAACATACTACGCCTTCGGTCTTGTTTCCGATGCCAATGTGAAAAAAGACCCATATTATCACGAAAGGAAAACTTGCTCATCGAAAATTGCCGAAACAAAAAACGTTCGTGTGACACTGGCTTTAGACTGAGTATGTGTGTGTGTAAGAGGGGGGGGGGGGGGGATTGATTGTCCTGGGGGTGCGGTTGGCCTAGTACCGTTAAAGGGATATGACTTTTATGGGTCAATTGGGCGTCTGGCAATATCTTTATTATCTAAATACAGTTCAGCTATACTTTATATATATATATATATATATATATATATACTGTATATACCGTACATATCCTGCCGTTCAGTTTCCTTGTGATATGTACACGGCAATATAATCTTTCTAATGACCTGCTTCGTAATATTATGTTATATTCAGTTTGATGTAAGTGGTGAAATATACATAGCCCATTGCTTTCTTTGCATTATATCTACTTTGACACTATTTTATTCTGTTTATAAGTCAAAGTGATAATAATGCTTTTCTGTCTTTATTGTCTCTCCTTTGCCTTTCCCTCAGCCCGATTTTCTCTCTCTCTCTCTCTCTCTCTCTCTCTCTCTCTCTGTTACCATGACAACCCAGCCCTCTTCAGTTCCCACTATGCTCAGTCTTCCATCCGCCGCCCGCCCGCCCACTACCCGCCCGCGAGCTCGCTTTTTCGCCCATTGCACTCCCGTACTAACACTTTACCGCCCCTTTTATGTACATTCTCGTGCTTTGTTGTACGTTTCCCGCGTTATTTGCTACTTTTTCATGTTACCCGCCATTTCCAAGCTTGTCCCTGCCATTTTTCAACGTTTCCTGGTTATTGCGTCATTGCCCGCTCTTTTTCCAACATTATCCCTCCTGTTCCATTTCCCCACCATTTTTGTTTTTGTTTTACATTTTCCTGCTCATTTAGTAGTGCCCTTCCTTCTTGTGCCATTCCTCCCCCTTCTCCGCAGTTTCCCGCCCTTTCACTTTTCCAGCCTTTCTTTGCCATTTCCCGTCCATTTGCATAATATAACCCCCCCCCCCTTCAGTTTTATTTTCCCGCCATTACTTCCCGTTTGTTCTGCTTTTATCTCCTGCCAGTTTCTATCATGTCTTGTATTATTTTCGAATGTCGAGGCCTTTTTTTTGTATCATTGCCATCCATTTTATAATAATATTCACACATTATTTTCACCATTACTTTACCATTACTTCATAATATCCTTCCCTATCTTTACCATTTCCCGCCCAAGAGTACCCATTTCCCGCTCATCCGTACAATTTCCCGCCCCATTTCCTCTCATTTCGCGCCCAATATTATGCTTACTTTACCATTACTTCAGAATATCCTTCCCTTTCTTTACCATTTCCCGCCCAAGAATACCCCTTTCCCGCTCAGCCCCACACATTTCCCGCCCAATTGCCCCTAATTTCGCGCCCATTATTATGCTTTTACCGCCCACTCACCCTTTCTTACAAGTATACTACATACACAAAAAAAAAAACAGTAATTAGTCGAACTATGTAACTAACTTGTCTGGTTGACAAATTATGGCTAGTCACGAAGATTACCACATATACAAATTTCCATTAAACTCTCGTAATCTTTGCAGTGAATCATTGCGTTTTGGCAAATATTTTTAGTCTAAGGTTTAAAGTAGTTTATCTATTAATTTGAAGGCTGCACTAACTATTATGTATTTAAGGAGAAATGGACGTATTTATTTGCCCATTTATATATATTTACATCATTTTTAGTTTTCTCCCTAGATTTCCATCAATCTTAATACAAAAAACAAGACCCTCCTTCAAGATAAATTTATACATTTTTCTATAGAACAATGTCTCCTAAATAACAGGCTCGCTATCGCTCGCCAGGAAAAAAGTCGACACCTAAATGACATGAAAAATCTTAATATTGACAACAAAAATGGAACAAAAACTCTTAAAATCGCCAAACTAATGAGCCGAACGCCATAAAATCTGAAAACAAATGGGGCTAAACATGAGGAAGAAGGGGGGACCAGAATAACGACCCATCTCTACGGGTTAACTTGTTTTTCGTGTGTATGTCTGTCTATTGGACCTCCTCTCCTGTGTCTGTGTCGGTGGTGATATTCTGAATTTGGAAATCTCGCCAAAATACGTAGCTTATCTTTTTGATGGAAAACTGAGAGAGCGCCGAAGATTGTCTTAAAATTTTCAAAATTACGTTATGAGTTGGCTATTATTATTATTATTAGTAGTAGTAGTTGTAGTAGTAGTAGTAGTTGTAGTAGTAGTAGTAGTAGTAGTAGTAGTATTTTATATTAGTATTATATTTGTGAATTTACGTGCTTTATAATTGAGCCAAAGTGAGATCAAACATACGGTACTTAAAGCTAATGAAAGACGTATAGCGCAATGATATATTATAAGAGAAAATTAAATCATTAAATCAGTTACGAAAAGGCTAAAGTTTTGATGAATAAAAAAAGAGGAGAGAGAGAGAGGGAAAGTGAGGATAATAAGAGAGAGAGAGAGAGAGAAAGAGAGAGACAGAGGTTGATAAAATATAGTGAAAGAAAGACTGAGTGAAGAGAGAGAGGGGGGGGGGAGGGAGATAGAGGATGATAAAAGAGGTAGAAAGAAAGAGAGAGAGGATGATAAAAGATAGTGAAAGAGAGATGGCGAATGTGTGTGCGAGCTCCGTGAAATGCTTAAGAGAGAGAGAGAGAGAGAGAGAGAGAGAGAGAGAGAACATGCAGAAAGAGAATATCGATTGAGGGCAGGGAAATAAGAGCTTAATACACACACACACACACACACACAGAGAGGTAGAGAGAGAGCTAAGCAGACGACACAAACATGGGAATTACGTAGGTCGGAGGATAAAGGAACAGAGAGAGAGAGAGAGAGAAACAGACAGACATATACAGATAAAACATGATAAAACTAGTACAAAAAGGAATGATAGAGAGAGAGAGAGAGAGAGATAGGTGAGTTTTTAAAGTCCTATTTATATAAAGACCTCCGTCTATTACCCCCCCCCCTCTCTCTCTCTCTACCCTCCCCCCTCCTTCCCTTGTGGTAGCTGAGAGTGCCTGGAAGAGGGGGGGGGGGGGGACTCCTCACAACCCGGAAGTGAAGCGGGCGCCATGACACCTAGAACCAACCAACACACAAACACACACACACACACACACTAATCAATCACTAACACACACACACACACACTAATCAATCACTAACACACACACACACACTAATCAATCACACACACACACACACACTAATCAATCACTAACACACACGCACACACACACACTAATCAATCACACACACACACTAATCAATCACACACACACACACACACACACTAATCAATCACTAACACACACACACGCATACACACATAAACACCACACGCACACCAGCCTTACTAATCACACACACACACACACACACACACACACACACACACACACACACACACACACACACACATTAATCAATCATCCGTTTCCGATAACGTTTGATGCCGTGTGTAGTCCCGTGCATTATTTTAATTACATGGTCGTATTTAATCAATCTGAAAAATGCGTATAAAATCAGCCTCAAAAATGTCAATACATAATGGATCTTATGTGTGATTGTCCATACATAATGTCAATACATAATGGATCTTATGTGTGATTGTCCATACATAATGTCAATACATAATGGATCTTATGTGTGATTGTCCATACATAATGTCAATACATAATGGATCTTATGTGTGATTGTCCATACATAATGGATCTTATGTGTGATTGTCCATACATAATGTCCATACATAATGGATCTTATGTGTGATTGTCCATACATAATGTCAATACATAATGGATCTTATGTGTGATTGTCCATACATAATGTCAATACATAATGGATCTTATGTGTGATTGTCCATACATAATGTCAATACATAATGGATCTTATGTGTGATTGTCCATACATAATGTCAATACATAATGGATCTTATGTGTGATTGTCCATACATAATGTCAATACATAATGGATCTTATGTGTGATTGTCCAGTTCATTTGTATTTCATTGTTTATTTGTCCCCTTATATATATATTATATTTGTATTTCATTGTTTATTTGTCCCCTTATATATATATTATATTTTATTATGTGTGTTTAATGATTGTTTATGTTCTTCCCTTATGTGTATATTGTATTCTATTGTTGTCATGTTTAGTATATATATTTTCCACTTGTGTGTATTGTCTTTTATTTTGATTATTTTTTCCCCCTTTGCTAACGGTAAATTGCCATGTCTCAGTGTATATTACTCAGGTATTGCGAACATTTGGTGGTAGCGAAATATGTGGATAACAATGGACACCTGGGATTAACCCTTATGAGATCCGATGACGCATTTCTTCTCTGTTTTCTGGCTATTATTAAACGATTTCATTCAGATTGGGAAGGGTATATGGAAGTCAGAGGGTTGATTGGGAAGGGTATATGGAAGTCAGAGGGTTGATTGGGAAGGGTATATGGAAGTCAGAGGGTTGATTGGGAAGGGTATATGGAAGTCAGAGGGTTGATTGGGAAGGGTATATGGAAGTCAGAGGGTTGATTGGGAAGGGTATATGGAAGTCAGAGGGTTGATTGGGAAGGGTATATGGAAGTCAGAGGGTTGATTGGGAAGGATATATGGAAGTCAGAGGGTTGATTGGGAAGGGTATATGGAAGTCAGAGGGTTGATTGGGAAGGGTATATGGAAGTCAGATGGTTGATTGGGAAGGGTATAAAGAAGTCAGAGGGTTGATTGGGAAGGGTATATGGAAGTCAGAGGGTTGATTGGGAAGGGTATATGGAAGTCAGAGGGTTGATTGGGATAATGTTTACTTATATAATTCACACAGATCCTTCCCATGTTGTGTTAAGTCGTCTAGTGATAGCCAGAATATTTTGTCAAAATTATGATATGTCAAGATTATGATATTTTGTTTAATTGTTGTTGAGGATTTTGCGTGCTTTTGCCATTTTCGAGAAATGTGTTTTCAGTTGTCCACTAGGCAAACAAAGGCGCCTCCACAGACTTCCTTCAATCTAAAAAAAATACCCACCCAGACCCCCTTCATGCTAAATTTGTACATTTGTACTCCTATAATGAGTTACTACTATTGATTGTTTAAAGAGGACGTTGATCTCTCTCTGCATCATCATAATTGGTCTTTATGATTAACAATATCCTCCTTGTTATAATACAGCAGGGTGCAACGGAAATTGTCGCAACGTTACGTTTTTAATTGATTCACTCTTATCATACTAGAGTTGTATATATATATTACGTGCGTTTTTTGTTAAGAAGTTTATTATTTCCTTTGATATTCGAATACATAATTCGATATAATTAAAAGAGCCATGATGTCATATACGTTAGTTTTAATAAGCCGGGTAGGGTTGAAAAGGTTACACGTTAATTACTAATGGATTAACCCACGGCATATATAATCCGTATATAATTATGGTTCATTTAAAGCTACCGGTATGTTTACTCTAGGTAACCTTTTTATGTGGGTGGGTTATTCAGTACCCCCTTCTCCCTCATTTTTAGCCCCATTAGTTTTGAAAATTCATGATTTTCATCTCATTAGTTTGGCTATTTTAAGACCTTTCGCCCCATTTCTTTGTCAGTTTTAAGACCGTTCGTGCCCTTTAGGTGTAGAATTTTTAGTAGTGAGCGATAGCGACACCCCATTTGCTCTAGCCCTTTTTGAGTTACAGAGGTTAGAGTTCACAATTTCTGGTCTACTTGAGCCTTTAAAGATTATGACGCATTTTGACACTTTATTCTGGCCATCATTAGACGAATTTAGATAGCTTGGGAAGGACCTGTGGGAAGTATAAGGGTAATGACCATCTCAATTAACCCTCGGACTTCCATACGCCTTTCCTAATCTGAATACAATTGTCTAATAATAGTCAGAAAGCAGAACAGAAATGAGGATCAGATCTTGAAAGACTTATAATACATGAAATCTAACTACCTCATGTATTCTACTTCCAGTGCTTATAGATGCGTCCAGTATAAAGTAGAAATAATAATAGACTGTGTATTCGTGATATCTATGCCAACCAAAAAGTGACTGCTAACTGGCTAAACTAGAGAATAAAAAAAGGTTGAATGATTTTATGGTGATATTAATGTTTAGCGAAGTGACCGGTTCAATACCTCGGAAATAGAAACTGGAATGCGTGTTGATGCTACAAACACCTGCCTAGCAAATTAACTTGGTGAAATTTAAGTTGATATCAAATTAACTTAGTAAAAATTAAGTAGACGGTGGAATACGTTATGAAGAGTGATATTTATGGCTTCCAAAATGACTTGAATAGTTAGAAATTGAGTATACGGTATATGTGTGTAATTTATATATGCTAAATAGTTAGAAATTGTGTTAATAAGTGTGGAAACTATATATGGTGAATACTTCGAAATTGTGCATGAAGAGTGATATTAATGGCTTCCAAAATGACTAGTTAGAAATTGTGTGTATATAAATGTGGAATCTATATATTCTGAATAGTTAGACATTGCGTGTATAGGTGTGGGAATTCTATATGGTCTCGTAGTACCTGTGTTTACGTGTGAATCCTGAGTGTGCTGCGTCTGCGATCTGTGTGGGCTAGGCACGTTTAGAAACTCGTATATCGGGCCTATCTATGAAAAACTTTGGTATTAAGTGTCGTATGTTATGTATTATGCAACTGCGACAATAAAATCTTCTGAATTTAAATGAACTTGAACTGTGCTTGCCGAGCCTCTGTATATTCATGCGAGAATTGTATGCACAGTACGTAGTCAAAAGTGTACTGTACATACGTGTGCATAAAACGTCGAAAAATAATACGTACTAATTCCAACTGTGTATGGTCGCGTGGCAATTATGTACGTATAGAAACTGTACGTATGGCAACTATACATATGGGAAATGTGTATGTACATATGATAACTGTGCATAATACGTGTAGAACTGTATGTACTTATTACAACTGTGTATAATACGTGTAGAACTGTCTATGCATGTATGACAACTGTGTATAATACGTGTGGCACTGTACCGAGTGATGCAAACGCGACGATATCTGGAATTCCATCGATTCTGGGCATCCGATTGAGCCAATTAGATTCGGGGGATGCGCTTCCAAACGGGGAACAAGGCGTAAAGTAATTGAATGAGGAAGGGAGAGTAGGAAGGAGTAAGTTATAAGGAAAGGAAGAAGAAGAATATACGAAAGCAGGGGATTGAAGAGAAAATTAAGACATAGTAAGAAGGAGTAAGTTATAAGAAAAGTAAATAGAGGAACGAATACAAAGAAATCAGGGAATGGAAGAGAACATTAAGACAAACTTTGGGATACATAGAACAGACGTGGGAATAATTGACATTAGGAAGACATCAGTGAAGTACATTTGGAAGACAAAATAGGAATGAATAATACATAAACAAAAGAAGAAGAGGAAGGAAATTAGATACACAGAGAATGGTATAAACAAAGGAAGAAGAGGAAGAATATTAGAGATACAAAGGAAGAAGAACTAGAAAATCAGAGATACATAGAAAGTAAACACGGAGAAAAGGAGGCACTAAAGTTAAGTAAACAGAATCTTGACTTGTAGAAAGTAAGAAGTATAAGTATAGAATTATGTAACAATTAAGTATGGTGAAAGATAAAGAAAATGGAATCATGGAGAAGATAATTGAGCAAACGTAAGATAATAATACAATTTAGAGAAATAAGTGTAAGTTATAATATACTGTAGTAAAATTATAACATAAGAAGGAAATTATAATATTAAATTGATAAAGAGAAAAGAAATTAAGGAAATCTAAAGAAAACGTAATAAGGAAAATATAATAATAAATTGATAAGAGGATAAGAAAATAAGAAAATCTAAAGAAAACGTCGGGAAGCAAGGGAACCGTAACTAAGGCAATCTGAGCATGCAGGGGTCTTGGAGGGGCAGGAGGAAGAGGAGGGGGGGAGGAGTGGAGGGGTGGGAGGGCATGATGTATACAAACAGTTATATCCCCCAGCCTCCCCCCTACCCCCTACCCCAGTCCCCCACCTGCATCTGGCCCCCACTGGGTAGGACATTTCTATTTATGAATGTCGTGTCTGTTGGCTAGTCCTTATTTTTTATGTTTACTGTTTAGCATATGTAGCGTGGCTTACCGTACATGTTTGCGTGTTTGTACTGTCAGCTCCATGTAATCCAGACATGTGCATATGTGTCTAATTAGGTAAAATATGTGTATTGCAATATAATACGTGGTCATTATCTAATTTTCAGATAAATAAGATAAATACTATAGATAACAAATTTTGTCTTCGATTTGACAGCTCTAACTATTGTACTCGTAAAATGTCTACGACTATGAGTGTTTCTAGATTAACCTCAGAAGTTAGGCCATAGTAAATCTTCATTCTCCATTCTCCAAGTACTATGCAATTATATCTCTAAAACACCCACACAGCAGGTTGCAAGTCAAAACACCCACACAGCAGGTTGCAAGTCAAAACACCCACACAGCAGGTTGCAAGTCAAAACAGCGTCACTCCTAAGCGGTCATAAACAACATCCCTCCTGATCTAAGCTAACCTGACCGAACCTAAACAAACGCATCATAATCAAACCTAACCTAACTTAACCTAGCACAAACATACTTAATATATGCTACCTAAGCATAGCCTAACTTAACCAAACCTAGCATACTCAAACCTAACGTAATCCACCCTAACATACCGGTAATCTACCTAACGTAACAAAACCTAGCATAATCAAGCGTAACGTAATCTACCTTAGCATAACCTAACATAACCGAGCCTACCATAATCAAACCTAACGTCATCTAACTAAACCTAAGCTAGCTAAACCTAGCATAATCAAACTTAACAAAATCTACCTAAACTTAGCCTAATTTATCTTCTAGGCCGTTTTGGAGTGTGGCCGTTTAGACCTGTTTCCCCCTAGAGTAAACCTGTACGATACGACCTGATCTAGGCTACGCTTGTGTATGTGTGTATGTGTATTTCATCATTATATATCTTGTCATTGTATGTGTACACTGTGTTCTAGCAGTATTTATCTATCAGCCTCGCACTTCAACATCCTTAATAGTATACATGAATTTCTTTAAACATAATTCATTCATATTATCACACCATTTATAAGAATTTTATTGATAGTAATTTCAATGTGAGCTTCGAATCCATCCAGTCTTTTTCGGGCATGTGCCGTTGTTGTTGTTTTTGTTGTTGTTGTTTTATGGTCTGTGAATGTTAGATATTCAGATGAGAGAGAGAGAGCGAGAGCGAGTGTAAGAGAGCGAAGGGGGGAGGGGGGCACTAAAGATACAAAGACACATAAACAACGAGAAACACATAGAGAGAGAGAGAGAGAGAGAGAGAGAGAGAGAGAGAGAGAGAGAGAGAGAAGAGGAGAGAGAGAGAGAGAGAAGAGCCATCAATCTTTTCTCGTTTGATAAATCCTTTGCCTGTGAGTAATTGTTTTTCCCTACACTCTACCAAAACCCTCAACATTTTGTGATAGACTCGGTCATTCAACATTCACTACATACGCCATGAACTTTGTCCATTATTAGAGACAAATACGTTTAGAATAAAATCGTCTAGCGTTAACTTGAATAGAATGTATAATTATTCGACATCGGATAGACTCTGTATTATCTTTCTTTTCGATTATTTTGTTTTCTTCTAGCTACCAACAAACTATTTATTGTACTTATTAAAGATTTGAACTATATTTTCACAATTAACTCCTGTCAATCACAAGTGCAGTTGATATTTATCTCCCAGTTAAATTACCAACACTACAGACTGATGACGAGGATATACATTAATATGTGTGTATACTTTTACCCATTTGTCCATATTTCAATAAAGTAGTTGAGTAATAATAAGAACAATTATAGCGGGATATACAAAAGTTCGATAAAGTCTACGGGCTCCACCACCCATATTTGACCAGTCTTTGTTTCTGGATTGTGCCCCCGGGGGGTTGGGGAGGAAATTTACCAAGATATGTTCGAGGGTGTGTGTGTGTGTGTGCGTGTGCGCGCTTAGGCGGGGTATGAAAACTTAACCCTTTTAGTGTTCGATTCAGCCTTTTTTTCATTATATTCCAGTTACTGTTCGTCGATTTTATTCATTTTAGGAAGGGATCGTGGCAGTCAGAGGGCTAATTGAGGGATAAAATTATTACCCCTTATATTCCGAGAGGGCCTTTCGTGGCAGTCAGATGGTTAATTGAGATATATAATTATTACCCCTTATATTCCGAGAGGGCCTTCTAAAGCTGAGTAAAGTCGTATAATGTTAGCCAGAATACAGTAGCATCCTAATACTAACAAGATTAACCAATACAGTAGCATCCTAATACTAACAAGATTAACCAATACAGTAGCATCCTAATACTAACAAGATTAACCAATACAGTAGCATCCTAATACTAACAAGATTAACCAATACAGTAGCATCCTAATACTAACAAGATTAACCAATACAGTAGCATCCTAATACTAACAAGATTAACCAATACAGTAGCATCCTAATACTAACAAGATTAACCAATACAGTAGCATCCTAATACTAACAAGATTAACCAATACAGTAGCATCCTAATACTAACAAGATTAACCAATACAGTAGCATCCTAATACTAACAAGATTAACCAATACAGTAGCATCCTAATACTAACAAGATTAACCAATACAGTAGCATCCTAATACTAACAAGATTAACCAATACAGTAACATCCTAATACTAACAAGATTAACCAATACAGTAGCATCCTAATACTAACAAGATTAACCAATACAGTAGCATCCTAATACTAACAAGATTAACCAATACAGTAGCATCCTAATACTAACAAGATTAACCAATACAGTAGCATCCTAATACTAACAAGATTAACCAATACAGTAGCATCCTAATACTAACAAGATTAACCAATACAGTAGCATCCTAATACTAACAAGATTAACCAATACAGTAGCATCCTAATACTAACAAGATTAACCAATACAGTAGCATCCTAATACTAACAAGATTAACCAATACAGTAGCATCCTAATACTAACAAGATTAACCAATACAGTATCATCCTAATACTAACAAGATTAACCAATACAGTAGCATCCTAATACTAACAAGATTAACCAATACAGTAACATCCTAATACTAACAAGATTAACCAATACAGTAGCATCCTAATACTAACAAGATTAACCAATACAGTAGCATCCTAATACTAACAAGATTAACCAATACAGTAGCATCCTAATACTAACAAGATTAACCAATACAGTAGCATCCTAATACTAACAAGATTAACCAATAACGTATCATAATTATGCGGTATATGTGAAAACCTAACAAAAGGTACTGACCAAATTTCGTTATAATTCGTTCTTAACACTTTCATTACCGGTGGCGTCTCTATTAATAATATTGAATTTCAGCTACATTTAGACGATTTTATGAAGCTTAAGAAAGATAAATGGTAGCTAAAGGATTGGGATAGTCTGTAACCTTTTAATGGATAGACGTGCTTCCTAACCTGAATAAACTCGTCTAATAGTTGCCAGAATATGATGGAAAGGATGTCACCGGTACTGAAGAGTTTAATGACACTAGATACCACGATGACGTCATTTAACCCTTTCAGTGTGGAGGACGTTTGTTATTAATTTCTTCTAGGCTCCATTTAGACGGTTTTATGCAGCTTAGGAAGGATCTGTGGTAGCTAAAAGGGTTAATCGAGATACTGTGTAGCCTTATAGTTTCTCTAGATCCCTCTTAAGCTGATTAAAATAGTCAAGTAGTAGCTAGGATAAAATGAACACTACTTTTCCTTTAGTATTCGACTATACGAGCAAGATAATGCACCGTAAATGGAGATTCAGATAAGGCGCCGTAAATAAGCAGACCCAATGGTGACCAAATCCGCTGGCGTTGGTGGTAAATAATAAAAGGGTTGACAGGTTGAAAGGGTTGACAGGTTGAAAGGACTGGTAGTGACGGGGAGAGTGAGTGAGATAAAAGGTGGGAAGTGATTGGCTGTCAGTGATGAGTGATGTGGGTGTTTTGTGTGTGTGTGGGGGTGGGGGGTAGGTAGGTGTGTGTGTGTTTGTGTGGGGGTGGGTAGGTAGTTATGTGTGTGTGAGCTTGTGTGTGGGTGGGTATGTGTATTGTTTGTGTGTGGTTGGGTGGGTAGGTATGTGTGTGTTTGTGTGGGTGGGTAGGTATGTGAGTGTGAGGCTTGTGTGTGTATGTATATATGTGTGTGTGGGTGGGTATGTGAGTGTGTGTGGGTGGGTGGGTACCGTAGGTAGGTATGTGTGTGATAGGTTTGTGTATATAGGTATGTGTGTGTGTGGGTATGTGAGTGTGTGTGTGTGTGTGTGTGTGGGCAGGTGTTGCAAGTGACATATTTGTAAAGAGTTGAAAGGACTGGCAGTGACATGGAGAGTGAGTGTGATAACATGTGTGGAGATTGATCGGCTGTCAGTGCTGAGTGATGTTGGTGTTTGTGTGATGGTGGGTATGTGTGGGTGAGGTGTGGGTGGTATGTGTGGGTGGGTGGGTGTGTGGTTATGTGTATGTGGGTGGGTAGGTATTTGTGTGTGAGCATGTGTGTGTTTGTGTGTGTGTGTATTGGTATGTGTATTGTTTGTGTGTGGATGGGTGGGTAGGTAGGTATGAGTGTGGGAGCTTGTGTGTGTGTGTGTGTGTTGGTATGTGTATTGTGTTTGTGTGGGTGGGTAGGTATAGTATGTGTGTGTGTGAGGCTTGTGTTTATGTATATATGTGTGTGTGGGTGGGTAGGTATAGTATGTGTGTGTGTGTGTGTGAGGCTTGTGTGTATGTATATATGTGTGTGTGTGTGGGTGGGTAGGTATGTGTGTGAGCTTGTGTATGTAATTATATATGTGTTTGTGGGTGGGTATATGTGTATTGTGTGTGACTAGGTATGTGTATTGTGTCTGGCATATTGATAAAAAGAGTTGAACGGACTGGTAGTGACGTGAGGAGTGAATGTGGAAAAAGAGTGGTGATTGATTGGCTGTCAGTGCTGAGTGATGTGGGTGTGTGTGTGTGTGTGTGTGTGTGTGTGTGAGAGTGTGAGAGAGAGAGTTAGAGTTAGTGAGTGTGAGAGCGAGAGAGAGAGATCCCATTAAGTACTACAGTTTGAGACAATGCCACTCACTTCCTACCCAAGAGAGATTTACATTGACTTACATAGAAACACGGCCCACACAGACCTTACGATTCCAGCGAGGTGGACAAATACGCCCTCCCAAACTTCCTTCAAACTAAAAACTGCCTACCAGACCCCCTTCAAACTAAATTTGTATTTTTGTTATTTCGATATAAAATGTCCGACTGAAAGACGATTTCTTCTCAATTACAGGCTCGCTATCGCTCGTCCAGATAAAAACTGACACCTGAATGGGGTAAAGCGTCTTGCCAAACTAATAGGGTGAAACGTCTAAAATGTCCCATCTAGTGGCGCGAAACCGGGGAGATCCCCCAGAACTAATAGGGTTAATAGAAAATAGTGACTTATATTTTTTCGTTTATCTCACTCGTTTATATTATTAGGAGATCGCTACCATATCCCACAGAATTTTCAAAAACTATATATTACACTTTCGTTTTCTGAGGCTTCCACCCCTCTGAAGTTACCAAGAGTTTCTTTGCAGTGCTGAGAGAGAGAGAGAGAGAGAGAGAGAGAGAGAGAGAGAGAGAGTCGCAAGACAATTATATATGATGTATTACTTAGGTATTGCCAACTTCTGTCAACTTAGAAAACAAGACTATCTGACCCATCTGCTCATTGTTGTGAAGCGCGTTCTTAATTTAAATTAAAAGTCAAACTTCGTTGACTCCAGCCCTGGTAGCCCAACAATCAAGTGTACATTTTTGTTAATACATGTTTGAGATATTTATTTTATGAAGAATAAACTCCCTATAATGGTACCGCGAATTGGTGTTGTTTAAACAGTGGACTTCTTACACAGAACAAAACATTTTGTCAACCCGATTACTGATTTATACTCTACAGTATAGTCAACATAGTTTGACTTTCATTTTCAGTGGAGTACTCTACTGGGGTGGTTGAAACTTACCTCAAAGTTCAAGCTAACTGATCGAAATGTGACAAAAAAGAGGCCTTACGTGACTCACCCCTTACAATCACTCGTACCCGTCTCTATAAATTACACAATGCGCATGTGATATTCCCTTAACCCACATTACTCCATACGCTGTCAACTAAGTGAAAGGTTAGCAATGAGGCAGTAATTGACGACTTGCATGTTTCGTTCTATAAGGAAGTTGGAGCTGTAGACAAATTATTTAACAGAATTTACAGCTAAAATACGATCGTAGTACATTTATATATACATAAAACCTAATTCAACATACCAGTCATCTATCAGAAACGTAAATTATCATTACATTTCTGTTTAATATCGATGTTCACGGCTCCAACTTCCTTATATCCTGAAACTCGCAAGTGGTCAATTATAATGGTGTGAGCTGATGATGCCCCCAGACTGACACACACAAACACACACACACACGCCACTTATCAAACCCTCGCCCCCTTAAAGATGTCCTGCTCACAACATGCGGTGGGTCAACCATGGCCTTGATTTACTGGGACTCAGGCAGGTGTAGACAATATTTGCTCCGAGTTAAATAAATAGAACTGCATTGTTATCCTGTCACAGTTCCTATTCATTGATCACAGCAGTTGTAGATAATATTTACTCGGAGTTAAATAAATAGAACTGAATTACTTTACTATCACAGTCCCTATTCATTGATTAGCACTTCGTTATTTAGCCCTCGTTCGATGTGTGATGTACAACGCCATTCTACTATACCCTGTTCCAATTATGTAGGACAAAACTTTTGAACATTAACCTCTATCACTCACAAGCGACTAAATAATCGAGAGAAAATTTTTACCATTTGAGAAGAGTCGGTCTAGTAATAGGTGTGGACATTTGCAGCCCATTTGTTTAACCCTTTTTTTAGTTACAGTGGTTATAGGGTTTACGTTTTTATGGCCTACCTACTTGGAACAGGGTATAGTCTTAAGAACACAACTATAGAATTTCCGACGATTCTCACATCCAACGCACCTGCCAACTCAATGTTAGGTCAACATTATCTGGTCCGACGTCTTGTGGGTTATTATGATATTTTGTTTTATTATAATTGAGGATTTTGCTTGTAGTTGCCATTTTCGAGCAATGAGTTATAGTTTGTCCTGTGCTAACAAAAACGCCTTTCCAGACTAACTTCAATAAAAAAAAAAAAAAAAAGCTAAATGTGTACATTTTTCGATCAAAAATGTCCTGGCCGAAGGCCGATTTCCTCTAAGTTACAAGCTCGCTATCGCAGCAGTCTGGCAATATGTAGATAGATGTTGAATAGTGTAGGTTAGACTGTATTCGGGTAGATTTTGTTAGATGAAGTTAGGTTAGGGTAGATTATAACACGGAATTCAAATGTACACTATCTTCAATGTATTAAAACAAAAATGATCATCGTTGTGATATTCAATTATTTGAAATGCAGAATAGTTTATTTGGCGAAGTCCCCACTTAAAGTCGAGCAAAAGTGTCGGTTTGAAGAGAGGAAAAGTTTACGGCGTGTTTTTTCTCGGCGTTATCCTCTTAGCTTTTCGTTTTCTGTGGCTCCCGTTTTCTGTGGTTGGTGTCGTTAACCCCTTCAGTACGGTGACGCCTTTCCTGCTTTTGTTCTGGCTACCATTAGACGATTTCATTCGGATTACCAAGAACCTGTGGTGTAGTCAACGGGTTTATTGATATACTTCTCATTCCTAGAGGTCTTTTCTAAGCTACATAACAGTTATCATCCCTAATATTCGTAGAGGTCTTTTCTAAACTACATAAAAGCGTCTAATGATAACCAGAATATTATGAAAAGGCTTATGGTGATATGATTGCAAAGACTACTAAAGAGGTGATATAATATGGGATACGCTTACATTATACGGTTTATATTATGTATAAGAATAAAGTTAAAATTACATTTGTTTGCATAATTTATATTTATATACAGTATGTATTTATGTATATATATATTTATATACAGTATGTATTTATGTATATATATATTTATATACAGTATGTATTTATGTATATATATTTATATACAGTATGTATTTATGTATATATACAGTATGTATTTATGTATATATATATTTATATACAGTATGTATTTATGTATATATATATTTATATACAGTATGTATTTATGTATATATATATTTATATACAGTATGTATTTATGTATATATATATTTATTTAAATTTGTATTTGTTTATGTATTTATTTATTATTGCCTTTACCGTATATGAACTAAGGGCGGAAAGAGGTTTGTGGGAAAGCAACTTAGGCTCATATTATGGAAACTCTTGAGATCCAATTACTTATAAAGCTTGGGAAATCCTTTTGAGCGACCCTAATCTTACAAGAAACCGTAAGAGCAATATACAGTATGTACCATTCGTTTATGCATTTATGTACTGTACACTAGCAACCCATTCAGTACCGGTAACGTCCTTTTCATTATACCCCGTCAATTATCAGACGATTTTATTCAGAGTCTACAGAATATTTCAATCAACCCATTTAGCAACCACAGATCATTCCTAAGCTGCATTACATGGTCTAAGTATAGCTAGACTAAAATTGAAAAGACGTCACTACTACAGCAAGGGTTAAAAACTATGGGTTGATAGACGACGTTAAAAGGGTACCTCGTAATTAACCCTTTGAAGATTATGACGCATTATGATAGTTTATTCTGGATATCACTAGACGATTTTATGTTGTTTAGGAAGGATCTGTGGGAATTATAAGGGTACAGACTCTCAATTAACCCTCTGACTTCCATATACTCGTCCTATTATGAATAGAATCGTCTAATAATAGCCAGATGACAAGATAAATGCGTAATTAGATCTTGAAGGGTATTAAAGTGTTCGTATTAGACCCTTATAAAGGTATTGTATATCGGAAATTGATAACTCCATCTAATAAAAGGATAGACCGTTAAGAGGGGAATGAGCGTATATATTTGCTCATTTATAGCAATTTATTCCTCTGAAACAAACACCCCAATCATTATTTGTATGTCTATTTTCTATCAGGTATTTATGTTCTATAACAATAACACCGATTAATTATCCGCGAACTCCCCCCTTAATTAACCTTCCTTTCTTCTCTCCTGCAGGCGAGTTCGATGTGTACACCATGGAGACCGCCCTCCCGAAGATCGACTGGGAGGCCATCGAGTCCCACCTCAAGGTCACCCGGGAGGAGGAGCGAAGGGTACGTATATTATTATTATTGTCTCGGTGGATAGCCGTAAGACACTTCTGGGGAGTTATTTGATTATGTGTGAATTTGTATTTTGTTTTTGTGTTTTCATTGTTTTCTGTTGTGTTGTCCCTATTCTGGCTCTGTCTTGAGAAATTGGACGAAAGAAGAAAAGATCCTTGATGCTGTCATTTCCCAGAACAATTTTCGAATATCGTCCTTTCATTATAATTGTTATTTGCAGATAGATAACCATACCTACCGTAACTTAATTATGTTATGTAAGTTACGTTTTCAGACTGTTTTTCCGAAGGTTTTGGACGTATATCCACGGCTTAAGGGGAGATTTCCACTTGAGGGATTTTTTTCTTTACCCCTTTCTCCTTCATGTTTAGCCCCATTGCTTTTGAGATTTTAAGACGTTCGCCCCATTAGTTTGGCGATTTTAAGAACTTTCACCCCATTTATGTCACTTTTAAGACCTGTCGTCCCATTTAGGTGTCAATTTTTTCCTGGCGAGCGATAGCGAGCCTGTGAACCGGCTTTCAGCCGGGACATTTTTCTACCGAAAAATTTACACATTTATCTTGAAAGGGGCTCAATGGGGTGTAATTTTAAGCTTGATGGAGGTCTAGGGAACAAACTAAAAACCTCCCCTTAAGTGCGATAATAATAGTCATGATTTTATGCGTTAACCCTTTGTAGATCCGATGTCGCATTTCTTTCCTGTGTTCTGACTATTGTTATACGATTTTATTCAGATTAGGAAGGATATATGGAAGTCGGAGGGTTAATTGAGACAGTCTATACCCTTTTAATTCCCACCGATCCTTCCTAAACTGTATACAATCTTCTAATAATAGCCAGAATATACTGTCAAAAAGCGTCATGATCTTCAAAGGGTTAATTAGTCTACTACCATACAATGATCTCTCTCCCGAACATGACCATCGATCGTGGTGTGTTTGAGGTGAGCCGGTAGTAATTCCATCCCACCCGGCAAACTTTAGGATCCGGTTCCAACATCTGGTAGTGGGACTCCGTTTGTTTATCACGTCCCTCATCCCCATCCCTAGCCACTATACAGTATATACAGTCAGGCATAAAAGTCACGTTAACTATAATTAGTTGTATTTACATGCTTGCATTAGCTTCCTTGGGAGGTGTTTGGTGATGGTAGTGAAGTTAATAATTATATTATATATATATATATATATAATCGTCCTCCTGTGTTTATCTCTGTACTCTCTTCTGTATTTGAGCTTTGATCCGTGTCACCCCTCCCCTTATCTGTCTTTGCTCTCTTTTATTCCAATATTCCCCTTGTTTCCCCTCTTCTCCTTCCTTATCTAGGGTATACTTGCCTCTTTCTCTCTCTCTATATATATACTGTATATATATTATTATTTATTTATTTTATTTATTGTCACCCCTCTTTAATCTCCTACTACCCATTCCCACTTATATTTACGCTTACTCTTCCCCCCTCTCCATTCCCCTCCCCTAGGTAAGTAGTGTTTCGGTTCCATAGGGATTGGGCCCATACGGAATATACGGAATTGGGCCCACGGGATTGGAACCTAACCTAACCTAACCTAACCTAACCTAACCTAACCTAACCTAACCTAACCTAACCTAACCTAACCTAACCTAACCTAACCTAACCTAACCTAACCTAACCTAACCTAACCGGCCCCAATCCCGAGGTCACCAGTGTTTCGCCTCTTGACTTGGATTCTTAACCTTGTCTCTTACTTTCCCTTTCTTTTCTTTGATTTACGTTCTACATTTATATCTAGTCTTCAATCCTCTCCTCTTCTTTTATTTCTCCTCTCCTCTCCTCCCTTCCTTCGTATACTTCCATCTCTTCTCCTCGCATCTCTCCTCTCCTCTCCTCTCCGACCTTCTCTCCTCTTCTCTTCCTCTTCGCCTCTCCTCCCTTCTTTCTCTACTCCTCTACTCGGAACTATCCTCTTCTTTCTTTGTATTCTCCCTTTTCTACACCTCTCTTCTCCTCTTCCTTTTCTCTCCTTTCATCGGTACTCTCCTCCCTCCTTTCGTATTCTTCCTTCTCTACTCCTTTCTTTCCTCTCCTCTCCTCTCCTCACCTCCCACCCTTCGTATTCTCTCTATTCTACTCCTCTCATCACCTCTTCTCTCTTCCTTCGTGTTCTCCCCTCTCTACTCCTCTCCTCTCATCTCCTTCTTTCCTTACCATTCTCCCTTCTCCCCTTCTATCTTCTCTTCTCTCATCTCCTCTCCTCCCTTCCTTCGCATGCTCCCTTCTCCCCTTGTATCATCTCTCTCCCCCCCCCCCTCCCCTCCCCTTCTCTTAAACTAGTGGTCAAGCACCGGTACATTGTTTTCCACCACCACCATGAGTCAGAGAGAGAGAGAGAGAGAGAGAGTCTAAAGGAACTTCACCTCACATAATTATAAACTCAGTAAATCAGTTAACACTATTGGAAGCGTCTATAATCACTAAAGCTAAAATCGCACAACCAGGTACACAAAGAGAGAGAGAGAGAGAGAGAGAGAGAGAGGAAGGCGTTACTTATAAACTACTTAAGGGCTCATTAGCATGGCAGGTGCACGGTGGCAGTGATTCCGTGTGTGTGTATGTACGTTTGTGTGTGTGTGTGTGTGTTTTAGTTCAGCAATACTGATAAATTTTACCTATAGGATTACCAAATCTAATCTTTTGTACTTAGTCCTGTTCAATTGTACTGTAGATGTAATCAGTAGTCAAGATGAAAACAGAGCCCTAATGTTCTATCACTAAGTTCTATAAGATAATAGAAGTCAGTGTTTGCTATAACATGATCTATTTCTGCATAGGAATTTAATATAAGAATATATATATATATACACGCACACACACACATACATCGTTTTCCTGAGTGTTTACAGTTTCTTGCAGGGTTTTTTGGAGATGTAGATTTTTCCGTGTGTATTTGTGACTTTGTGCGTGTCTTTTGTTAATAAGTGCGTGTTAATTCGTAAGTCTGTGAACGTGTAGAAGACCGTGAACGCGCGCGCGGGAAACTAGAGGGAAACCACACAGGCCCGTCAGAACCCACCCAACATCACTATTTTATATACGCACCATCCATGTTTGTATGCAACCGAGTTAAACCAGTGTGTGCAAGGCAACTCCGTGCTTCGTCTGATTAACAGCACCGTTTTGATACTATTATTTCTATTTGATTTGTCACATTTACAGTACCTATGGAACTGGTTACAGTCGCTGAAACTATGTTCGGTTACTTCGATTATCACCTATGATTCCATATATACAAGTTACCTATCTCGGTTCCATAAAGAACACCTTATGTTTGTTCACCTTTAATCCAGTAGATTGCTTTTAAGAATTTCCTTCTAGTTACCACCAAGATATATTATTCAGCTGAAGAAGGGTCTCGAAGTCATGGGACGAAAAGAGGACTTTGAATTAACGTATGTAATTATACAATGTGATTTGTTATAAAAGCATTATCCAGTCATTTGATATTGGTGGTTTTGCTAAATGTTCTCCTTATTACTATTAGTAACCTTTTAGTTAACATGACTGAGCAAGTTCGGCTTTAGTAATTATAAAGTTAAAATAAAAGTAGAGGGGGATAGGCAGAGTGGGGAGGTGAGAAGTAGAGGGGGATAGGCAGAGTGGGGAGGTGAGAAGTAGAGGGGGATAGGCAGAGTGGGGCGGTGAGAAGTAGAGGGGGATAGGCAGAGTGGGGAGGTGAGAAGTAGAGGGGGATAGGCAGAGTGGGGAGGTGAGAAGTAGAGGGGGATAGGCAGAGTGGGGAGGTGAGAAGTCTCTGAATAATGAGAGAGAAGGAAAGGAGGAAAGAAAGAGAAAATAGAAGACTGAAAGGTGGATAGCTGTTCTTGGTTCGCATTCCAATTGAAGCACTTTCTCTTATTGATGTAAGACATATTTTAAATGTTAAATGGATATTTTCTATATATTCAGAGGCCATTCTGATTAGCTATGAAATTATTGTTCCTTCATGTGTGATCAATTCGTGCCGAGTGCCAGAATTTCCTCAAACTAGATACCGTCGTGAATTCTAGAAAACTTGGGCGGCGTGGTATTCATTAGTATTTTTCAATTTATCTCGGTTTCACCTTCTTACAGCTGCGGTGTGGTTACAGTTTCTATGACTGCTATAGTTGTTATAGCGATTGTGTTCACCTTCGTGCGTGATGTGACGTCACGTGAGGGCCGTCAGCTGACCGTGGAGAGAGAGAGAGAGTCAGTCAGTATTGCTACCTCTCATCTCAGGTTCACATATACCTTCCCTTGTTAGCAGACGTTAGTGTGTTTTAAAGTGCGTTTGTCATTGGGAAAGGGTGCGTTGAAAGTGTGTTGACGTGCGGAGTTGCACAATGTGTAGCGTAATTTGTTGTATAGTGTTGTTTTTAGTTAGTGTGGCGCCAAGGTTGAGTGTTTGGGTGGTGATTCACGCCTGGAAGGAACACATTGGGGTTGGGGATACTTCTGTTCTGTGTTAGTGGAACGTACTGTATATATAAACGTTGTCATTCGATACTGTATCTTCATATGTATTGATTGTCTTAACCCCTTCAGCAACTCCTTCAGCACCATGGCACTTATTTACCATTTCTTCTGGCTAAATTATGCAATGTTATGCAGTTTAAGAAGGACCTATGTTATTCAGAGGGCGTATTGAGATATTGAGATCGTATTTACCCCTTTGAGTCTTGAAGGTAGATTTATTAGCTTGAGAAAATTGTCTAGTGGTAACCAAAAAATATGATGAAAATAACGTCATCGTGCTAAAGGGGTTAGTAAATTTGTATCACCTTCCATAATATTTGGTTCACGTGTAATTATTAGAGGTGAGGAAAGGATACCGAACAACAAATATTTCTAGAAATGGTTCCGTTAATAATAAACTGGTTAGAACGCTAAAATATAGGCGACTTAAAGGGAGGTATTTACTTTGTTCCCTAGACATCCATCAAGCTTAAAATTACACCCCCTAGACCCCCTTTCAAGATAAATTTGTACATTTTTCGGTAGAAATATTTCCCGGCCGAAGGCCGGTTCCTTTTAAATTACAGGCTCGCTATCGCTCGCCAGGAACATATCGACACCTATATGGCACGAAAGTTCTTAAAATCGACAGAAATGGGGTGAAAGTTCTTGAAATCGCCAAACTAAAGGGGGCGAGCGTCTTAAAATCTAAAAAGCAATGGGGCTAAACATGAGAGAGAAAGGGGTCCAGAAAAAAATCCCTCAAGTGGAAATCTTCCCTTAAAGTGTATACAGTATATCTGAACACACTGTATTTGAAGGTTTGCAAGTTATATGAAGGGGAATAATGAGAGAGTATGCTGTAAAATGTGTCAGGTATATTAACCCTTTGAGGATCTAAGACGCACTTCTTCCATAGTATCTGGCTCTAATTCGATTATTATATTCGGATTAGGAAAGGTATATGGAAGTCAGGGGGTTTGAGATACTCTTTACCTTTTTAACTCCTACAGATTCTTCCTAAGCTATACAAAATCGTCTAAAAATACCCATTATAAACTGTCAAAATGCGTCATGATCCTCAAAGGGTTAAATGAAAACTTTGAGAACATTTTAATTCTTAGGTAAAGGTAAGACTGAAAACACGTGCTACTTTTCTATTGGACAGTAGAACAGAATACGAATGAGCATAGGTTAGGGGGAGGGTTTTAAGCCGGTATCACACGAGCACTTTTTCCCTCAACATTTATACTCAACACTGGTCTGGCGGCTTATGAGGTCAACATATACTTTTTCGGTTACCTAAATTCAGCTATCACCAGTCTAGTTACCGATACCAGTGCTAAATATTGCTGAAATGTTGCCAGAAAATTTTTGATTATCGAATGTTGACTATAAAAGCTCTCGTGTGATACCGGTGTTAGTTGCTCCCGAGTTACTTTTGGGCGGCAAACCCCCATGAGTTTGGCGAGTTAATGACCATTTGCCTCATTTTGTTGTCAATGTTAAGACTTTTCATGCCATTTAGGTGTCTATTTTGTTCCTGGCAAGCGATAGCGAGCCTGTAGTTTAAGAGGAACCGGCCGAAATGTTCTACACCTTTATCTCGAAATGTTCTACACCTTTATCTCGAAATGTTCTACACCTTTATCTCGAAATGTTCTACACCTTTATCTCGAAATGTTCTACACCTTTATCTCGAGAGGGGGTCATGTTTTGTTAAAGCTTGATGGGATCTACGGAGCAAACTAGAAAAACACCCCTTAACCCTTTGAAGATTATGACGTGTTTTGGCAGTTTATTCTGGCTTTCATTAGACAATTATATACAGTTTAGGAGGGACCTGTGGGAATTATAAGGGCAACAACTATCTCACTTAACCCTCTGACTTCCACATACCCTTCCTAATCTGAATAAAGAACGTCTAGTGATAGCCAGAAACCCGAAATAAATACGTAATTGGATCTTGAAAGAGTTAAAGGGCGAGTGACAAGGAAGCATTACGGAAGATCTGTGTTGATGTAATATAGCGATTGTCAAGATGGTGTGGGGCAACATTGAGGCGGGTGGGAAGAGATGAGAGAGAGAGAGAGAGTGGGTGAGTGAGAGAAATATGAATTATCTATGATAGTCCGCCCTCGCCCGTCACATACGCTAACTGTTAGGTCATTGCGTAGAATATTTGATAACGTACGATTGCCAAACGTAAAATATTAACATACGATTACCAAACGTAATTATTTCTCATATCGCTCCCCTTCACTTTATAGCTGTCTACTGTATATTATGTGCCTAATATTATATTTTGAAAGTTGAAGGCACTTTCGCCGATACATACTCAAGTTCCTGACAAAGTTTAATATCCCCGGGAAACTCGGAATATGAGAGGTGAAATATGTCGTGAGTTGGATATATCAATTATTGTGTGTAATTGTGTGTTTATTTGGCTGTGTATATGTTGGCAGCCCTGCACCGTCCGCTTTTGGTCTAGTTTCCTTCAGGGGTAACTTGATGGAACACACTACTGCCAACTGCACATTGGGAAGCCATTTTGATCCCTACTTTTGTCGTATCCCATAAAGCGTTTTAGTTAGTACGTTTCATTATTAAGTTTATGGTGTTCGTACGATTATATTTAGGTTTGTGTTATGTTTTTAAATCCATGTAGCTGTTAGTTTATATCCATGTAACTGTTTTAACTGCATCGAGTGCCGCACAGGAAGAGACTGGAGTCAAGATGGCGCCCAAGGTCTGACTTCCGGATACTTACGTTAATCTCGGTACTCTAGTACAGTCACTTATAAAAGATAGGGCACCTCGTATGTTGAATGCAAACACAGCCAATGAGTTTAATTTATACTTAACGATTACTGTATAATAAACGATATATGTGGACTTATCCCCAAAGTATGAACATTGCATATAAATAAACTTCACTTGTAAATTTAAGAGATCCACGAACTTTAACTCCTTTAATATGAGGACACCGTTTCTATCTTTTAATTTGGCTAATGTTAGACGATTTTATGCAGTTTAAAGATGATCTATGTTATTCAAATGTTATTGTTTAAAGATAATATTTACCCCTCTGAGTCTGTGAGGTAGGGTACTAGCCAAAGAAAATCCTCTAAAGGTAGCCAGAAAAAGGCTAAAACTTTATCATCGTGCTGAAATATTTACCCCTTTGAGTCCTAGGGTTAGAGTACTAGCTAAATAAACTACTCTAAATGCAACCAGAATAAGAAGTTTTAGGCGACTACGACGCCATTGTACTGAAGGGGTTAAGAGGGATTGTCTTTAAGGGTAACAACATGGCGGCGAATATGGTGAAGTTGGCATAACCTTAATCACTGGAGTTTCAACCAATGAGCGAATTTTTCCCTCTCGTGACGTCACCAGTTGAGTAATGAGAGAGAGACTGAGGAAATTCTGCAGTCTGGAATCTAGAGTTTGTGTGTGTGAGAGATGTGCGTCTGTCAGGTGTGTGTGTGTCTATGTGTAGTGGATGTCTGTGAGGTGTGCGTGTGTCTGTGATCTAGAGTGGTGTGTGTGTGTGTCTGTCAGGTGAGTGTGTCTGTGTTAGTGGATGTTGTGAGGTGCGGTGTTAGTGTGTCTGTGTGAAGAAAGAGAGAGAGAGAGAGAGAGATATGACCATGGCATAAAGACAATGGTGTGTGTGTGTGAGAGAGAGAGCGAGATGTGTGTGACTGCGTTGTTGGTGTCTGTCGTGTGTGTGTGAGAGAGGTGAGTGTATGTGTGTGGTGTGTATGTGTGCGAGTTACGTGCATGTGGCCTGTATGTGTGTTGGGGGGGGGGGGTGTCATCATGTGCAATATCGAATTTTGTGTAGGAAGTTGAACAGCTTGGTTATAAACCGTGGACTTTAACAGAAGAGGGGACTATTGAACGTGTGGATGGAGTACACTGTCAAATGTGTGTGTTTGTTATTGGTATGGCTTTATTCATTACAAATTCAACTTCTATAATGTTTGAGAATATTCAACATATTTGTGACTGTTTATATGTTGTGATAACAGGAAAATAGATGATCTGACATTCGTTTTGTAAATTGCGTACTCGCAGGCTTGGATGGTTTGGACATGTGGAGAGAATCAATGAAATAAGCTGAGTGAACAGATGCATGTCTGTGTACGTGGAGGGAGCTGCACCAAGGGGCAGACCAAGAAAGACGTGGGATCAGACCTTACAGTCTGATCTTGAATCGAAAAACCTGACAGTGACAAGTGAGGCAGCTCTGGACAGGGCTGCCTGGAGCACCGCCATTAGGACGTGATGTCGGAACCGCACTTTGTGTCGAACACTTGGTCTTTATATGTATGTTTGTATGTATGTATATATGTACGTATGTATGTATAATGATGATTATGAAAACAATGGTCTATAAATAGTAATTAATTTGGTAGCCTACATATAATTAGAGTGTGCTAATAGTTTGCATAAGCTATTTGTTTAAAAAAAAATCAACATATGGTTCAACTTGAAATAACAACTACGCAATACGCATACAGGAAAAATAACATTAGATCCTATCGACGTCATCCGAAATCCTTCCCTCATTTTATAGCAAATTCATAAACGTAAGCCTATATAACTGTTTTTGGCCTCTGTTGTGAAGTTTTGCAAGGGTTGCATCTGTGGAATTAATATATGGTTACTGATTAATGTTTGTGTAATGTGAAGGGTTAAGTCTGTGGAGTAAATAAATGGTCACTTGATAATGTTTGCATAATGTAAAGTGTTGCAAGGGTTGAGTCTGTGGAGTAAATAAATGGTTACTTGTTAATGTTTGTGGTATTTGAAGTGCTGCAAGGATTGAATTTCTACAGTAAATAGATGGTTATTTGTTAAAGTTTGCATAATGTTAAGTGTTGCAAGGGTGGCATCTGAGGAGTAAATAGATGGTTACTCCTTAATGTCTGTAGTGTGTAAAGTATTGCCAAGGTTGAATCTGTACAAAACATAGATGGACACTGATTAATGTCTGTCAGGTCAGGTCAGGTCAGGTGAAGGTATTAAGGAATAAGCCTTTACAACGGCACCTCCTATCTAATATCTACTTTCCGAAGAGTATAGAGAGGGGAGAAGGGGTGTTGGAAAGAGAGGAAGCTGTTGGAGTGGCTTTGTTATGTATTCTTGTCTGTATGGTAAGGGTTGAATCTATACAGTAAATAGATAGAAACTCCTTCACGAACCATTGGGTAAACAGTCCACGGCTGGTTCACTGCACAACTAGGGGTTCTTTTCGCTACACAAGGCCGCCCATACACACACACAGGACTCGGTTAAGGGGAGATATCCACTTGAGGGATTTTTTTCTGGACCCCTTTCTCTCATGTTTAGCCCCATTGCGTTTTAGATTTTAAGACACTCGCCCCCTTTACTTTGGCGATTTTAAGAACTTTCGCCCCATTTCTGTCAATTTTAAGAACTTTAGTGTCATTTAGGTGTCGATATTTTCCTGGCGAGCGATAGCGAGCCTGTAATTTAAGAGGAACCGGCCTTCGGCCGGGACATTTTTCTACCGAAAAATTTACAAATTTATCTTGAAAGGGGATCTAGGGGGTGTAATTTTAAGTTTGATGGAGGTCTAGGGAACAAACTAAATACCTCCCCTTAACAAAAAGAGGGGAACATTTCTAATGATACAGGGAAAACAATGAGCGGTTAATGTTTACTTGTTAGTATATGTATTCTGGGAGGTGTTGGAATGGTTAAACAATGAGCGGTTAATGTTTACTTGTTAGTATATGTATTCTGGGAGGTGTTGGAATGGTTAAACAATGAGCGGTTAATGTTTACTTGTTAGTATATGTATTCTGGGAGGTGTTGGAATGGTTAAACAATGAGCGGTTAATGTTTACTTGTTAGTATATGTATTCTGGGAGGTGTTGGAATGGTTAAACAATGAGCGGTTAATGTTTACTTGTTAGTATATGTATTCTGGGAGGTGTTGGAATGGTTAAACAATGAGCGGTTAATGTTTACTTGTTAGTATATGTATTCTGGGAGGTGTTGGAATGGTTATATGTATTCTGTTAATGTATTCTGGGAGGTGTTGGAATGGTTAAATCTGTGCATTAAATATAATGGAGAAAACTATCAACGTGACAAGTACAACTGGTTAAAACGAACTATAACAAGGAAACTGAAGCGGAAACTTAATATGATGATTTATAATGGTTTGTTATATCATGTAACATAAATAGGATATAAAAGAAGAAAGCTGTAGTTGAAATGTTAACTAAATAAAGGAGATCAAAAAGAACTGGACAAGTTAGCGTGTAACAAACTCGAGGAAAGAGGAGTATAGAAATATACTAATGTAATTTATCGAATACTATTGATTGAACAGACAAAAGACTGTGGCAAGAAAAAATGGAAGTATGAAAATATACTATTGAAATCGAACGAAGAAAATTGAATACAAAATACAAGAGTGTGCGACAGAAAAGAAAAATAGAAGTATACATGAATACAAATCAAAGAAACTTTACCTAACACCAAATAAATAGGACAAAGGGAAACATACTTGGAAATTGAAAAAGGACCGTAAAAAAGGCAAAGGGAATCATACTTGAAAATTTAACAAAGAGCATTAAATAAGGAAAAAAAAAGAGTCTAAAATATAAAGAGCATTAAATAAGGAAAAAAAAAGTGTAAAAAAGGGATGCAGGTTTATTATGACAGTGAACCAAGGTACTCTGGTGGTGGAGGGAGGAACTAACCCCTTATCCATGTTCAAAGTGGCCCCACATCCCCCATCCTTATCATATCCGTCACCTACACTCCCCAAACACTCCCTGACCCTCTCACAAGACTCCCTATCCCCCTCAGACCACTCCCCATCCCTCTCAGAACCTCCCTCATCCCTCTCACTTTCTCCACCTCATTCCCCAGCTCCCTCTTCTTCTCCTCTACCCTCCCCCTCCCTCTCACAACACTCCTTAGCCCTCTCAGACCACTCCCTACCGTTGTCGCCCCACTCCCCATCCCTCCCAGAACCCCCCTCATCCCTCTCACTTTCTCCACCACCCTCCCCATCCCTCTCACAACACTCCTTAGCCCTCTCAGACCACATCTCACCCCTCTCACTCTCTCCATCCCACTCCCCATCCTTCTCACACTACTCCCTTGACTCACAGGAATCCCCACCACTCTCACCACATCCCCACTCAGAACCACCACCCCCATACTACTCCCCAGTCTCACAAGCCCTACCAGTTCAAGCACACCCCTCCCCATCTTTCTCACGCCTCTCCCCCATTTCTGAAGTATCCTCGCACTACTCCCCACCACCTTCCCTTCTGGCTGATTCCTCCCCTTCCTCCTTTTCTTCCTCCCTCGTCCATCCCCCTTCCCCCTCCCCATCCCTCTCCTATCCCCCCTCTCCCTCCCCATCCCTCTCCAATCCCCCCTCTCCCTCCTCATCCCTCTCTAATCCCCCCTCTCCGTCTCCCCAGCCCACTTCTCCCTCCTCTGATCTCCCTCCCTCCCATCCCTCTTCCCCAGTCTTCTCCACTTCCAATCCCTTCCTTATCAATACGGAGTCCACGAATCCCTTTTTCCTGGATTCCAATCCCTTTTCGGTTTCCTCTTCGGCGGCGTCTCTTCCCTACTCCCACTTAAATCCCTTCATTACCACGACGTCGGCCCCTCGATCCCTTCCTTATTCCTCCCCCTCCCGCCCTGACCACCCCCCTCCCTCCCCTCCTACCATGTCTCCCTCACACCCCTCCCTCACCACCTCCCTCGCCGATATGATCCCCCCTCCCCCTTCCTCCTCCTCCCTCACCACCCCTTTGTCTCCCCCTGCCACCCCTCCCTCAGTTCCCAAATCCCTCTCCCCAGAAGCCAACATCGTCTCCCCGCAGCCATCCGACCCTCCCCAGGTGCCCAAATCCCTGGCACTCCTCTCCACCCACTCCCCACTCTCCTCCATCGCCATCACCCCCCCAGCCCCCAAATCCCTCTCCCTGCCCTCTCCCTCCAACTCCCTCGCTTCTCCCTCCTTCTCCATTGCCTCTCCCTCCTACTCCCTCACCTCTCCCTCAATCTCCATCGCCTCCTTGGAAGACGAAATCGGCCACCTCGCGAGTCTCCCCACCTTCAATATGTCCCCCAGCTCCGCCTTCCCCCAGCGTCGTGGCTTCCCCCGCACACCCCTCTACAATACCCCCAAGGGCCCCCAGTCGCTCCCCAGTACCCTCAAGACCCCCGCCTATGCCTTTGCCCAGTTCCCCCGGTACAAGCGCCAGTACAAGGTTGAGAGCATCTACGTCAATGACCTCTACACCTTGACCTACGATGAGGGGGAAACGGTCGAATCCGTGAAAGCGGTCGTGGTCAATTATGTAAGTTGATTTTCATTAACCCTTTCAAGATCCAGTACGTATTCCTTGTCTGTTTTCTGGCTATTATCAAGCGATTTTATTCAGATTAGGAAGGGGATGTGGAAGTCAGAGGGTTAATTGAGACAGTCTTTACTCTTTTAATTCCCATAGATCCTTCCTAGACTGTGTAAAATCGTCTTATGATAGCCAAAATAAACTTTCAAAGCGCGTCATGATCCTCAAGGGGTTAATACCTTGTTTTCGTTTTCTGTGTTGGGTGGTGGTAAGAAAATATTAATATTGATGATAGGAATGACTACTTGAGTTCTTCCGGCACCTTGTTTCAATCTTTGGCAGTGGTAAAGTATTATGTGGATTCCTGAATTAATTACTCTACTGGTACTCGGCTCTTTTTCCCAATGTTTTTTTTTATTTTAAGGCAATAACTTATGTTGAGGCATGTGAAGAATATTATTTCTCTATCAGCACCCGTTTTCTCCTTCATGTTTATATTTGTTGGTGGTAGAAAGGTTATGAAACCAAATGTATATAGGGATAACAATTATAACATGAGGTAATGCTAGTGGTGTTGCTTATTATTTTATGTGATTATTTATATATTTATGTAGTTATTTTATTTGTGGCAGTGGATATTTGTCCGAAAGTCTCGGCCAAGAGTTGAAAGTCATTATAAAATATAACTAAAGAAACCTAGCTTACCAAATCACACTCTATCCTATCCTTTAATGTGGTGAGGATTGAATTTGTCTATGTGTATTAAGGATACGAACGATTAAGATGCCTGTAACAAGTGTATCCCCAAAAATTGAAAGAGTGATAGAAAGCCAAATTCAAGGTACAGTACGTTAGTCAAAATGTCTGGACACGGAGTGTGATGTGAAGCAGTTTAAGTCATAGTAAGTGGGAGAGACAGATTGAGAAAGAGTTCCAAAGTTTACTTATTGAGGAGAAGAAAACCTGGGAAAATAATTAGTAGCCCTTTACTTTTTTAAATGGTGAAAATAGACTAAATGAGAATATGGCCGTTGAGAAGGTATTTGTTTCCCCCAAACTTCAAACAACTATCCACTAGTATTAATATAAAGAGGTTGGCTTACATCTGTAGTAATGTATGCTTGAGATATAGATGTGGTGGTGGTGGGGGGGGGGGGAAATTGTTTTGATGGAGCTTTGTTCTAGCCAGTGTATTGGTGTTTGTGATTACGGTGATGGTGGCTAGAGGTTTGCTTTATATAAATATATATTTTTTTTTTCGATGACGTCTATATTTTATTTTGGTTAATAATTATGACGATTATAATCTGCTCTAAAATGGTATCTCAAGCGAATAGTTTTGTTTATCAATAACTACAAGTAATCTACTATTTGTATTTGTGTTCCCTCTACTTGTATGTAATTTAATTTGACTTAGAAAGGACCCCCCCATATATATATATACACTCTCACTCTCTCTCTCTCTCTCACACTCAGCACTCTCCCCAGTATTATGTTTCACCCACCTTTATTCACCTGCCCCACACCCTTTTGTTTCTCTGTTATCTCTATTATTAACACATACAGAGTCCCCCATAGTCCGTAGAGCACATACAGTATACTCACTGCGGTGGTTCAGGGACAGGTTTTTTGTTTACCATTTGCGAGTTTCAGGTCGAGACCGTGTGGATGGGGCTCGTCAGCTTTGGTCGACAACCCGTCTAAGAGAGTAAACCTTATACAAATCCTTAGTTTGGTAGATGGACTAGTCACTCACCACTGTTGAATAATAGTGCTAAACAGATATATAGAGGGCCTCGTAGCTGGACGGACCCTGAATTGAGTGGTCAATCTTGTAAGTCCTTGAATAAACTGGCACGGGTTTGTCCTTCTTACAGGTTCACTTGGGGGTGTTTTGTGTATGGTCACACTCATAAAGGGGAGTAAGTCATCTGGCAAAAGATAGAGCTATAAGGAAGTTGGAGCATTAAACATCGTCATTGAACAGACATGCAATAATAATGTAGGTTTCTGATGGATACAAATTATACTATATATAGAAAGTATATATTTTCTCGTCTTGATTACACACCTATTACGAAGATTATGTCGCGAAATATGTTGTTAATTATTATGAGTGACATGATTGTTTGTTAATTATTATGAGTGACATGATTGTTTGTTAATTATTATGAGTGACATGATTGTTTGTTAATTATTATGAGTGACTTGATTGTTTGTTAATTATTATGATTTTTTTTTTTTTTTTTTTTTTTTTTTTTCTATATTCCAACTTACTTCCTCTCGGGCATAGGCTGAGAGCCTTAACATTCACCGCTTTACAAAGAACAGTGAAGCCCGTGAGGTCTTGTTCCAGTCTAGGGAGTGAGACATGTGAAGCACGTAGAGTACACCTGCCATCTTGCCTTCACATGAGGCACGGTGCTCACTCATGGCCCGAAACGACCCCATCTCTGAAGCCATCTCGTTCCCGTGCTTCACTGTCTCACCCCCTACACTCGGACTCTCACACTTACACACACACACAACGCCACCTGTTGAGCAGATAACTCACCAGGCATTGCACCCCTATAGCATATTTTGAATATGGGAATATTCATACAGTGCTATGTAATCAGGGAACAATGAGGGTATTTTATTGACGTTTCGGTGGGCTTGTGGTAATGCACTGATACTAGGTACAGCACTAATTCCATCCCAATAATATCTTCCCATTGATACATCGGGATTTGAACCCGGGACCTTTGGATTACCAGGCCAGTGGTAAGACCACTCCACCACACCTCCCCTGAGTGACATGATTGTTTGTTAATTATTATGAGTGACATGATTGTTTGTTAATTATTATGAGTGACTTGATTGTTTCTTAATTATTATGAGTGACATGATTGTTTGTTAATTATTATGAGTGACATGATTGTTTGTTAATTATTATGAGTGACATGATTGTTTGTTAATTATTATGAGTGACTTGATTGTTTGTTAATTATTATGAGTGACATGATTGTTTGTTAATTATTATGAGTGACATGATTGTTTGTTAATTATTATGAGTGACATGATTGTTTGTTAATTATTATGAGTGACTTGATTGTTTGTTAATTATTATGAGTGACATGATTGTTTGTTAATTATTATGAGTGACATGATTGTTTGTTAATTATTATGAGTGACTTGATTGTTTGTTAATTATTATGAGTGACATGATTGTTTGTTAATTATTATGAGTGACATGATTGTTTGTTAATTATTATGAGTGACATGATTGTTTGTTAATTATTATGAGTGACATGATTGTTTGTTAATTATTATGAGTGACTTGATTGTTTGTTAATTATTATGAGTGACATGATTGTTTGTTAAATATTATGAGTGACATGATTGTTTGTTAATTATTATGAGTGACTTGATTGTTTGTTAATTATTATGAGTGACATGATTGTTTGTTAATTATTATGAGTGACTTGATTGTTTGTTAATTATTATGAGTGACATGATTGTTTGTTAATTATTATGAGTGACATGATTGTTGTTAATTATTATGAGTGACTTGATTGTTTGTTAATTATTATGAGTGACATGATTGTTTGTTAATTATTATGAGTGACTTGATTGTTTGTTAATTATTATGAGTGACATGATTGTTTGTTAATTATTATGAGTGACATGATTGTTTTTTAATTATTATGAGTGACTTGATTGTTTGTTAATTATTATGAGTGACATGATTGTTTGTTATTATTATGAGTGACATGATTGTTTGTTAATTATTATGAGTGACATGATTGTTTGTTAATTATTATGAGTGACTTGATTGTTTGTTAATTATTATGAGTGACATGATTGTTTGTTAATTATTATGAGTGACATGATTGTTTGTTAATTATTATGAGTGACTTGATTGTTTGTTAATTATTATGAGTGACATGATTGTTTGTTAATTATTATGAGTGACATGATTGTTTGTTAATTATTATGAGTGACATGATTGTTTGTTAATTATTATGAGTGACTTGATTGTTTGTTTTCCATAAAGTACCAATTGATCAGCTTCTATGGGATTAAGGGGAGGTTTCTAGTTTGTGTCCTACTCTTCCAGCAATCTTAAAATGTCACCCCCTTTCAAGATAAATTTGTACATTTTTCGGTAGAAAAATGTCCCGGCCAAAGGCCGGTTGCTCTTAAATTACAGGCTCGCTATCGCTCGCCAGGATAAAATCGACACCTAAATTGCACGAAAGGTCTTAAAATTGACAGAATGGGGCGGAAATTCTTAAAATCACCAAACTTATGGGGGCAAACGTCATAAAATCTCAAAAACAATGGGGCTAACCATGAGGGAGAAAGAGGTCAAGAAAAAAAATCCCTCAAGTGGAGACCTCCCCTTACTGTTCCTGTCTCGTTAATAATATAGACTATAGCGTAAGGCGAATATGTCATGTTAGTCGCGTTAAGGGGAGATTTCCACTTCAGGGATTTTTTTCTTGACTCCTTTCTCCCTCATGTTTAGCCCCATTGTTTTCCTAATGTTAAGACGTTCGCCCCATTATTTTGACGATTTTAAGAACTTTCAACCCATTTCTGTCAATTTTAAGACCTTTCGTGCCATTTAGGTGTCGATTTTATCCTGGCGAGTGATAGCGAGCCTGTAATTTAAGAGGAACCGGCTCTCAGCCGGGACATTTTTCTACCGAAAAATGTACAAATTTATCTTGAAAGGGGCTGAAGGGTGTGTAATCTAAAGTTTGAAGGATATCTACGGACCAAACTAAAAACCTCCCCTTAAGCATATGTTGTACTCTTATACGTTGATAGATGCATAACAAATAGTATTTCGCCTTCAGCTAAAATGACTACTAACAGAAGAATAACGTATTGGTTTGGGTTAATCAATATCAAATAATTACAAACATTTTGTTCGTGCCCATTGTTTGGACAAATTTTCAATTGAGCCTTTTTCCGCTTCATTTGCAGTAGTACAGATATATTGAATGTATTCAAGATTCGAGGTTTAAATTCCCATACATTAAGGGGAGATAGGCCGTTTTTTTTGTTTTTTCTATTAATTCATGTATTCATATATTTCTTAGTTTCCTCGCTAGACCTCCATCAAGCTTAGAAAAACACCCCCTAGACGTCCTTTCAAGATAAATTTGTAATTTTTTTGGTAGAAAAATTTCCCGGCCGAAGGCCGGTTACTCTAAATATGTCAGGCTCGCTATCGCTCGCCAGGAAAAAAATCGACACCTAAATGGCACGAAAGGTCTTAAAATTGACAACGAAATGGGGCGAAAGGTGTTAAAATCGCAAAAAAACTCTGAAGTCCTATTTTAACTAACTAACTAACCTCCGCCACACCAGATGACCCTCCACAAAAACAAATGAACAATGGAGCAACTTGGTACTTTTATATTTTACTTTATGTCTCACTTCTCAACTTATTTTCCTCTATCCAAATGACTCTACTTTCCTACTTTACTCCAGCCATCATCATTATCATTATCTCTGCCATCCTAGTGACACTGGTGATATTTTCCTCGAGACTGAAATAACTCCACACCCATAATAAACATTCTGGAATACTGATACAGGACTTATAGCTCGGACTTTAGATATTCAGTACATTCTACTTGATCAAATATATAAATAAAAACTCATCATTTTATCAGTGAAGCAACAAAATGGCGTCCACAGAAACAAAGGTAGCCAATCCCTTTTAATCCAGGATCTGTACTGGTGTTCAGTAATGGTGGGAGTGACAGTGACAACAAGCTGATATAATTTGGCAGGGGAGGTTCATTTTTGTCGCCCTCTCAAGGACATAATGTTTTTTTTATTTTTTTATTTTTTACCCAGCAGACAGAGATGGGGTAGTTATAGTCTGTTCATATAAAAACAAGAGTAATTAAGCTATATGATGTCTGAGAAGTAAGAGTAACACACAATAAAGGAGAAACTCAGAAACTATAATGACTCATCAGGAGTATTCAAAATATGGTCCCAGAGCAGAGGGTGTGTTTTATATGAGAGTAATATATTGTGGTTCCAAGGCCACACTGTTTACCGGAAGAATGTGATGATGACGCCCCAGACAACATGGGGGGGGGGGAGACTCAACTTAATTATTATGTTCCTTCCAACAACCAACTATACTCCTAAAATCGATTAATGAAATTTACAAACACATGTGGCAGTCCGTGGATTCGAATCCAGGATGCTCACACCGAAAATCAACACCTTATGCATCGCACCACGTAGACAGTTAAAGAATGGTGGACACTGCCTACGATTTATTATGCAACTTCGAATCCTGCATATCAATCTAAGCATGTACACACATCCCAACTGCAACTCACGTAGGCTATGCATATGTGAATGGAAAGAGCAATTAATGGGGCCTTAACCACTAGGGAAGTCCTCTCGATAAATTACCCCTGAACCAATATCAATTATTATGTTCCTTCCAACAACCAACTATACTCCTAAAATCGATTAATGAAATTTACAAACACATGTGGCAGTCCGTGGATTCGAATCCAGGATGCTCACACCGAAAATCAACACCTTATGCATCGCACCACGTAGACAGTTAAAGAATGGTGGACACTGCCTACGATTTATTATGCAACTTCGAATCCTGCATATCAACCTATATTTACCTCCCCGTGTTCGATATTACAAACTAAAATAGACAGCTGCACGTCGTAAATAGACAGCTGCACGTCGTAAATATCAGCGACCAAGTGTATTATGTTAAGTTGCCCACATAAGATCTGCACATCAGATCTTGGAGCCGTGAGGTTGAAAATCTAGAGTTTTTCGTAACCTAGTGTGTGTGTCTGTGAGAGAGAGAGAGAGAGAGAGAGAGTGAAAGTGAGAGTGAGAGTGAGGTTTAGAGAGGAATGCGAGTAACGCCCTAGTAAATTCCTGATGTGTATGTTGTATGTAAGCTTTCATTAACCGAGACCATCCAAAACTCTTACAATATTACCTTAATCGTTATTATGAGCGGACTTATTACCTTACATATCATAAATTAGAAGTATTCGACCTTAATTATTGCTTTGCCAACCTAGAAGTTTCCCTTTCCCGAGTTATTGTTAAACAGTTGCATGATGCATTGTAATGTATGATACTGTATGTGTGCGTGTGTGTGACTGTGAATGTAATTATGTATGTACTGAATGTGTGCAAGCATGTGTGTTTACTGCTTGTGTATGTATATGTGTGCTTAGTTTAACGGTAATAATAATATTTGTCTGTTTATTGTTCACGGAAAATGTATACAGTTTCTTTGTCTTAACCTAGGTAGAATTGTGTGTTAGTGTGAGAGAGAGAGAGAGAGAGAGAGAGAGAGAGAGACAGAGACAGAGAGACAGAGAGAGAGAGTTATGGATGAGTGTGTGTGTGTGTGAAGGCAATACACTCTCAATTACTGGTGTGTGATGGTAACGTTGAGAGGACCAGCAGTCAACCGTGATCACCACCTGCTGTCTATTACCCTAACACCACCACCCAATTTTGCACCAACACCAACACAGCACTTTAACACCACTGACACCACCTGCTGTTTTTAACACTACTATCACCTGTTTCCTTTACCCCACCACCACTTTTTATACCACAACCACCACCACCACTGCAATATTTAACACCATCAACACCACCACCACCACACCTTTAAACACCACTACCACCACCTTGCTATCTTTACCTTAACACCACCACCACAACTACCACACTTTATAACACCACCATCACAACACCACCATCACAACACCTTTGGCACACCACGAATCACCCTATACCACTTAGCACCTTATACCAGTACATTTCCTTAGTTGATACCTTACACACCATCTGTATATCCTCATCAATCGCCTCTCTTCACGTCATCACCAATACCACACCTCATTATCTCGTCTGCACCACCACCCATATGCCACTCAATTCTAAACCCTACACACACACTATTTCATTTATCTCTCTCTCTCTCTCTCTCTCACACACACACACACACACACACCCGAGCGGTTGTGTGTTTATCGGTACATATCAATTTGGTGCATGCTTACGAGTACATTTTTGTATTTTTAAACTTAAATTACACTAACCTAACCTAACCTAACTTACCTAACCTAACCGAAAACACTCCATTTCAACGTATTTTAAAGAGGTGTGTACCGATTAACTGTCGCCCCAAACCTCATGTACCTGTAAACCTACAAATATCCAGAGATTTGTACCAATAAACCTACAACCGCTCGTCCACACACACACACACACACACACACCAGTCAACACCGCTAGTTCATTACTATATTCTATATAATTGTTATTTGTCATAACCCTATGACAAATAACAATTATATAGAATATATTTAACCCATTCTATACGATGACGTCCTTTTATCCTCTATTCTGTTTGACATAGAAGATTTTATTCAACTTGGAAATATCAACTTCATGTCAGTGAGCTAAGAAATATTCACCTTAAGTCGATCCTGTAAGACATTAATAGACTGACTTTTAAGTTTAATTAACTTTAGTTAATATAGGTTGACATTACGCAGTTTAACCCTTTCACTCAGATGAAGTTAATTTTTGCTTTGTTCTCGCGACCTTCAGACGATTGTTATCCAACCTAGGAAGGACCTATCAGAGTTCGAAGGGGATATTATATGGTCTTTAGCTATTTTAGATTAAGATATTCTTCCTGTACCAAGTATAATACCGTGTAAATAGCATAACTATAACCACATATATTCTTGCTATGGGTTAAGGAAGTCCTGTTAACCCGTGGAGCCCCAGCTAGTTTTGTAATGTTTGCGCACCAGAACCCGGCCGGTTTTCAAAAAATGGTTTTATTCCAGAAACAATAGCGAATGGGTTAGGAATGAAGGAAAAACCACGAAAAACCGCTCAAAAAGCTTAAAAAATGGTCCTACAGAGCCCCCGAAAACGGATTTTACAAGAGTAAAAAATTGAAGGCAATTATCCCAAAAAACCAGGTTATTGCGCGCTCGCGCGCACGCACGTGGACTTTGAGAGTTTTCAACCATCGGCACGGTTGCGTGGGATACGTATACAGTTCCCATACAAATCTGAGCCCTCTTGAGTGGCTACACCTGAGGTTACGGTCGGCGCAATTAGGGTGACGCGTCAGGCGCGTCTCTGGGGCTGTGCGTTACATCGCCGACGCGTCAGACGCGTCGCTGGGGCTGGACGGGTTAAGTAAGTAAAGGCATACACGTGGCTATTATTTTGCTTGTGATTTGTAATGAGAAGCACACATTTTTTGCATCCCCTGAGTCTCTTTTCAGTAGAGGGTCTCTTGGTGTCCGGGTATCAGTGAACCAAAGACAGTGTGGTTAACCTGTAACATGAGCCATATACAGTACACCTCTCACATATTGCTGTACAGGCGAATGGGAAAGTTCCTGTCTATTAGTGATGAGAATGTGTATTATACTACACAAGGTTACAGCACATGTACTTGGTAACCTTACAATATAATAAGAGTTATTCATTACATAAAACAATGTCAAAGTAAGATATTGAGCCCTATAAAAATCAACCAATTCTGCATCGTGTTCAGTTCTGATGAGTAATTTGTAGACCTCCAGAGAGCACTTTTGGGTATCATGATGTTGAGGGGTTATGTTAGTTACTGTATTACTGAGTCGAAGATTATCAATAGAGTAGGATTTGAGGAGTTCGTTATACATTATAATACCATACCGACCTTTATTGATAACCTAAAATACCGCTTATCATGAGTTGTTTGGACCTTACTTGGCTTGAAAAGTTATTTTATATTCTTAACATGGCGGCAATATTCAAAATTACATACATAACTACATAATATACACATACTGTACTGTATATTTGTTTCAGGGTTGTCGCTCAAATACCAGTTGTTTTGTAACCCCTTGAGGATATGACGCGGTTTAGCAGTTTATTCTGGCTCTCATTAGACGATTTTATGCAGCTTCTGAAGGATCTGCTGGAATTATAAGGGTAAAGACTATGCCAATTAACCCTCTGCATGATTTCCATAATACCCTTCCTAATCTGAATAATATCGACCAATAATAGCTAGAAAATAAGAAAAGAAGTGCGTTATCAATCCTCAGAGGGTTGAAATAATAAATGGTCGTGTGGTAAAAGTTTTCCAGTATGTTCGTTACTCTTATCAACATTTACACAGTGAAATACAACTCCCTGACGTAGTGATTTAAACGACTCACTCGCGGGTGCGCGGTGGTGCCACGTTTTGTAAACATCGTAAGGATATATTCACTACTAAGGTAGATTTGGTTTGAAATATGCATGATGTCTTCTTGGGTCGTATAAGTATATGATTTACTTGTTCAGATCATTTGAACTCTTCTTTCATTATTTATTGGCAATTTCCTTTGTGTGGACCTTCGGGAATTGGCTCCTATTTTAGCTTTACGTAATATGTTATTCAATTAATATGTGTAGTTTTAGAAGGACCAATGTCATGAAAATTATAATAATGAAAGTACCACCCACTTTTTACCCGGGATTGGCGGTGTAGGTCCATGAGAAGTGGCACCAGCGCTACGAGGAAGGTGTGTATGTGTGTGTGTGTGGTAGTGTGGGTGCCAGCTGACCGCTCAGTGTCTGACTAGACTGACTCTGAAGGAAGGAACGGGCAGTCCTAGTGGGATTTATTCGATTTTCGAGTGTTTTGATCTTTACGGAGTTATATTGACTTATTCTCAAAAGAGCAGTGGTGTGGTGCATAATAATGGTGGCATAGCAGACAGTTCTATTGTGAAGTGAATTGAGATCGTAGGAGGAAATTTGAGTGGACTGTAGGACAATCCTTATTTACCTGAGGATTTTTTTGGGGTAGGCTATCTCGTAAAACCTAGCCCATTGAACTGGTCAACCTATTTTTATTTACTACCTAGGCCTATTTAGTAAATAGTTGAGTATGCTAAGTTTCCATGTTGCTGCTGCAGGAGCTTCAGGATACTGTACAATATAGCCTATAATCATTTGACATATAAATGTCATGGTCTGAGAGAAAAGTCAAGATGTATCCTGTGCACTGAACACTGAAACTTCTCATTATGTATACTAACTATGAAAAGTTGGTGGGTGCTTTTGCTTTAGCCTAGCTCTATGACCTTAATTATCCACAATTAAAAATGTTCAGCAACCTAATGGCCCCTCTTCAATCAACCCCTGGGCCAGAGAGCCAAGAGGGGAATAATAGTAGTAGAAGTAGTAATAGTAGGAGGAGGAAGACACCCCCTTCCACTCTGCCAATCCTACCCTCCCTCACCTCCCTCAAATCCCACACGGCCAAGATGTCCACTCAAGTTTTTTCATCCATCAAATCACAATCCAGCCGCGTCTCTAAGTACATCCGCAACGAAGGCTATGAAACCGCAGGCAAGCCTACTTGCCGGGAACCCAAAGCCAATCCCCCCAGCCTCCTCGAGCAACTGAAATGGCCGGTTCTAATAAACAACCAAAAACGATGGTTGCCATACGTGAGGCGAGGAGAGGGGGAGGAAGAGGATGTGGTGGATAAGTTCATCCGAGTCATTACGTTAGAGGACGTGGATGAAAGACCTCAGGATACCTTTTACAATCATCCGGCCAGTCGGGCTCGGGTAATTAAAAATGTTCTGTTGTCTGAAACTGTCGGTAACCCAGTGGTTAGATCTACTGCCTGTCTGCACTCTAACAGGAAGGTTGCTGATGGCATGGGTTTAATCCTATTGTGGTACTGGTAGTTACCTCTGAATTTTGTGAATGGGGACTTTCATATTCTCTAACGTTTTATCCATATTCTGTGATTGATGGCTAGAAACAAGGCACTTAGTTCATTAAAAATGATTGTCAAAACCTCTTTTCTAATAATAGATCACACAATTCAGGCTAATTGTTCCCAGCTGAAGGTATCCATGTTGGATGCTCATAATGATAAGTTTGGTAGTTCACACGACACACGCTCCCCTACCCTTTTTTGTACAAATACTTTATTGTACCAGTACTTGTTCATAACTACATTACCCTACTACTGTATGTGTTTCTTTGAACATATTCAATAGACAATAAGACTCTTTCTCACTTAGGGTAGGGTCCTTTGGAAAGGATAGATTAGAGAAATATAATTACATTGCAGAAGCATAATAACCCTATAGATATATGTTTTGTACAATACTGTAAAGTAATTTTTGGTAATTTTTTTGAAAAGACTCGCAGCGTTATTATACATAATTTATTAGGGAAAGTGAAGCTCTATGGAATCCTTATAATATTATACTCACATAGATTCCACTGTGGAAGAATAGTTTTGATAGTTAACTATAGTTTTGATGTAAATACTACCGCAACTACGAATCTTGTTTCCGAGACCTAGTATATTAACCTAACCAAACAACCTAACCTAACCTAACCCTAGAGTGCCCTAGACCCAGTACGTGGGATACAACACTAGCCCTTGCAAGTTGCATGCCAGCTACTGTGGGTTCATATATTAGACATACAGTAACATCTTTGTAGAACATAACACTTTACCGTAGCGAGTGTACTCCATTTCGAACACGTCCGTAGCAGAGCTCTCAAGATTGCGGAACTGAGTTTGTTTACGCACGGGACTATTTATATCGACAAAATCGTTACAAAACTTATCAAAACTATTCTACCACAACGGAATCTATGTGAGTATATTATAAGGATTCCATAGAGCTTCACTTTCCCTAATAAATTATGTATAATAACGCTGCGAGTCTATTCGCGATAATTATCTAATTTTTATTTACCGGTAATTCTGTGCAGTATTCTAGCAATTCCTTTAATTGTCCGATACAAAATATAGTCGGTATAGTTTACAGAAATTCCTTAAACTAACATATTTTCTCCCTACCCCTTACAGAGACGCAATGATCGCGAGGAGATCCGTCGCAAGCTTGCCATGGGGTGTGATGATGATGCGGCCTTGGATCGCCCACACCGCAAACCTTCCCTTCACTCTCGCCTTCAGAGTGGTAAGTCTTTGGCATTTTCTTGTCAACTCAACCCTATAAGAGCTAACATATGGTACCATATTTAATTTCATATATGTAGCCTATGTACTGTTTTCACTTCCTTATTTATTAAAAACAAATGATAAGCACAGGCAATTGATATGTCATCCTTGCAGTACACAAATTATAATTGAAATACAGTACTGTACTGTACATTCAATGTATTATTGGTACTTTTTCTGGATAAACTGCAGTAAACCTACCTGTCAATTACAGTATTTCTACCTAATTGAAGTTATTGATTAAGGTTTTTCTTGTCACACCTTTACAGAAAACTGTATTGGTTCACAAACAGGTGTATTATTTTTAAAATACAGTTCTTCCGTTCCATTTGTAGATATATCCATGTGTACACTCGGTCCAAGAAGTATCTGCACCCCTATGCTGATCATCTGGTGTGTACAGCTCGGTAGGGTTGGCACCTCTGCCTGCAACTATATCCATGTGTCAGAGACGATCCTCTCTGACACATGGATATAGTTGCAGGCAGAGGTACCAAACCTATCAAGCTGTACACACCAGATGATCAGCATAGGGGTGCAGATACTTCTTGGACCGAGTGTACATACTCTTAAGGAATACGTTGATGCTTTCCTCCATCCAGTGCTGCCAATCCTTGTAATTTTCACAAAATTTAGGGATATTTGATCAAATTAACCCAAAATACTGGGATTATTATTATTCCTACTCTTTTCTCATCCTCTTCATCAATTGTTAGACCAGCGAGGCTGTGTAGGCGGCAGCCCCCACTTAGCACACTGCAGTAGGTTAGTTTAGTTAAGTAAAGCCATGTCGGAAAGAGTAATCGGAATGGGTATAAAAATTGCTTTCTGCACTCGCTCAAGATGAAATAAATCACAAAACCCCAATAAAAGAAGAAAACAAAAACCAAAGCACTAGGAAAACAGGAGGACTTCTGTAGTTTTACCCTTTTTCTTTGTACAGAGTGTATGGTATAACCAGAATGGCATCAAAGAACATCTTTATATCCATTACCATAGATTATTACATTTGTTGTTTCTGTTGTACGGTAATTCCTTACTAACACTTCCATATTTAGTGAACTAATTCACACATAAGCCACATAGGTCTATACAGTATACAGTAATGACTAATGTTAAATATGTTACAGGGATGAACCTCCAGATCTGCTTCATGAACGAGACAGCCAGTGACTGTGAGAGTCAGTGCTCCGACACAGAGAGCACCCAAGACATCCCATCATCCACCAATTCTCTCGCCAGCAAGGTTAGACACAGATACCAGTCAAGTTACATGTCCAACCATTAGCCCTAATTGCTACACATCCATATAAATCTGTAGCAATCCTAAACAAAACAATACTATGTTTTTTGCTATCCCAGATGCTTTAGCACTTGGTTTTAAAGGTTTCATTAATACCTACATACTGTACACTTTAAAGAGTGTCCATGATAAGTATGGTTGCCGTCTTATGTCAGAATTCCAGAACACCAACGGTGCTGAGAACTGGAGAAGGTTTAGGCTATATACATAAACAACATCTAATGGTGGATAAGTGACTTCCTTTCCACTAGTTGATCCTATCTTGGGTTATTTAGTTGTCCTCTATGTTTGATTACTCTGAGTACCAATGCCAGATCCCTGGCATACCGGTATTTCATTTTGGCTATATTTAACCTATTCTCTCTCCCTGAACTTAGGAAAAGGATAGGAAATAACTAAGGAGCTTATGATGGTTCATAGCCATACTAAAATAGACACCACAAACACTATTGTAGCTTTCTTCATCTTCCTATGGCAATGAGTTGAATACCAATACAGGTACATGGTTTTGTGGTTTTCCAGGGGGTCAATATTGATCAATGAAGTACAGTGGATACCTGATGAGAGTAATTGTCATTAGGTAGTATCAGTGACAACCTTCCTTAACTGTGAACAGTGATGGGCTGGTCTATCAGAGTGAGAGCTGAGCAATCTCTGCCATACCCATAGCTTACTTTGACTGTTCCTTTAACTTATATATTTTCTAGATCTCAAGTGACGGCGTCTCTTCCGTGAATTTACCTCCCAATCTACCAAGATTGGAAGCCAAAGCGTCACATTTTTCCCTTGCCCCTCAACTTTCTCTTCATAATTGCTGAGGGGCACAGGGCCCTGGGTGGGGTTTTTGTTTCCCGGGCGTTTCCGCACCCTCCTCAGCTCCCCGCCATGGAGTGGCTTCGGTCACCCAGGCTTTATTGTGGTCGGCAGGGAGGGTTCTGTGGGGGCGCTCGGTTATGGCCTTGGAATTGCTCGGGGCCTTGGGGCTGTTCGGCCAGGCAGCTTGGGGAACAACAACAACAACTGTGAACAGACCCACACTAAAGCTGTGTGGGTGAATCTCTCTCCGTCAAGATGCCACTCAAAAATAAAAAATACAAAATTTGTGGGGTTAAATCATGTAATGTAAGAGGTTGAATTTAAGCTGTGTTGACAAATACAAAGAGTGGAGAACCTCGCAACCGCAAGAGTATACACGATCATAAAAATTAACCATACTCTTAATCCATCAGTGCTCCCGAGGTCGGAAGTCCCGCAAGGCCAAGGTGACCCGGCGCATCATGCCCCAAGACAGCAGCGACCCGGACCAAGAGGACGATGAGGAAGATGAAGAGGAAGAGGAAGAAGAGGAGGAGGAGCAGACGGCCGGTGGCGAGTTCTTGAAGCGGCAGGCACAGTTGCAAGCGGAGGCCCGAGTGGCGTTGGCCCAGGCTAAAGAGATGGCCAGGATGCAGATGGAGATTGAGAAGCAGAGCAAGAAGAAGAGCCCCATTGCCGATATTGTCCGGGCCAGCTTCAACAAGGTATGGTAGTGTTAACTGTATCTAACCTGTAGGCGGTCTTTTTGGACATTCCTCGCTTTGACATTACATTGCAGTTTATAACATTTCGCCCAATTCAGGTGTCATTATTATTCTGGTGAGCTTGCAATTTAGGAGACACTGGCCTTTGGTTAGTATTAGTTCTGACCAGGACCTTTATGACTGTAAAAGCAAAGAATCTACATTACTGCACTATAGCCAATATTTGAAGGGTAATTTTTTATTAAATACCGGTATATTGTAAGCCAATAGTAAATAAACAAGAAAAACAAATATTCTCTTCAGATCATCAATGTTCTTTTTTCTTGTGGACAGATTGGTGTTCCCTTCCCTGACAGCAAGCGGAGAATCAGTCGACAGATCCTGACTGACATGAACGTGGCTCAGTTACAAGTTATTGTTAACGACCTTCACACACAGATAGAAAGTAAGTAAAGCACAGGTAGAGAGGGAATACAGTACCTGGTAGTAAACTTTTGAAGTTATGGTACAGGGATTTTAGTCATCAGAATATATGTTACCTCAGATACATAAATACCGTTACACCAATAGGTGACCCTTTCAGTCTCATAACATTGGTTTTAGGTGTTAAATGGATGGCATTGTTGTTATTGAGTTTAATACCTAATCTCGTAATATCAACTGCACTAAAGTTGCCATTTACTGGTGCCATATAGCCTGCATATACCAGTGGTTTTCATTGCGCGGCTCGCGAGCCAGTGGCGGCTCGCAATGACCTGATTGGTGGCTTGCAAGAGAGGAGAGAGAGAGTTTTATATATATATATATATATATATATATACAGTAAACTTCCGTTAATCCGAAGGGCAGCGGACCGGCCCTCGTTCGGATTAGTGGATTTTTCGGATTATCGGACTTTACCCCTATGAACCTGTGTATGACGAAAACATTGAGGCATTAGGCCACCCAAATGACACAATGGTGCACACACACACATATCATATGTTCATGAAATCACTTCAAAAGTTTACCATTGTCATTGTAGCCTATTACCTACTTCAAAACATTCAGATTAATGGTCAAAGGAATCTGCTGATATAAACGTCTTCTTCTTCTTCCGTCTACTATCGAGTTTGTCTTGCTCTTGAAGATCAGATCAGATGTGGTTCGGGAAGTAATGCCTTAACAACGGCCCTTCCCTGAGAGGTTCTTGTAATTTTCATTTTGTGATTTTCCTTTTGTGACGTGCTCTGTTATATTATATTGTATTGAAAGCACCCTTGTCTTGTTGTCTTGAAAGCACCCTTGGGACGCTCCGATCACTGAACTATAAATAGTAGCATATCGGAACGTCCAAAGGTGCGTTTTCAAGCTCAAGACTAATACGTCCAAAGGTGCATTTTCAAGCTCAAGACTGAATGCGCTTGCAAAAAATGCGGTGTAAGCCAGTAGCGCATCGGAGCGTCCCAAGGATGCGTTCAAGAGCAAAACAAACTCTCTAGCAGACGATGTGGAAGAAGAAGAAGGTTTTACGTTTATATCAGTAGCTTCCTTTGACCATTAATCTGAATGTTTTGAAGTAGGTAATAGGCTACAATGACAATGGTAAACTTTTAAAGTGAATTCATGAACATATGATATGTGTGTGCTCCAATATGTGTCATTTGAGTGGACTAATGCCTCAAAAAGGGGACTTTGGGACTTCTTGAAATTCGGACCATCGGGTGAATTCGGATTTGGCCTCAAATTGAAAAATTCGGACTATTGGGAGATTCGAATCATCGGTCGTCGGATTAACGGACTTTTACTGTATACTGAATTTAGTACCATAACTGATCCTTGAAAAGTTACCATGCTTAAATATGTCCTATCCTGCTATTGTGTAGGGTAAGACGGGGTAATTTCGCCGAAAATCGCGTATTTTGACGAATAGAAACTGCCACACATGGAATTTAAAAAAAAAAAAAAAAATTATCTATACATTCAGCCTTAAAGCTATAGATGCCCAAAAAACAAAAACAAAATATATAATGTTTTGGTCATGCTGCCGATTTTTTGAAAAAAGTTACTCTCGCGGCGAAATTACCCCGCTGGGCGGGGTAATTTCTCCGCGACCTATTTTACACATCATCTAGCTAGTAAACTAAAAAACATATGATTAATGGCCAGACAAAACACTAGCACATATGTAAAAGCAATGAAAAAATTCACCAACTCAAACTAACACTAAACATGCCAATAGAAAAACGTCGCACACACACACACACAACTGAACCGGGCGGGCAGAGATGCAGGTGTGTCACACGTGTAGGCCTAGGTGCCACTGTGTCTAGTGCGGGTGTGGACGTATTTATTAGGCCTACGGGTGTGAAAGTATTTAGTGCGGGTGTGGACGTGTGGGTGGGCGTGTAGGTTGCTAGTGCAAAGTACCAGGCAGCAACTGACGGCTACTGCCAACACTGTTTCACACGCAAACATACAAACATACAAACCACCCACACACACCCGACCATACCGTCAGGCGCGCCGCTAGCCCCAGCTCCAGGCCCCGCGAAACTGCAACAAAAACTAAGCCAAACTAGCTATACAACCTAAGCCAAACTTACTCCACAACCTAAACCAAAACTACTCTACAACCTAAGCCAAACTGCAGCCGAATCCATGCAATAGTTTCGGAGATATCTTACCCTACAGTATTTTTGATTTGCGGTGTGTGTGATTAATTATGATTTACACAAATTTCTTGTTTATATACTGTACTACCGGTACTGTATTTATAAGTATTTTCACAGATTATAATACTGTATCATGCTCGTATGATTTGGTATACAGTACTGTTTATGCAATTTTTGCCAACATTATTAATCCTTGTGATAGGCCATTGTATTAACTGCAGTAAATATCATAATTGAGAGTATTATATTTTTCTTTCTTTAGTTATTTTTTTGCTGAATCTTTGGTTACAGGTTTAAATGAGGAGCTGGTAACGTTCTTGATGGAGCGCGATGATCTTCACATGGAGCAGGACTCTATGTTGGTGGATATCGAGGACCTCACTAAGCACATGTAAGCTACCACCTCAACTCACCATTTGTATATACAGTACCACAAACTTTAGTATTTTTGGATGTGTACACCTTGTTTATGTATTGAAAGATTCCATGTGTCACAATTAAGTGCATTATCACTATTTCAGTCCCTTTTCCCTTATGGTAAATCTTTTCCAAAGCCCTCATCCCACATTTCAGTCTACCCCTACATACCCCATACAGGTATTTCTGCTCTGCAGCACCCAATTGTCCGCATCTTCATAATTTTGACAATTTTGAGGAGATAGGCCTACAGTATATTGTATATTCCAGACAAAAACTAATTAATTTGTCAAGGTTATGATCAAGTTCAAATAGTCGAAGTCCATCTGGGATTGAGCTTACCATTTCATAATTAGTTAGATATTATTACATGTACAGTACAGTACTGTATATTTACATTAGATAATTTCAAATAATATTGCACATACCGGTGCCTGTAACATTGTATAATTATATATAGAATGAGGGTTAAGGGGACATGGGCCAGTTTTCTGGACCACTTTCTCCCTCATGTTTAGCCCCATTAGTTTTCAGATGTTAAGATGTATGCCCCATTAGTTAGTCGATTTTAAGACCTTTCACCCCATTTCTTCGTCAATATTTAGACCTTTCGTGCTATTTAGGTGTTGATTTTTTCCCTGGCGAACGATAGCGAGCCTGTAATGTTGGAAGAAACGGCCTTCGGCCGGGACATTTTTCTACCGAAAAATGTACAAATTCATCAAGAAAAGGGTTATAATGGATGTTTTTTTTTTTTTTTTTTTTTTTTTTTATGATGGAGGTATAGGGAGGAAGCTAGAAAAATAATGAATACATGCAAAAATCGGCCAAAAAGTGAACCATCCCCCCTTAAAACTAAACTCCAATCTTTCATTCCCCAGTGGCGCAAAGGAGCTATGTGTTCGGGAAGACAACAACATCACCAAGACATCTTCCCCTGCCCCAACCCCCCCTCCCTCTACTCGGTCTATCCACACCCCTCCTCCAGCCACCCGCACCTCCACCCCACCCCTCTCCTCCACCCTGCTCCCCCTCAAGGCCAGGGCTCCCGGGAAGCTGCGGGGCATCGTGAAGAAATGATACAGCCATCGCAGCCGCCACTGTTGGACGCTCCTCTAGGCTGGCGGCTACAGGCAAGATTGATGTGGTGAAGAGGGAAATTTTTAAGAAGTCATGGGTATAAAAAGGGTCTAAGAAGGAAGTTTTATAGGTATTTCGGTATGTATGAGGTCTAGATGGAAGTTTAAGGTGATGCGAGTAGGGTGAGGAGCGTAGAGAAGAGGTCTAATGAAACATTTTGTCGTACTGTATATGTAAGGTCTAGAAGGAATACTTATCAGCCCATCAAAACTAAGGCCCCCAGGGAAGCTGTGTTGGATCGGGAAGAAATTATACAGCCATCTCTGTTGTACGCTCCTATAGAAAGGCGGCATCGGGCAGGAATAGCTTGGAAAAGAGGACAATTTAAGAAGTATGAGAGAGATAACAGGTCTAAGGAGAAATTTTAAAGATACCCCTCTAGGAAGACAACTACGGGTAGGAATAGCTGGGAAAGAGGGAAATTTTAAAAGTATGAGATAGATCACTGATCTAAGGAGTCATTATAAAGGCATATACTGTACTAGGGTTGAGATTATTATTATTAAAAACTATTAACTTGAGAAGAATGTTAATAAGTACGGTAGTTTTGAAGTCATTTTAAGATCTGGGAGCTAAGTGGAGAGGTTAATTTTAAGGCAGCTTGGATGCAGAAGAAGCCAAGGAAGGTATTTTAATATGCATAAAGTATATACGAGATCTATACGGAATTGTTAAGGTAGTGAGAGGAGGAAGGAATTGTAACAGACCTGGGAGAAAGAACTGGAAGATAATGGGATGAAAGTTAAGATGTATTTTAGCAATCCTGCGACCATAATCCTACTGGAAATTTAGAGGCCCATGAAGCAATTTTATTAGGCTAAAGGAATGAAGTAGAGGATTTGAAATGAGTAGGCTTAAGTGCAGATTTGTGGGTGCAATAAAGAGATTGTTTCAATAATTGTGGTGCTGATTAGAGAGGTAGATATTTGACGTTTTGTGACTGGGAGGAATGGGAAAGTTGGAATATAAACCACTACATTACCATACGTACTTCTGAAGACCTCTAAACAGAAAAAAAATTAAAAAAGATAAAAAAAACAAAAAGCTTTAATTGAAACTGCTTCTGCATTGCTGTCTTGTCAACTTGATATATAAAGACGCAGCTTAACCCTTTGAGTACCAGCGACGTGTTTTGTAATTCATTCTAGCTATATTTATGCGATATGCAGCTTAGGAAGGATCTGTGGTAGTTAAAATGGTTGGATAAGATAGTTTGAAGCCTTATTATTGTTAGAGGTCCTTCCCAAGCTGAATAATGTCGCCTAATAGTCTCCAGAATGTAACGAAAAGGACGTCACCGCTACTGTACGGGTTAATAATCCATGAGTGTTTCTAAATAAATGAAAAACCAGTGTTGGAAATATGGTGTTCTGTGTTTTCTGTAAACAATAACTCACGTGTCCCTTCCGTGGTGAAGCAAAACGAGATTACAAGAATTCGCTTCAGTCTTCTTTAACCCTGTGACAATTTTACGCTGAAATTGTAAACGTGACAATCTGAATGAGAATGTTGAGTGCTTAAAAATATATAATCGTAAAACGTAAGTGAATATTTGTTTCTATAATGGAACAGAAAAAGAGTAGTTAAGATAATTTTATTTATCAGGCATCTAATATGGTTATGGTACTGTCCAATAATGATGGACATGGACAATTAATCATTACAAAGACAGAGGATGTGCAAGGTGACTACTGAAGAAATAATGGTTTGGTTCAAAAATGAATTAATCACTAAATAAAATAAGCTGTGGAAAATATTGTTATCAGTGTGGCTTATGTAGGTAAAGTGATGCGACATTCATTACATGTATATCTGGAAAATTAGATAATTAAAAAGTGTGGAAAATATAGTGTTGAGTGTTGCTTATATCGGTAAAGTGATACGACATTCATTAGTACATACATTATATACCCGGAATTTATATTTAGCTTTAGCAAAAATTCTCGGATCATTTGTAGTGTCTGACTTATCAATGGAGATTTAATCACGTTCTCCGTTTTGCCTTGCTAACAATCCAATGATGCTTTAAGATCATATTCTGAACTTTATGAGTTAAGAAATTTGTAAGTTAAAAAGTTAAATTAGGTGTAGGCTAACCATATTCTATCATTACGTAGTTCTTCGAGTCATCTCCAATGTGTTTATAAACTCATTATGCAATTTTCATCCCATTTCATCCTTGATTCGCAATATGCATATTAATCAACCTATCATTAGTAGAAGGAAATTGAAATTGGGGGTTTAGCAAGTAATGTGTTAGATTCCAAGACTGTATAGGGAAGCATGAGATCTGAGTAGAGGCAACTATAGGGAGACTTAGGTGGATTCATAAGAGCGCCTTTTTCCTTAACCCCTTCTGTACCGGCGACGTCTTTTTAATTTTCATCTAGCAATATTTAGACGATTTTGTGTAGTTTAAGAAGGATCTGTGGTACCGGTAGTAAAACGGGTCAAGTGAGATGGCTCGAAGCCTGTTATTTTCCGAAAGCCCCTTTTAAGCCGACTATAATTGTCTTTTAGTAGCCAGAATAGAGTTAAAAAGATGTCGCCGGTGCAGAAGGGGTTAATTTGTTTTGGCAAATCTGATCTGACAGCATCTGAATTAAACTTTTAAAAGACTTACATCACCTAGAATAATCTGCCTTCAATCCAGCCACCAATACCTGTGACAATATAGTCCAGAAATGTCAACACAATAAAGATGCCAATCAAATGTTGTCGGAGAAAGCGCTTATGTGATTCCACTTTTATTGTAACTTCTTTGCAGTATCCACCATGTTTATTCCCGGTAGGCTTGTGCATAATTCTTTAATTGTCTTGATAGCGTAATTCATAAATGCGCGGAATTTCTGTGTGAGTATCCTAGGTTCGAGTCCTTGGAGTGCCACATGTATTTTTTTATTTAGAAGTAAAGTTGGTTGGTGAAAAAATATGAATTATTTGTACAGAACAGCCTGATTTAAAAGTTTGTGTGGTACTTTGTTGAGACAATATTTAACCATGAGGCAGTAATACTGAGCAAGTTGAATATTTTCTTACAGTTTCTTACAGTAGATCCTCTGGAAAAAGGCAAACTATGCCTGTGTATCCAGCTCAGTACCAGTACTTGCACTGCTGCGGTCGTTCACGGTGTTGGCGGCGGCGGTAGGAGACGCAACATTTTTACTATTCTGTATTTTTGTTTTATAATCAAACTTCAAATCTTGTCTTCCCATGCTTTATCAAGATTACTTTCAAACTCCCTTATTGATTCGGAATCGACTACATACTGGGGCAGTGCGTTCCACTCATTTACCACTCTATCACAAAATGAGTTCTTTGCCTTCTCAAGCTTATTTCTTTCTTTGTAAATTTTCTTAGAGTGTCCTCTCGTTCTTGTTCCCTCCCGCATCAAGAAGATACCTTCACACACATCCTCATCGTACTTTCCTGACACTATCTTAAAAGTCTCTATCATATCCCCTCTCTTTCTCCTATATGCCAGTGTCGGAAGCCCCAGTGTCCTCAACCTCTGCTCATAACCCGCGTTCTTCAACGTTGGTACCAGCTTGCTAGCTCTCCTCTGCACTTTCTCCACTGCTTCTATATCCTTTACCATATATGGAGCCCACACCTGGTTTGCATATTCCAGGTGCGGCCTAACCAGCGCTGTATATAGATTCCTGAAGATTTCTTCGTCAAGTGACACAAATGTCCTTATCAGCCCTACAATTCTATTGGCTTTGTTTATCTTTTCCGCTAAATGTTCTGAGAAATTTAACTTATTGTCTATCACTACTCCTATATCCTTTTCTGCACTCACTTCCTCCATCGCTTCATACATACTGTATCCTACCTTGTCTATCTTGCTGGTCCCAATCCACATGTACTTGCATTTTTTTGGATGAAAAGGCATTAACCAATGCTCAGACCATCCCTTCATGCCCTCCACATCTCCTTGAAGCAAACCCATATCTTCCTTACTCCTCACTCTTCTATACAGTTTAGGTGTCATCCGCATACAGGTATACCTCACTTCCATTAGTTATAACTTCAGGCAAGTCGTTGATAAATATAACGAACAGCAGTGGTCCCAACACAGATCCCTGAGGTACCCCACTTGTAATTTCCCTCCACCCGAGCCTATTCCATTCACCAGTACCCTCTGTCTCCGATCTTTCAGGAAGGCTTCTATCCATTTCACACATTTCTCCCCTATATTATAGCTTCTAACTTTCTCTATTAACCTTTTATGTGGGACCTTATCGAAGGCCTTCATAAAATCGCAATATACCACGTCTATTACATCACCATCTTCTAGAATTTGCATCCAATCATCTACCACCTTAATTAGCTGTAGTACCGTCGACCTCCCCGGCAAGAATCCGAACTGTCTCCCACTGAAAAGTTGGTTTGACTTCATATGATCCATTATTCCTTCTCTAATTACCGTTTCCATTAGTTTACACACAACACTTGTCAAACTGACTGATCTATAATTCCCTGGGTCATTTCTCTTTCCCTTCTTAAATATAGCTGTTATGTTCGCCTCTCTCCAGTCCATCGGGATTTGTCCTGTATTAAACGATACCTCAAATAACATTTTCAATGGCTCTACTAACATCTCCCCTCCTTCCTTTATGATTCTTGGGTGTATCCCATCCGGTCCCGGTGACTTACTTCTGTTCATTTTTTCTATAGCCCTTCTTATTCTAGCATGGGAAAACTCTATTATTTAGTAAACTAACACTTCCAATGAACCCAGCATTAATCCTTTTGTATGTGATTAAGTTGAAGATCATGGGTGGAGCAACATGCTAATTTGCCAAGCCTACTGTGTCAGTCAGTAGCCAATCCTCGAATCCAAAATAGGGTATCACAAATTCCCATAAAAAAAGACAGGAACACATTGCTTTGATATTCTTATGTTACTTAAAATGTAAAACTTGCAAACTAAGCAAACCAAAACTTGGACAAAGACAATATAAAGGCAAAACAACTTATCAAAATCGCTGTTACATAATCCATATACAGTATTCTATGTCAATTTTGGTTTTGACTTATAGTTTGAGTCTCATCAAATTTTAGGCAAACATTTGTCTCATCTAAGTTAATGCCAACTTCTCATTTCAGGTATATGGTACTGTACTGTGCTATATTTCATTGGGTTGTCCAAGCATTGGATAATATTTGTATTAAAGATGAAGTGTGGCATTTGTTTATCCTTGTAAAATATAGATATGCAGTACAGTCGGCCCCGCAAGGGTGCGCACTAAAAGGGTGCGATTCTCCAACCGTGCGGCAGATGTCCGTGTGGTGCTTATAATCCAAGGGTGCGAAAAAAGCGCGAAAAAAGCAAAGCGTGCGTTTTTTTCGCCCAATAACCCCTGAAAAACATGAACTAAGGAAAGAATACCTGTACAGTATAGAAATGTGATTAGATATTAAATAGAATATGGGTATTACACTCACTTTGGATGGTTTATGTATGTGTGGAGGTTGGGATGTTGGTCTTACTGAGGGTCCGAGGCTGCCCCCATGCCCACATGGGGGCATTTTACACCTGCTGCCCCTAACCCACCGCCCAGGGCGATCGTGTTACCCACCAAAACATAAGTGAAAGTTCTTGATTTAGAACAGAAAAAACAGTTACTAGACATGTTGGCTAGAGGTGAGAAACAGGCAAATGTGGGTAGACATTTTGGTGTGGGCATGGGGGCAGCCTCGGACCCTCAGTAAGACCAACATCCCAACCTCTACGCATACATAAACCATCCAAAGTGAGTGTAATACCCCTATTCTATCTAATATCTAATCACATTTCTATACTGTGCAGGTATTCTTTCCTTAGTTCATGTTTTTTAGGGGTTATTGGGCGAAAAAAGGGTAAGTTTGAAGAGTCCCCGGACTACATAGTGAATTTCCCATAGGCTCTTAAGCTCCAAGGGTGCGCGCATGTCTCGGACTTAGGTAACCGCACCCTTGTGGGGCCCACTGTACTCCTTGAAAATCTTGAACTTTATTTTTGTGGTATTTTTGTTGGTACTAGAGGTGGTTAGGTGGTTATGCTGTATGAGACACAATGTTCAGAGAGGGAAAGAAGTCATGTCAGTTCAGTACTATCTTAGGCCCTGTTTCAAATTGGTAGGCCAGAAATTGTAAAGCCTAATCTCTGTAACTCAAAAAAGGCTAAAGCAAATGGGCTATAAATTCCATACCAATTCACTGGCTGACCTTACCCAAATGGTAGAAAAATTAGCTTGATTACTCTAGTCGTATTTGAGCTATAGAGGTTAATGTTCAAGAGTTTTAGTCTACTTTTTTGGAACAGGGTACAGTATAGTAAACCTCAGAATCCAACATCAACAAGCCAGATGATGTGATTGATATATTTTGACAAGAGGTTGAAGTGTTTGGGTGTGATTGATATATTTTGACAAGAGGTAGAAGTGTTTGGGAGGGAAGCAAAATAATAGATAAATTCTCTCGTCCCCTCTACTATTTTGAGCAACACAGAACCCATCTTTTCCTTTGTATTCAATCTCCCTGAGGACTACATCTGTATTGCCCAAAAGATTAGAGGAACAGGGGCCATCCTTTTCTGAGTTTCTCCTCCAAATTAAGACCCGGATAAATTATAAATGCTTCATATATACACGCCAATGCATCCACTGGCATAATAAATCGTAGGCTTGTGCATACAGTCGACCCTCGATTTAACGGACTAATAGGGGGGAGACGGTGTCCGTAGCTGGAAAAAGTCTGTAGCTGGAAAATTGCCTTCGGACTTCGCCGATTTAGCCCTAATATGCCTCGAAAATGAAGATTTTTAACTTTCCGGGTGTTTTTATGTCTTTCCTTACATATTGCACATAAAAAATAAAGGTTTTTTAATAACAAAATTCTTTCATTACCGAGATAAACAAATAAAAAACATAGAAATACAGGGGTTTGCCGGGAAACTGGTGCGCCGCGCCAGCCAATTACCGGACAATTTTTCGAGCAACGGACTTTGTCCGTTGCTGGGTCCGTTGTCCGGCTACGGACAGAGTCCGTTAATTCCGAAATCCGTTGTATCGGGGTCCGTGAAATCGAGGGTCGACTGTATTTCTTTAACGGTCTTGATAGCGTAATGCATAAGTGCGCTGAATTTTGGTGTGAGTATCCTAGGTTCGAGTCCTTGGAGTGCCACATGTATTTGATGATTTCATTAATTGAGTTTAGAAGTGAAGTTGATTGGTGAAAAAAATATAATAAATATTTTCTTGGATTAACTGCTTCATTGTTCATCTATCTATCTATCTATGCACGTACTGTAGTTGTTTTCTTGGATTTGCGGATTCCTTGTTCATAGGATTCCAAAATAAGTAAGACTGACAGGATTTATTTCCCCCACTGTGCTAATAAGGTTAAGCTAACGGAGCTTAAGAAGAGTAAATATAAATCTGAAGATGTTACTTAATATATTACTTAGAATTTATTATAAAAAATATAACAAATTCCTATTAGATAATACCGTAAGTTAAGTAAAAACAGGATTACATTCTGTATGAAAATAAATATTCAAGAAATAGCATATGGGTGTCTTGGGAAGTTTCATCCATATTCAACATTTTATTTTCATATTCAGAAATTTAACCCTTTCACTTCGATGATACCCTTTTCCATCTTATTTTGGCTATTATTATATAATTTTCTTCAGCTATGGAAGGACCTGTGGGAATCAGAGGGTTGATCTAGACGGTTTTTACAACTGATTCTCCGAGGGCCATCCTAATCTGAAAAAAATACAGAAATGTGTCATAGCACTGAAGGGGTTAAGTATAATTGCCTTTGGTAATTTCTGAGCACATCCAAGATTTTGAAGCTGTGATAAAATCTGTGAAACTTTTGATCATTGTTTCAAAAAAATACTTCTGAATCGGGTCTGTGTTTCATACAGTTTCCAAGCAGTGTCCAGAGAATACTTGAGGCAACTGTACCTTATACAGTAGACTGTACACTAACTTGTAGTTCAGGAATCTTTCTGGTGTAGATAGTGGTGGGATTATATTGAAAGTTAATTGCAAAGAAGGACGACATTATTGCTTAACCCTCTGAAGATCGATGACACACTTCATTTCTGTTTTCTGGCTATTATTAGACAATTTTATTCAGATTAGGGTGGGTATATGGAAGACAGAGGGCTAATTGAGATAGTCTTTACCCTTTTCGTTCACACAGATCCTTCCCAAGCTGTATAAAATCAACTAATGATAGCCAAAATAAAACGTCAAAATGCGTCATAATCCTCAAGGGGTTATTATTGCAATTTGTTTTAGTTGAGCAAAGAAACTATCAGTTGAGATTTTATGCTGCCTCACATGAGTATACTGGCACATAATATTTTAGGCTACTAAATTAATTGAGCCTACTTTATTCCATTTTGGCAAGATCTTTTAGGTCACCCTCTTCTTGATTTTGTGATAATAACTCCTCTGATGGTAGCTAGTCTTATCCCCACCATAACCACCATTATACTTCATGAGAGTTTATATTTACAGTATCCTACCTTTACATTTATTTAATTGGCCTCTATGATTTTATGCACATAATGTTATTTTGGCTAGTGTTACTAAATGAAAAATATTAACCCTTTTAGTATGATAATGTAATTTTAAATTTATTCTCGAGTTATATTAGATAACAACAAAATTCACCCTTGGAATGAACGACCTGTAGGAATCATAGGGGTAACTATTATTTCTGTTAACCCCAAACCTTCCAACAGGCCCTTCCAATGATTAACTAAATTGTATAATGATAGCCAGAATATAGTGAATAAGGCATTATCGTCTTCAAGAGTTGAATGTTCAAGTTCTTGGGAAGACAAATCTTAGCCGTACGATAAGCTGAATTTGAGATTGTTTAGTGGTAGCGGTGAGAGCATTATATAGGGATGCTTAAGCCAACTGTATTATGAAGCATTCACCATGTTGTCTGCCACATATCTGGAACACTTGTGTTCATTATGAATAGTTTGAGCACTTGAAGCAAGCTGTACAGGTCTCCCTCGATTTAGGGTTGGGTTAAGTTCTTGAAAACCCGATATTACCGGTAAATATAAAAATCGTATAGCAAACCCTAAAATTAGTGGTGTAAATGGGGATGCATTCTCGGACCAGCAAAAACCCAAACACTAACCCTTGAAAATCTATAATAATAACGTAAATTGAGGCATCGGATAGTGAGGGAGACCTGTACAGTACTACAGCCTTTCGTAAGTAGCCTATATGGGTAGCTGTGTTTCATGACCGATGCTATACACACATACATACTTATACTTTAAGTTGTAGTAATTTATAAGAAGTATGTGTCCATCTAACAAGCAGCAAAGTGTCACATTTTTCCCTTGCCCCTCAACTTTCTCTTCATAATTGCTGAGGGACACAGGGCCCTGGGTGGGGCTTTGGTTTCCCGGGCATTTCCGCACCCTCCTCAGCTCCCCGCCATGGAGTGGCTTCGGTCACCCAGGCTTTATTGTGGTCGGCGGGGAGGGTTCTGTGGGGGCGCTCGGTTATGGCCTTGCTTGGGGCCTTGGGGCTGTTCGGCCAGGCAGCTTGGGGAACAACAACAACAACAACAACAACAAGCAGCTTTAGAAAAAAGTATAATGTAAAACTTGCAAAATATACAAACAAAAACTTGGACGAACACAATAAAAAGACAAAACATCTCATCAAAATCGCTATGTGGAAACAACGCTTAAGAAGATATAGGGCCATCTGTTCTTACTGTCGCCCTGGTGTTATGGTCAACCACCCTAATGTTAAGCAGAAAAGTGTGACTGGTCGACTGATCTGACACACTTCCCAGGAAAAATGCATTCTTTTTATCAATTTTTTTTAATACAGAATGTGGATAATTGGTGTCCCCCACCTGCCAAACTTAAATGTAAAACTTTCAGATCACAGTGCGAGGAATTCAACATGGTGGCTGTCGAACAAAAATGGCATAAAAATCCCTATTGAATACTATGGTAGTGATGGTTAGAAGGCAGTGGGAATATCTGATGGGAAGAATGAAAATTATCTCTAGTTGTTATCCAGAAAAATTATAATACATAAAAACCTCTGATAATTTTTGCATGGCAAGTTCATAGGTAGTTTCATTATGCAGGAGTAGAGAAGCATATTTGTATGTGTGTGTGTGCGTGAGTGTGTGGTTTCCTTCTACCCTTCCAAGGAAACCTATTTTTGGAGACTACTTATAATGTAATTGCTTCCAATTTGTCTGAGGAACCATTTATCCATCAGAGGCAATACAGTTGGTGTAACTACTGTCTTAACCCCCTGACCTCGGGCACTTTGACGTTATTCATCATCTTTAACCCATGTTCTCTCTAAAGGAAGGGGTTATAGAAAAACTATGTAACTCATGATGATGGACTCATGATTCAAGGTGCATATAGACACAACTTAATCTTCTGTAACATGACTGATCTTACTGTGATGACGAGTTAGATATGGATACCTTACTCTCTCTGGGGGCTCAAAAACACCCTATGGGGGGACATGGTGGAAGGTAAGAGGCACGAGAGAGTGGTACAGATAACCTTCCTCAAACGTGGCTAGACCCATACTGAATTCACAGCTGTGTTGTGCTGGCTCACCAAGTGCCACGGTGGTCAGAAAAAAGGTGTGAAAGAGTGAGCACGTGTTCAGGTATCCCGGGGCTGGGGGGTTAACTCCTGATGCTTCTGTAGAACAAACAGCAGCTGATATCAGTGTTTTGCATAGCTCACTGTAGTTCCTATATATATGGGTCTGTATGGTTCATAATAATACTTACAACTTCAGTGTACTGTATTCCAATAATAAGCATGCAATTTAGGGGCCTATGAAAGGTATCCAGAGGTCTTAAGGTTCGTAGATATACTATACTGTATATATAATATAACCTACCCGAACACAATACAGTTCATAGTACCATTGGTGTGAATTGTAATTTCTTTTTGCTCTGAATTCCTTTCTGCACTTTTCTGTGTACATTACCATTCTTTTCTTGTAGTGTGGTTTGATTTGCAAATTTGAGCTTGAATGAAAGAGAATGACAATAGATTTTTTCTTTTTCTCTTTATGCAATGACTGCTCGCATGTAAGTATGTCTGCTTATGAAGAGTGGAAATAACATGGAAACCGTAGGCAACTGTATCCGAGCAATATTTGTGTCTTAGGATTTGCAAGGTCTGCCTATCAAACCCACTTTTTGTGCAGATTTCTTTTCTAGGATACAAAGTAGGCCAGTTGTGGTTCATTTCTGCGATGTGACGTCCCATTTACATGTGATAGCGCCGCGCTGTGTCGTGTATACTCTTTGTCTCGCGCCGGGGAACATGATATATATACATGTGTGGGTAGTCAAGTCTTCCACAGAGAGTACAATTAGCGAGGATGTAAGTGTTCTTGTGACTCTCTCCTCTAATTTATTCTCCTTCACCAAATAATGCTTTTTAGGGCTGGGCTAGTAAGGAATGATTGGCCAAGCAGGAAAAAAAGCTTGTTACAGCAGGTCTAGGAAGCACATGGGTGGCCAAGGTGAGAGTATTTTTTTGTTTTTTATATTCCAACTTACTTCCTCTCGGGCATAGGCTGAGAGCCTTAACATTCACCGCTTTACAATGAACAGTGAAGCCTGTGAGGTCTTGTTCCAGTCTAGGGAGTGAGACATGTGAAGCACGTAGAGTACAACGAGCACCTGCCATCTTGCCTTCACATGAGGCACGGGAGTGGGACTACCGGTAATTACAAAATAGTTCGAGTTTTCACTTGGGCTAGTAACGAAATGGGTGGCCAAACTGTTATGCCTCAGGAGTCTTAAGTCTCCCATATGTTAAGCAAGATCATCGGCATCATCTTGTACATTTGGTGCAGAGATACTAATGTTGACAAGGAACATTTGATCTGGTTTCCAAATTGTGAAGGAATACTATAAAATCCCTCTCTTTCAGAGAAACTGGGGAGACTGTGTCTAGATTTGTGAATCTCCTGGAAAATAACTTTTAAAAGTTGGCAGAATGGATTAAAATACCACATGAGGAGGAGCACTTTCTTGACAAAGTTTCACCTATAGCTTCTTCCGGTCACTGATCCGAGTGACCTGCAGAAACATTTAGCAATATGTTGTCTTTTAAGTAATACTCTTCAAGTGGTATATTACTCGTTCAAAAGGCTGGCAGATTATGTACTTAAACCAGATGTTATGAGTCCAGATATTTACCTCTGTTGTAACTGTCTAGACTGGATACCATTGCTTTGGATGTCAAATCTGGACTGGATATATCTAGTCCAGAAGCTTTGGGTTTCCATGTACCCGGGGTTAGAAAAGAAGGAGTTTTACAAAACATGTTCATAATATTTCCAGCCTCTACTCTTCTCTCTTCTATTTTCATTCACCTTGGAAGGCAAAGGATATTTTTATTATTATTACTCCAATCCCCACACAGCACACACATAGTTTACAAGACGAGAACAGTGCAGTATTGGGCTGGTGTGTTGCGTCAAGCCAAAGTGTTGCATCATCCACTTTCTGCGTTGCTATTAAGGTGCACTTTTGTGATGTCATACTCTATTTAAAATAACTTGAGAGCGATTGATTGGCATCAGTGTGTGAAGTGGCCCTTGAGGTTGAATAATGAACATCTACTATGCCCAATTGATAAAAATAACTTGAACCAATCAAGAGCCAACTGTGAGAAGGGTAGAATATGCTGGCAAGTTAATTTGAATAGAGTATGCAACGGGTATAACTTTCTCCTTCATAGAAATCAATTGTGCGACTATTGTCCTAGTGGCTTCACGTACAGTATTGAACATCATATACATTATCCTTAGCTATAGTGTCATTTATCCAATAATTTAGAAATATACCAAGTCTTAAACCATTCACTATCCCACTGCACTCCTAGAGATTTCCAACAGCCAAAGATATAAAGTCGGAGTCGCACGAGCCGTTTTTACGGGCAATTATAGTCTGGAAGCTTAAAATAATCCACTTTATCAGAATTCAGCCGCCTTACATAATCTACCTTCAGTCTAGTTACCGATACCAATACGAGAAAAAACTTGCTCATGGAAAATTGACGGAAAAAGCGCTCGTGTGACAGCGGCTTAACCCAAGAAATTGACCTTTTATACTTTTTAAGCTTACCTTCTGTGCTACATTTGCTACATGAGGGATATGTTACTTTGAAGGAAAATGAGAAGTATAGTTTTATTAGCCCTTCAGCATTGACAGGCACAACTTTGTAGCTTATTTTTTTATATTATTATTAACTTTGCCAATGCTGCTTCCCATTACTTAAATAAATTACAGAATATTGTAGGAAAATTATATTGATTTGTTTAAGATTACAGATAGGATGCTTCTTTTTGTGGATATAAGGAGAGATAAGTTAACCCTTTGGGTACCAGCGATGTGTTATATTTTATTCTAGCTATATTTAGACGATATTATGTAGCTTAGGAATGATCTGTGGTAATTGAAAGGGTTGGTTGAGATAGTTTGCAGCCTTATTATTGCTAGAGGTCCTCCCTAAGCTGTATAAAACCGTCTAATAGTTGCTAGAATATGATGAAAAGAACATCCCTGGTACTGAATGGGTTAACCATATTTATTGATTGTATTGCGTACATTAAAAGGGTGTTAAATTGTATTATTATTATTACTATAATGATTATTTTTATTATCAGCACAACACAGCTAAATGTGTAGCTCTCTCAGTTTGCTTCTCTTATCTGACATGTAGATATTAATTTCAAATAAAAACAATTTATTCTGAAAACCTTATCATTTTATTCCTCCCTTTTGTAATTCTACATTGACTGTAGGATACAGATGCCTTACGCTGAGTGTTAAATTGATAACCTGCAGTTAGCAAAACACCGGGAAACATAAGATTGTGAAAGATGTCACTCTCTTACTGCATGTCAACGACGGGAAACCAATTTCACTACCGCTATTCAGTAAATCTTCCCAAACATGTACGATATGAGAATCTTAATATTAATAATAATAATAATAACTGTATTTTAGAATCAGATATGCATTGCATTTTATTGAATAATAACATTGGTTCATATCTTAAAAATTACAATACTGTATTGTACCAATAATTTATAACAATTTATAGAATACTGTAGTATTTAGCTCTATCGTTATTGCTTTACTCTGTAACACCACCCAATGCTAAGTTGGATTGGAATCTCATGCTTGGGGAGAGCATTTTTTGGTATGAAGCCATTCTTTAATAACTCCATGCAGCGGGTACATTTTGTAAGCAAGATTCCTGAGTTATCCCTCACAAGATTTATAGCAAACGGTGAACTAGTACTCACATACAGTACAGTACTGTCCTTGTATAGACCTCAGAAATGTTACAGTATAACCTACTTAGGTAAGTAGACTGCAAATTTTGGATAATGGCTTTTCGGTATCTGCACCAGAGATAAATGCCTAGTGTAGACTTGATTTTTTTTTTTTTTAATAACCAGAAGTAAGCAGTGTACGTAGGGGAGCAATATGTATGGAAGAGGTTGATCTTAACCTCCCAGCTACACATAAAACCAGTAACCTCGCCTCCTCATATCTGCAGTTGGCTAGCTTGTAATTAATTCCAAGCTACAGTAGTGGGGACCTGCCATCCAGGCCAGACAGGGGGGTCAATGGCCAGAGTGAGGGGGAGGGAGAAGGAGGCAGAGCGAGGGAAGGTGTTTGTGGCCCCGGGAGTGGTGGTGGCAGGGATGGTGCTGTGATGTTTGCTCCAGAACGTCGTGGGGAGGCTGCTTAGGGGTGGAGGCGGCTGCGGAGACACCTGAAGAAAGAAATTTTAACGTATATGAGGATCCATGGGCCAGGGTGAAAATTGATACCATATATAAAGCTAATAATTGCAATTATCATACAAATATTAATTTAAAGAATGTGCCCATTTTAGTCTCACCAGTTGAGCTGATGATTGTGTGTGTGGTTGAGGGTGAGTGTAAGTGCTCTTGGTGATAGAGATGTAGGGTGAGGAGAGAAGAGAGCTATCGTCATCATTTGTTTCTTCCCTCAGTGCTGCTTCTGCCTCCCATTCTCTCCTTAAGTGACGTTGACGGGGCCCTGACAACAGAAAGCATTAAGTTAGCCATGTTGAGAAACACAAACCAAAGAATAAAGTGCTGGTCATGTCTATGGTCATAAACTTCCATTCTGTATATCAGTGGATTCAATAGTGCTTACTTGCATTATGTAACTATTGAAAGATCCTAAAGTTCACAGCTGTATGTCGTAATTTTTGCAGCTGCCATATTTGTGTTAGGATAATAAATCAGCCTTATGATTATGCTTTTAGTCATTAGTAGCAACATACGGAAATTCCCATGACTACCATATTATATAAGCACTTAGTGTAGTGCATCTACTGTACTATATAATAAAAACATGCATAGTCATAGGAAATCATGATAAAGTGTGCATAGCCCAGGTGTTGAATATTGTTGATGTCGACAGTTGTAGGTCTGGCACTATATATAGTTCTGAAGCGTCCACCAGAAGTCTCAAGTGAAAACTTGGTAGCGAAAATTCTGCTGGCTCTCTTGACACCGCAATTAAAACGTGTTCTCATGGAGAGTCTGGGGTCGTATCCGCTTATTACGTGTCAAGAAGTTGTTAAAGGAGGCCACTGTACTGTATTAGGAAAATCCACAGTCATATTAGTTAAATTGCTTGAGAGTTCAATTATTATTATATCATTACTATTATCCATCAATAGGTAATTAGTTCCTGACTGTGACATTGACAAACCATTCATTTTGCAGTTCTGTGAAGATATAATTTATATCCAAATTAATTCAGCTCTATGTTTTGTATAGAAAACTCAGGACTGACTGACTTAGTCAGTCAAACTCAGCTGGCAGAAAAGCATCAAATGGTTGTCATGGCAACGCCAACGCTTTATTAGGACCCCACATTTCCAGGGTTTATAAGACATTCAATTGCTCTGAGCTATTTGTTTTATGAACTGTTGCAAATATATTTTGAAATACTATACACTACGTTGTTCATTATTTTATTTAGTAAATGCAAATTGAGAAATGCAGGGCCTATGATTAGGAGTTAGTTTTATTCAGTAACAATTGGTTTTCAGGTAGCTTAGAAGGGTTTGTAGTTGCATATATTTAAAATAATTGCATCCTCAGTGTAAACATTATGTCTATAACTTACAGGATTTTATATATCGAATTATACTACAAGGGAACTTTGAACCAGAGAAGCACAGTTTGAAATTTGTATTTGGCGCCGCTTCGTCTTGGTCTTGGTGCGAGTCACGCTCGACTGGTCGAGGTGTGGCCTTAGTATCGGCTCTCTCTCCTAGGATAAACTTATAAACTATAGCCTAATGGAAAAGGACAGGTTGAGAATAAAAGAAGATTGTTCCCCCGTGGGCATTCTCACCCCAGCCTCACTATTGTGAGGCTGATCTTTTCCTCCACACTCTCTCTAGGTAGTCCTTAACACTCCGTGCAGTGGTCTCATTCCACATGTTTAAGTCGTTCAGGCCAAGCAGGTAGATCACTATTCCGTCGAGCCCCCATCCATACCTTCCTACCACTGCATTCCATTCCTCCGCACCAATCTCTTGCACTATGGATCTTAGCATTACCCGCCTTTCTCCTTCATATTTTATGCACTTTAGGAGGATATGCTCCACAGTCTCATCCTCCCGACTCTCGCACATCTTGCATGCCTTGTTTCCTTCATTTGACCATCTATATGTTGTTGTTGTTATTATTAAAGGGCCTTCGGGTGGATGCCACCTGCTTGGCCCTACCATCTATATGTTCTGCTGTTCAGCTCAAGTGACTTAGTGAGCCATCTTGCTGTGAGAATAGCCAATCTCGTTTATTGTAAAATGTGTAAATGTACTATATTGATTTTATAGTAAGTATTGAAATAAACAGATTCGTATAGCTAATATACAAACGTAAAATATATTCTACCGAAATAGTAAAAACAAGGTACATAAATTAACAATGATGCAAGAATTTCGCGGGACGCGTCACGCGGGTACAAACTTGTTTACTTAAAGGCTACTCGTCCAAGAGGATTTGTGGAGGGTAATATACAACTAACAAACTTCCCTTCCCCTCAGCAAGCAACTCTATGCCTGTGCAGTAATCTGGAGATCTGAAATACTCCGAGCAAACTGCACATAGCCTATAAACATCAAGAGAAGAAGCACGAATTTCGGCTTTGAAGGTTATTTGTGTGGTTTGAGGCGATTGACAGTCCACTACGTGATCACCATGTGTGGCAGAACAGCATGGTAAGTTATGATAATGTTAAATGTATGTGAGTTTGATATATATTAGGCCTAGTCATTAGCCTATTGTGAAGATGGTGTGCCAGTCATAGCCTAGGCTAAATGTCGTGACAGTCAGACAGTCACATAGTGGGCCACTTAAATTAGGTGTTTGAGGCCGTTTTGGTCCAAGCATAGGCCTAACCCTAACCCTATCAATTACATGTATAGGCTAGGTTGTTTACGTAACATATCGTGTTATCGTAGTCGTAGCCGGTAACGGCCAGCTCGGCCCTTTGCCGACTCGGCCCACGGGATTGTCAACTCGGCTCACGTGAAGGTCAACTCGGCGGTCTCGGCCCATTCAGTAGGATATAACCCACCTTTATTATCGGTAAACCTGACTTTTTGGACCGACAGCGATTTCAGTAAGTTTTATTTTGTTTTTTGTAATTTTTTCTTCAGATATAGCCTAGGCCTAGTGTTGTTTTATACTGAAGAGGAGCGCAGGGTGTAAAACGAGGCCGATTATCGTAATGCTACTCAACTTCGCTTTACAATTAATGCTACCCATAACAGAAAATATTTGTTCGTTGAATTGACAGTTGATTAATCGATAGGCTAATCAATTTCTCAGATAATAAGATTATCTGAAAAGATTGAATAGTATTAACACAAAATATAATTAGGCCTGACTGACAGTTACAAAGTACGGTATTATTGCCATTTTGGTTCCATAGCCGGCAAGATGGCACCATCATGGTCATGGCAGCCAATTGTCTAAATGGCCACCATCCCATCTAGACCTACCGGTATAGGGCCTACTTCGATAAATTTGAAATCTGCATATTTAGCCTAGGCGCTCACCATTCGTCCGCGCATTAGGCTAATGCTACTGGATTCAGGAAAATAGTGCTACTCAACTCAAGAGTTATTTGCTTTGACACCCTGGAGGAGCGGAAATGAGTATTTACCCATTATCCAACAATCTAAAAACACGCCCTCCACTAGTGGGAAGGGCTATGAAATTCAGGGAAAATACAATAATATAGCGTTTTGTATCAAAACTTGGCTCGGGTTTTCCCAAATTGCAAACCCATACAACCCAATTTTGTGAATACCCGAGCCAACTTTTGACGAAAGCTGGCTCGGATTTCACGGGGTGGAGTGGGTAGCCTAATATTTCATGTTATAAAAATAGTCAACTTTGGGAAGACATTAGCCTAACCTAACAACCTTACCTAACCTATCCTAGTATTATAAGAAAATGGGAGTCTGCAGAAAGCCGATTGGCCTAAGCAAGGCAGATCCCTGTCCCACACAACCCCAATTACAAAGCCCAATTATAGGCTCAACACTCTAATACCCTGAGGATCATCTTACCAAAACGGTTAGAGATTAACGCAGGATTACGGGGGTCTGCAGAGCGCTGATTGGCCCAACCCTGCTGATCCCCCTTCACACCCAACCCTTCTCGTCCATATGCTTATCCAATTTTATCTTAAAGCTCCCTATCGTTTTTAATCCCACTATAGCACTTGGTAGTCCATTCCACCCATCTACAACTCTGTTACCAAACCAATATTTGCCTATATTTTTTCTGAAACAAAATTTATCTAATTTGAAACCATTGGTACGAGGTCTTTCGCTATCACTGAGCTTTAGTACATTTGTCATGTCCCCTTTGTTAATCCCACTAACCCACTTGAACACCTCTATCATATCCCCTCTAACTCTGCGTCTCTCTAACGAATGTAAGCCTAATTTCTTCAACCTTTCTTTATACGGAAGATTTCTAATATTATGGATCATTTTTGTCATTCTACGTTGTACCCTCTCCAATGAATCTATGTCCATTCTGTAATAAGGACACCAAAATTGAACAGCATAATCCATATGGGGTCTCACTAATGACAAGTAAAGTTTTAAGATAACATCAGCAGTTCTGTTACTCACACTCCTTGAGATGAACCCGAGAATCCTGTTTGCCTTGTTTCGAACGCTTATACACTGTTGTCTAGGCTTCAAATCATTGCTAACAAACACACCTAGATCTTTCTCACAATTCGAGTTTTCTAATTCCACATTAGCTAGTTTATATTTAACATTTGTATGCATCTTCCCTATCTTTAATACCTTGCATTTGTCAATGTTAAACTTCATCTGCCAATTTACTGACCATTCGTGTAAGGTATCTAGATCCCTTTGGAGGCACTCTATATCTCTATCTGAATCAATTGTTCTCCCCATTTTGGTATCGTCTGCAAATTTGCTTATCCTACTAGTTATACCTAAATCAAGGTCATTTATGTATATAACAAACAACAGAGGACCTAATACAGATCCCTGGGAGACACCACTTTTGACTGCTCCCCATTCTGACTTCGTACCATTTATGCTGACTCTCTGCTTCCTACCAATTAGCCATGACCTAATCCATCCCAACAACGCCCCACCTATTCCATGCGCCTCAACCTTTCTCATCAATCTCTCATGGGGGACTCTGTCGAAAGCTTTACTGAAATCTAAATATATTATATCATATGACTTGTCATTATCTACTGCTTCATATACCTCTGAGAAAAAACTAAGCAAATTAGTAAGGCAAGAACGTCCCCGAGTGAATCCATGCTGAGAAGAATTTATTAAATTAAATGTATCTAAGTGGTTTCTAATTTTACTAGCAATAATTGACTCTAGTAGCTTTCCTATGATTGATGTAAGACTAACTATGGGTGGGGGCTGACACCCGCTGGTTGGGTTAGATTTTTTTTTTTTTTTTTAATGTTCTAGGCTATTAGCCTTACCTAACCTAACCTAGTATATGGGTGGGGGCTGCTGCCCCCACACCCACGCTGGTTGGGTTACTTTTTTTTTTTTTTTTTTTTTTTTTTATGTGCTAGGCTATTAGCCTAACTTAACAACCTAACCTAACCTAACCTAGTATATGGGTGGGGGCTGCCGCCCCCACACCCCTGCTGGTTGGGTACTGGCTGAAAAACTTATTGTTTTACAGTAGCCTAGGTCTATACATGTATTTTAGAGTTTTTTGTTTTTTCTCCTATTATAATACATTTAAGCTCTTAATGCCATATATAGCAATGATGTATATGCTCTACCGGACCTATTAGGCCTAAACAGATTGATGGGCTAACTGTCGGTCCAAAACATCAGTATAACCTTATTATCATCCAACCAAGACAATGCTTAACTTAACTTATGAGACAACTCGACATTAATGACAAACAAGAATACAATTGACTACCATTGCTAGCCTATACCAATACTAATCGCAACCAATATTGACCTACCCCTTGCTATACCAATACTAATCCCAACCAATATTTTCATACCCCCTTTCAGCTAACACATCTATCATCTATTTACTTCCAGACAAGACATAAAGGACTTACAATGCTGGGTAAATCTACAGTTATACTACCCCTACCCCACTACCCCCCACCACCTCCCCCCTTCAAAACACTCCTTTTAGCGTGTTTTTGGATGGTTCAGCAGACGCGGAAACTGGAAAAAAACTTATTTTGATAAAAAATTATCACCAACCAGATAGGAGTTTTTCAGGTAATTTGTTGTTGTTTTTAATGTTTTCTTTGATATACAGTGTTGTTTAATACCGAGGACCGTCGCATTTTAGTATTTTTAACATTAGCCTAACTTAACCTAACCTAACCGAAAAGTAACCTGTCTCCGCGACGGTCTAAACTCCCCCTCACGTTCCCTGTTTATGGGTGCGCGACGGTCTAAACCCTGCTCACGTTCCCTGTTTATGAGTTTGCAAAGGTTTGTAATACTTCAAAGTATCTATTTCAAGTCAAATATACATTTCCGCGCATCATCAAACCATACTAAGTCTACTACTAATAATATTAACCCATTAGTACCAACAGAATAGCGACAAAATAGGGGTAGTATAACTGTAGATTTTATCCAATGCTGTACTATCTTACTTTAACTAACCCAACTAACACATAAAAAGCTGTCCAACGCCAATAACGCCTGTGCAAATATCTGGAGATTCCTACTCCGTGTACATTGCACATCACAACCCTAAGAAGAAGAAGAAGAAGAACATAAGAAAATGGGAGTCTGCAAAAAGCCAATCGGCCCATACAAGGCAGATCCCTGTCACACCCAACCCCAATTAGGCTACCAAGGCCCAATTATAGGCCCAACTCACTAATACCTTGAGTACTGCCCCCACCAAAATGGTCAGGGATTAACACAAGATTACGAGGGTCTGCTGAGCGCCGATTGGCCCACACCTGGTAGAGCCCTCTCACACCCAACCCATCTCGTCCATATGCCTATCTAATTTTATCTTAAAGCTCCCTATCGTTCTTGATCCCACTAGGCCTATATTACTTGGTAGCCTATTCCACCCATCTACAACTCTGTTACCAAACCAATAGGCTATTTGCCTATATCTTTTCTGAAACAAAATTTATCTAGGCCTAATTTGAAACCATTTGTACGAGTTCTTTCGCTATCACTGAACTTTAGTACATTTTTCATGTCCCCTTATTAATCCCACTAACCCACTTGAATACCTCTATCATATCCCCTCTAACTTTCATGTCCCCTTTATTAATCCCACTAACCCACTTGAATACCTCTATCATATCCCCTCTAACTCTGCGTCTCTCTAACGAATGTAAGCCTAATTTCTTCAACCTTTCTTCATACGGAAAATTTCTAGCCTAATATTATGGATCATTGTTGTCATTCTACGTTATACTCTCTCCAATGAATATATGTCCATTCTGTAATAAGGACACCAAAATTGAACAGCATAATCCATATGGGGTCTCACTAATGACAAGTAAAGTTTTAAGATAACATCAGCAGTTCTGTTACTCACACTCCTAGATATGAACCCGAGAATCCTATTTGCCTTGTTACGAACGCTTATACATTGTTTTCTAGGCTTCAAATCATTGCTAACAAACACACCTAGATCTTTCTCACAGTCTGAGTTTTCTAATTCCATATTAGCTAGGCCTAGTTTATATTTACCGTAACATTTGTATGCATCTTCCCTATCTTTAATACCTTGCATTTGTCAATGTTAAACTTCATCTGCCAATTTACTGACCATTCGTGTGTATCTAGATCCCTTTGCAGACACACTATATCTATCTTTTCTACCACTTTTGACTGCTCCCCATTCTGACTTGGTACCATTTATGCGGACTCTCTGCTTCCTACCAGTTAGCCATGACCTAATCCATCCTAACAACGCCCCACCTATTCCATGTGCCTCAACCTTTCTCATCAATCTCATGAGGGAATCTGTCGAAAGCTTTACTGAAATCTAAATATATAATATCATATGACTTGTCATTATCTACTGCTTCATATGCCTCTGAGAAAAAACTAAGCAAATTTGTAAGGCAAGACCGTCCCTGAGTGAATCCATGCTGAGAAGAATTGATTAAGTTAAATATTTCTAAGTGGTTTCTCATTTTCCTAGCAATAATTGACTAGTAGCTTAGTAATTGAAGTGAGACTAATGGGACGGTAATTGGATGCTATTGATTTTATCAAATTTTTTGAAGATCGGAACTACATTTGCAAGCTTCCAAGCTTCTGGAACTATACCTGTTTCTAATGACTTGTTGTTGTTCCCTAAGCTGCCTGGCCGAACAGCCCCGAGTCCCTGAGGAAGGCCATGGCCACGATCGGGCTTTCCCACAGAGCTCTCATTGAGTGTAGGTTGTGTTGTTGGCGTAAGTGGTTGTGTGAAATGCAGTCTTCTATGATGTGTTTAATGGTATGGGGTGCTGTGTTACATCCCGGGCAGGCGTCGACAACGGAGTCATCCAGTCTCTTCTGATAGCTCAGGAGAGCTGGATGGTGTCCGCATCTCAGCCTGGCCAGGTGGACTCTGTCCTCGCGAGGGAGGGAGGATTCGGAAGGATGGATTTCGGGAGGTCGTGCATGCAGCTGCGTGTTGTCTGTGAGTGAGTGGATGGATTGGCGAGAGATATGAGTATGGATGTGCTTCTGGAAGTTGGTTCGGGGTGGGCAGGGAGGGAGAGAGGACAATAATTGTGTGTGATACCGTGAGCTGGGTGTTGTTTTGATATTTCTTGGTGTCTGTGGGTGTGTTGCCATGTAGTTTAGTGGGTGGTCTTGGTTCGTGGAGGCTGCTGCCAGGAATTGAGTGCCTCTCATGTCCAGATGGTCTTTGACTTTGAGGATTTTGGTTTCTTGATGTAGATGATCTGTGGGTGCAGTAGCTGTGCAGCCTGTAATGATCTTCAGAGCTTTGTTTTGAATAGTCTGTAAAGTCTTATGATGTGTTTCAGCTAGGTTAGAAGCCCAGGCTGGGCTTGCGTATTCCATCACTGATCTTATGTATTGTTTATATACTGTGGTGGTAGTTTCTTTGTTGTGTCCAAATTTTGTGTGAGCAAGTGACCTGAGGGCGTTAAGTCTGGGTGTCAGTTTCTTTTTAATGTTTGTGGTGTGCTGTTTGAATGTCATATGAGTATCATATGTTACTCCTAGGATTTTGGGTGTGTGTGTATGTGTTAGGGGTGTGTTGTTTATGGTGAGTTGAGGGATGTATTCGTGTTCACCTGTCCAGCTTGTGAGCAGGGTTGCGGTGGATTTGGCTGGGGCTAGATTAAGTCTGTTTGTAGTGCACCAGCCATGTAGTGTGTTGAGATAGGGTTGAAGGAGATCTGTTGCTCTTCTTGGGTCATGGTGTGTGCATGTGAGTGTTATGTCATCTGCATAGGAGGCTAAGTTTATTTGGGGAGTATTGGGTGTAGTTATATCGTGCATGTACAGATTGAAGAGTGCGGGCGATAGGACGGATCCTTGTGGGACTCCGTTTGGAAAGTTTCTGATTTTAGATGACTGACCGGCAAAAGATACGTGTGCACATCTGCCTGCTAGGAAGTTGGCCAGCCACCTTTTTGTGTTGTTGTGCATGTTTGTGTTGTAGATTTTGTTTGTTATGTTGTGGCGGGGGATGGCATCGAAGGCTTTACTAATGTCGAGTGTGGCTAATAGTGATCTGTGTGGTGGTCTAGCTGAGTTGATGCCGTCAAAAGCTCTTTGTGTAAGGTTTGTGGAGTGCAGTGGCCTAAAGCCATGTTGTGTTGGAGCTAGGGGTAGGTCGGGTGTAATTAGTTGTAATACTAGGCGTTCCATGACTTTGGAGGGGGAGCAAAGGAGTGTGATGGGGCGGTGCGAGGAGGGTAGCGTGGGGTCTTATGTTGGGTTTGGGGAATGTGATGATGATACCATGCTTCCAAATGTCTGGTATTGTGTTGTGTGAATAGCTGTAGTTTGATATGTTAGTGAGTGTTTGTATGCCTTGTGGTCCCAGGTGTCTGAGGTGTATGTTGCTTATGTTGTCTAGGCCACAGGCGGGTGAGTGCTTGAGATTGTTGATGATATGCTTTGTCTGGTGATTGGTGAAGGGTGTATAGTCAGGGTCTGTGGGGAATTGTCTCTTACGTCGGATGACACGTCGGTCGTCTTTGTGAGGTTTTAGGTGGCTGACATGTGAGAAGTGATTGATGAGAGTGTTTGCTTGTTGTTTACATGAAGGAGTAGAGTCTGTTGTTGTGATTGCAGCATGTGATTGTGTTGTGTTGCTGTTCTAATGACTTGTTAAATAGAAATGTTAATGGGTAACTTAACTCATCTCTGCATTCTTTTAATACTCTAGCATATACCTCATCAGGACCAGGCGATTTATGAGGTTTCAGTCTGTCAATTTCCTTAAGCACATCATTTCTACTTATAGTAACCGTACTTAACCTATTTTCTATACTATCGCTATATAGGCCTACCTTACGAACTTCTGGAAACTGTGCCAAATTTTAATTTGTGAAAACGGAAAGAAATTGACTATTTAATGTACAGTACTGCACATTTCTAAATAATTTTCTGTCATTTCTCCTATCGAAGTTTTAAGGGGACCAATTACATCTCTAACCTTGCATTTATATAGTTGGTAAAAAGCTTTAGGATTATTTTTTGAGTCATTGGCAACCTTAATTTCATAATTTCTTTTTTCTTTCCTAATATCCTTTTTTACCTGTCGTGATAGATTCTGATAGTAAGCAAGTAGGTGAATTTTGCCTTTCTTAATTTTTCTATATATTCCTCTCTTTTTTCCTAGAAGATCCAATAGTCTATTATTCATCCATTTGGGTTGGTTCTGTGTTGATCTAAATTGTCTTTTGGGGATATATTTATTTTGCGCATTGAATACTGACTTGATAAAATTATCGTATGTATCTACCAAGTTTGACGTCTCTTCCTGACTTAAGATGACAGGTGCCTGAGAAGGGATACACTCATTTGGACACCTGGATCGACTTAATTTTTTGACCATAGGGTCCGCTAATAGGGCTCTTCTTAACCCACCATAATTGGTTTTTCTGAAGTCACGTATTAATGTTGTATTCTCTCTGGTATTACCTTTCCATTGTATATTAAAATACACAGAATTGTGGTCACTATTTCCTAGGTGGTCCCCTATCTCTACATTATTTATCATATGTTTATTGTTACTGAAAACTAAATCGAGAACATTATTACCTCTAGTCGGCGTATCTATGAATTGAAATAAAAAACTATCTTGTACTACCTCAATAAACTCCTCAGAATCAGAGTCGCCTATTTGATGCTGCCAATCTATATTCGGAAAATTAAAATCCCCCATAATGCACACATTTTCTAAACCTTGATGCCATTTTAATTTCCTCCCATAATGACGTTCCGTAATTTCTACTCGTATTTGGCGGTCTATACATAACCCCAATAACTATGGTCTCACTACCTTCGTTTACCTCTACCCAAACACTTTCATTATCGTTATTTAGTCTAATACCTGATTTAATACAGCTTTTTAATGTACTCCTGACAAACACTGCTATACCACCACCCCTCCTACTTGTTCGGTCATATTTAACCCTCCTGGCCCGGGCTGTCTCTCCAAAGGACAGTGTGGGCTACTTGGGCGATCTGGCCGAAAAACGTCTAGGCCTAGGCTACCGTATTTTTTTTAGTTTAACTGATAGAAATTTTCCACGCATCTATAAACGTAGTGCGGTTTCCAATCTGTAGACTGGCATTGAGTAGAGCTCTCTAAGTCAACTGGTTCAGTTGTGATGACGATTTCCGTGGAGCGAATTTTTCCGCGATGTTGACAATATCGGAGCTTTTCAGACACTAATTTCGTCTGACGTCACAACAATAACATTGATCCGACGTCTCCTTATTGTTTTCGGAGGTGCGGTGACGCAATGATCGGCTTTGTTTACATGCGTCGGACGCAAGGCGTTCAGACCAAGCTGAATAGGCTTGAAAGCTTATTGCCTAGTAACAGGACACCCGGGCTCCTGCCCTTATTTCATAAGAACATAAGAAAATGGGAGTCTGCAGAAAGCCGATTGGCCTAAGCAAGGCAGATCCCTGTCCCACAGAAATCCCACAATTTTGTGGTGTCCTTTCACACTGACACCCGGGCAGGAAGGGTTAAACAAACTATATCCTGGTATATCAAATTCTGCTAAAAAATGCCTGGTTTCTGTATTAATCCATGTTTCAGTTAGCGCTATTATGTCTATATTTTCTTTGATAACAAGGGCTCTAAGTTTGTTCATTTTGTTACATAGACTCCTACAGTTTGTGTAATATACTCTCAATTTACTTCTTTTATTTACACATAATTTAACGACATCCATCAACATACCCATATTCCTCACCCTATCTCCAGACATCACCTTTTGCTCCCCAGAACTCGCCCCCACAACATCCTGGAGGGTGGTCAGAACCTTAGACTTCACACCAGAAATTCAAAACCTCATCAGACAACGCGACATACTGAAACACTCCCCAGCACCCCACACACAAGACATCACACAACAAATTCAAGCACTCAACACCCAAACTAACAACAAAATACAAGAACAACAAAAACTAAGAGACAATTCCCCACAGACCCTGACTATACACCCTTCACCAATCACCAGACAAGCATATCATCAACAATCTCAAGCACTGAAACACATCATAAGACCTTACAGACTATTCAAAACAAAGCCCTGAAGATCATTACAGGCTGCACAGCTACTGCACCCACAGATCACCTACATCAAGAAACCAAAATCCTCAAAGTCAAAGACCATCTGGACATGAGAGGCACTCAATTCCTGGCAGCAGCCTCCACGAACCAAGACCACCCACTAAACTACATGGCAACACACCCACAGACACCAAGAACAACACCCAGCACACGGTATCACACACAATTATTGTCCTCTCTCCCTCCCTGCCCACCCCGAACCAACTTCCAGAAGCACATCCATACTCATATCTCTCACCGATCCACTCACAGACAACACGCAGCTGCATGCACGACCTCCCGAAATCCATCCTTCCGAATCCTCCCTTCCTCGCGAGGACAGAGTCCACCTGGCCAGGCTGAGATGCGGACACCATCCAGCTCTCCTGAGCTATCAGAAGAGACTGGATGACTCCGTTGTCGACGCCTGCCCGGGATGTAACACAGCACCCCATACCATTAAACACATCATAGAAGACTGCATTTCACACAACCACTTACGCCAACAACACAATCTACACTCAATGAGAGCTCTGTGGGAAAGCCCGATCGTGGCCATGGCCTTTCTCAGGGACTCGGGGCTGTTCGGCCAGGCAGCTTAGGGAACAACAACAACAACAACAACACCTAATTTACCTTTATTTCTAACTACGTTTCCATCTTCCGTTGCACCATCACTATTATCATTAGCAATATTGTCATATATTTTAGCAGGAGACTGAATATCCTTATTGCTTTCGCCTGACGCTAAAAAAAAATCCATTTAGGCTAACCTCTCTTTTACACTCTCAATATTTTTGTTCAAAACCCCACAACCACCCTGTCTAAAGAACTAGCTAATGTGGAAACCCCTAACCGTGAAAGATGAACCCCACCCCTTGCGTACATCCTATCTCTACCATAGAAAGTATCCCAGTTATCAATGAATGGTATTGCTTTTTCTTTGCAATATTTCTCCAACCGGTAATTGATACCAATCGCTCTGGATGTCCATTCCTTGGGAACTCCTCTTCTGGGTAGGATACAATGTATATACTACAGGGATCCCTCCCTTCATCCTAACCTTATCTAACACATCCCGATACTGCTGCAGCACCACCGTCCTGGTGGTGTAATGGTTAAGGTGGCAAAAATCTGTGTGTGATAACCCGGGTTCGAATCCCAGCGGATCATAGGCCTATATACTTTAATTAATTTCATTGGGGGTGTTTGGTGTTGTGGTGAAATTGATAAAATATATAGGCTAGGCCTATGGGGGACTATTCGGTATTAGTTTATGACCAACCAGTTACGGGCCCCATCGATGATTATCAGTGTTTTATCACTTTCATGAACGATAGGCCTACTTTGTTGGTGTACATGTAATTACCGTCGCAAAATCACTATAGGCCTAAGTGAATTACGAGAAACTGTTTGATTGTTCACCCATAAGCATAACACAGGGAAGTTGGGAACGTGAGCTGGGTTTATACCGTCGCGAACCTATAAACAGGGAACGTGAGCTGGGTTTAGACCGTGGACGAGATAGGTTAGTTTTCGGTTAGGTTAGGTTAACCCTCCGGCAGTGTGCCGAAATAGGTCATTTTATATCTTACTACCGATATACACTTACACTTTGTTACACTTTGTTGTATTCCGTCCGTTAGTGACACAGTTGAGCTGGGACTCCACTGCGACCAGGCAGCTCCCTTTGTTCCACTCTCCATTTCAGAAGTCGGTTGGAGTTGGTGCTGGGGTATCCTGGTGTTGGTGGCCGGTCTGGTATTTTGGCCAACCACATGTCTAAGTGTTTCTTGAAGGTGTCTGGAGACACCCCGGTCATGTTCCTGAGAGGGGCTGGTATACAGTTGAACAGTCTGGTTCCATTGTATGCAAAGCTGTGATGGATCAGGGATTTGATTTTTTGTGTTGATCCCGGCGTAGTCCTCACATAGCACAGCCTCCCTCGCCTTTGGTGTTGAGTCTCTTGGATGTTTGGATTTGGTACCTTTTTTTCCAAAATCTTCCAGACGTAGATGATGATGTATCTCTCCCTACGTCTTTGAAGTGAGTACAGCTGCAGCTCCTTGAATCTCTCCCAGTAGTTAAAGTGTTGAAACCCATGGATTTTACTGGTGAATGTCCTCTGGGTGGTTTCAATTTCTGTTATTTCTCCTACTTTTTGGGGAGACCAGAGCTGAGAGAAGTACTCCAGTCATGGTAGGACCAGTGACTTCCACAGTATTAACATACACCTCTCATTTCTTGTGTGGAAGGTTCTCAGGATCCAGCCTGCTATTTGTTTTGCTGTTGTTGTGGCTTTGGTAATATGCTGGGAAAAAGTGGCGTCACTGCTCATATTTACTCCCAAGTCCTTCACTGTGTCCTTGGCGGTAATTTCTTGCTGTCCACTTTTGTAGTTGGTGTCGTTTTGTAGTGCTCTCTTGTTCCCGTACCTTAGAAGCTCGAACTTGTCTCCGTTTAGGGCCATGTTGTTTTCTTCTGCCCACTTAAGGATTTTGTCCAAGTCTTGTTGTAGTAGCTGTGCATCATGTTGTGAGGTGATTTTCTTCATGAGTCTGGTGTCGTCAGCAAACGATGAGGCTGTTGAGTGTTCCAGGTCCCTGTCGATGTCTCCTATCATGATGAGGAATAGGAGAGGTCCCAGTACTGATCCTTGTGGTACTCCGCTGATGACCCCACCTGCTTCTGATAGGCTTCCTTGAACCGTGACTCTTTGTTTTCTGTTGGTGATGAAACTGTGGAGCCATCTTCCAAGGTCTCCCCCTATTCCCAGTGATTTGAGTTTATGTAGAAGGATCCCATGGTCTACCTTGTCAAAAGCTTTGGCGAAATCTAGATATATGACGTCTACATTTTCTCCGTCTTGAATATCCTGTAGGATTTTGTCGTAGTGTGATAGTAGTTGTGAGAGGCAGGAGCGGCCTTGTCTAAAGCCATGTTGACCCTCGTTGAATGCCTCGTTATCTTCCAGGTAGCTGACCATCTTAGCTCGTATTGTTCTTTCTATGATTTTAATAAGATGTGACGTCAGCACCACTGGTCTGTAATTTTTGGCTATGCCTTTACTACCCCCTTTATGTATTGGGGTGATGGTACCTTCTTTTAGGGATTGTGGTACATATCCAGTTTGGAGGGACTTGCTCCACAGCAGTTTTAGAGGCAAGGCTAGCTGATGTTTGCAGTGTTTTAGCAGTTGGGCATGAAAGCCGTCTGGTCCTGCCGCAGAGTTTGGTCCAATCTTGTCGATGGCTGCTATTATGTCCTCTGTTGATACTGTTACCGAGGAGAGTTGATGTGGTGTCCCAGGAGCGTTGTCAAAGAAGGTCGTTGCATTATCGATTTTCTTGTCTTCATTTGGCGGGCTGAAGACACTTTTGTACTGCTGTTTGAGTATCTTGGCCATTTCGGTTGGGTCACTCTCAAGTTCGCCCGTAGGTTTTGCAAGTGGTCCTATTGTTGAGGTGTTCCTGAGTCTCCTTTTTGCGTATGCATAGAAGAATTTGCTATTTACTCGTATGTTTGCAACTGCTTGGAGTTCTTCCCGTGTTCTTTGCTCTTGGTGTGACTGGATGAGTTTTCGTTCAACTTCATCGAGCTCTTCTTGTAGTTTGGTGGTAGTATGCACATGGCTGGTGTTCCTTTGCTTGGCTCTCAAGTACGTCCTTTTCTTCATTAGTATTTTTCTATCTCTGGGAATTAGTTTAATCTGCTTCCTGCTTGATTTGGGTGGTATGATGTTTTTACAGGTCTCCAGGCATTGTTTCTGGAGGATACTGAGAGTTTCGTCGACGTTTTTATCTTCGAATAGTGCCCTCCAATCAGTTACTGCCAGTTTTGCTCTCAGTATGTCCCAGTCTATATCTTTGCTGTAGAAGTTGAGATCTTTCAGAGAGGTGCAGGGGATTTGGCTTGATTTCTGTTGACATCTTCTTGGTGGTGTGGCTGGTGTGGGGGTTCTAACTTTGATGAGGCTGTGGTCGGACATTATAGTTTTTACAGTTTCGTACGAGTGTACCAGGTCGAAGTTGTTGCCAAATAGTAAGTCCAGTGTGTTGTTGCCTCTTGTAGGTTCCTCGATGTATTGCTTCATGTATGCAGTGTCCATGATAGTCATTAGCTCCTTGGCTTGTTGTTTTTCATCCTTGGATCCTCCGTCTATTTTCATGGTTGCCCAATTAATGATGGGCAGGTTGAAATCTCCTGTGATGATGACATCTGTAGCGGTAGTTGGAAGATTTTGTAGGAGTGATTGTATCTTCTCTGTGACCTCCTTGAAAATTTCCCCTGTGGTGTTTGGAGGTCGGTACAAAATTATGATGAGCATGTCGGTTTGTCTTATGTGTACTGCTAGTAGCTCTGTTGTGCCGTTTGAGAATGCAACTAAAGTTTCGATATTTGCAGCCATATCCTCCCTTAGGTAGAGTGCTACTCCTCCGTGGCTTCTGTCCGCTCTGTCGGCTCTGAATAGTGTGAAATTATGGATATTGATCTCTGCATCCAAAATGTTTTCGTTCAAGTGTGTTTCTGTGAGTGCTAGAAAAATTGAGTTATCTTCCTCTGCAATTTCTTCCAACATGGGGACTTTACATTGATTGTTTCGTGGGTAGAGTCCTCTGATGTTGCCCACAAAAAAACTAGTTAGTGGTAGTTGCACCTTCCTCTGTGGTTCATGCCCTCGGTTTGGGCTAGGAATCTCTCCATTATCACTTGAGACCGTTTTTCCACTTCCAGAAGACGTCCCATTACTACCTCTAAAAAAGCACCTTGGTCGGGCATAGCCGTGTGTACCGCAGCTGGTCTGACCTTGTGAGTTTGCTGGATGGTTGGCCAGCTTCTGAGGGCATTGCGTTGGCTTTCTAATTTTTCCTCATGAGTTGGTGTGTAGGCAAATTCCCTTTGGATGTGTCCTGTAGCGTGTTCCCTTGGTTTGTTGACATTGTTTCTGGGCGTCAGTATTTTGGTTCCCTTGATGTGTGGAAGATGCAGTCTCTCATAGTACATGCCCTTTTGTTGAGCGAGATTCTGCATACTGTACATATGGGTGGTAGTCGATGCACTTCCATCCACGCTTGCAACCGATCCTTTCATCCCGCCCGTGCTTCATGAATTTTGCACATATTTTTGGGTGGTCTTGTTTGCATCCCATGCCCACTACTCCATATCGGCATTCATTTCTTAGGTAGAAATTGCATACTTCCATGCTTTTCCTCCTAATATAAGTGCCCTTGTTTTCAGCTCTGGGCCTAGGTCTTCATGGATTTGAATTTACAGCACTAGCCTCACCTGTTCTTCTGTATGTAGGAGCATTTTGGCTGCATCTGTTGCATGTGGGGTGTGTGCTCGTTGGGGTCCCCGACCTCACCTGTCTTGCTGCATTTTGAGGAGGCTCTGCCGTGTCTGCTAGTGTTGCGGGGGGGAGACTATGGGCATCTAGCATTGTGATGTTAATATCTTCTGGTGTGTTCCCCAGACCTAGATCTATAGCCATGTTTGTTGTGGTACTGGTATTGAGGTTGTCACCGTCACTCTTGCCTACGGCTACTTCTGGGCTTTTGGGTAGGCCTTGGCCTAGGTCAGTGTCCCCAGTTAATTCCTTGGTTGTTGGTGTATTGTCAGCTGGCGTGTTGGTGACAGCTTTGTTGCTCTGGAGCTGAACAGGGATTTTTCTTACCTTACTTATCGCTCCAGAATTGGTTAGTCGTTCCTTGTGTTGGAGAACGGCTGCTTCTGCATCGGCCACCCACTCACCCTTTGTGTCAAACTTTGTTAGGCAGCATGTTTTGCACATGAATTTCCTTGGCGTTTTTGCATAGTTGAGAATTTGATAGGCAGGGAGTTCTGTGCAGAAATAGTGCAGCCATTCCCGGCAGTAGTCGCATTGGATTGCATTTTTTTCACCTGCGAACTTGATTCCGCAGTCGGGGCACTCTGGGTCGGATTTGTTTTGATCCCCGTCCATTGTTGGCGTCATGTTCGTAGTCACTGTTTTTTTCTCTTATTGTCACTTCAATCCTTCTGTTTCGGACTTTGTTTCTTGTATGTGTGCACTCACTAAGTGTTTATGTAGGTTATTCTGTCTTTGGTAATCACCGATTGCACTTTCTTTACGAGAAACACCTGATAATGTATGGAGCTACAGTGTGACGTGGCCACGAATTTTCCGATATGCGAAACAAAAATGAATTACTATTTTCAGTCACCAGAGGTAGCTCGCCGCAGTCCGGCCCCAAGCCAACCAAAGTTATTACGTTCTAATAGTCTATACAGGGCAATACACAAGGCTCTTTCCATTTCAATAAAGGCCTATGGACTCTTAAAATACATATATTACTAACCTCCCTGTAAATAATAATGGTTACAAACTGGAGAGGCCTGAAATAAGCAGTCAGTCTTATAGCCGTGTCAAGGGAATGTTTTGTTTTGATGGTCCGGTCGACGTATTCGTACTATAAAATATCCCGACACATCTTCTTCAGCCATGTATGTTATGTCAATCGTAACAGAGACTTCAGGTAAATGTAAGTCATAGTTTATGTTGCTTTGCAATTAAGAAGATTGTCAAATACAAAGTCCTTAGCCCGATTATTGTATAATAAAGGGTTTGTGCCGATTGCCGAAGTTTCTCGATACTCGCTTAAGTTGAGCTAATCATAACTAATAATAATAATAATATACTGTTAGGCCTAATATATATATATATATATATATATATATATATATATATATATATATATATATATACAGTATATAAATATCTATATAGGCCTATTAATATCTTTATAAATATCAATAAATAGTCAACTCAATTGTAAGTCTGCAAGTAATACAAATTAATCATCGTCATCATAATAAGTAAGTGAATCGAAGAAACATAACAAAAGATCAAAGACTAGTTTCAGATCATACCAGATCCATTATATAGAGAATTGATACAAACAACATAGACAATCCAACACTTTACTATTACTGTACTTATCTTTACGAAAACATGAAGTTCAATTCTATCTATGCTGGTGAGGTTTCTTGAAATGTGATATGTCTGAAAAACACATAAAACAGTGAATTAGACTCCCCAGAATTGGTGACAGGTACCACAAGGGGCTGTAGATATAGATACAGTACATATATAGAATTATGGTATTATGTCCATCTTTTAGTGGTTTTCCAGAGCCTTAAATATGTGGCCGCCAAGATATGGAGCAGTAGTAATGAAAGACAATTCTTCAGTAGTAACTAATGGTAAGAAAGGTTCCTCAGTCGCCATTTTTATCTTACTGTGAGTGTTTCAGAAAGGGTATACTGTGACTTTTAAAGTGAAGATAACTATATTATAAGAAATTAGAGGTGTGAAAAGCTGAAACATGTTACCAAGGCAGTCAAGTTACAGTACTGATAATACTGATAAGTACTGATAAGTACCTCTTATTTTTATATGTGCTTGTGAAATGTGTGATAAGTGATGTGGGCAGTCCCGGCAGTGGGATACACAGCTCCAGGTGGCCGGCCTGTAATATTTAGCCTAGCCTAGGCTAGTGAGTGATACTGAGTAGACTATGCCTGGTGGTAGGCCATCTAAATTTCAAAGGACTAGGCTAGCCTAGCTATTCTATCTACCTATCTATATGCTCAGGCCCAATCCCCATTTTGGGGGTAGCCGACTCAAGACAGAGCAAGGACAGGGAAAACACAAAAACAGGGTGTCAATCCACAAAATATGAATTGTGTTATCATTATAGTTTATTATTTTGTTATCATTATAGTGCGACGGAGCGGCGAAGGCGCGAGCTCTAGGGGGGTCCGGGCGCATACCCCCTCAGATTTGTTTTGAGAATTTAGGTGTCTAAAACATAATTTCCTGCAATCTAAAAGCAATCAAGATGGAAAATATGGAGACCAAAATTGTGTCAATTTACCTTTTTGGTTTCTAAAAAAAAAAGGGTTGGGGGAGTTTCTGTTATCATTATACAAAAAGTTAATTTGCGTTATCACTAAAAAAAACAGCGTCGTTTGACACCCTGCACAAAAACAACCTAAAACAACAAATAAACACAGATAAAAAGCACAAATTCACACATCCAGGTCACCCAGGAGAAGACCCAGCCTAGCTACATTATCTGAATTGCTGACTAGCCTTTGCTAATTTTCAACTGTGCTGGGCTGGCCCGCTGGGAGCCTGGGCCTCCGCCTTCCAAGCAGGGCCAATGCAGGCTGGCCACTGGCACGGCGGCGCCCCTCGCCACGGCCCCTCGTAATTTATAGCTTGTTGCATTTTAATAATTTAGGAGCTTAGGCCTACCACCTGTAACTATAACCACCAACAATAGTGGTAGGCTATGCAGCATCACTGCCCTTTTTTCAACAATGTGTGTCTGGGAAGGTGTGAGAGACAGAGTTAGAGATATACGGATACACGCCCACGCGTCAAGGTCAAGGCCACGTCACACTGTAGCTCCATACATTATCAAGTGTTTCTCGTAAAGAAAGTGCAATCAGTGATTACCAAAGACAGAATAACCTACATAAACACTTAGTGAGTGCACACATACAAGAAACAAAGTCCGAAACAGAAGGATTGAAGTGAAAATAAGAGAAAAAAAAAACAGTGACTAAGAACATGACGCCAACAATGGACGGGGATAAAAACAAATCCGAACCAGAGTGCCCCGACTGCGGAATCAAGTTCGCAGGTGAAAAAAATGCAATCCAATGCGACTATTGCCGGGATTGGCTGCACTATTTCTGCACAGAACTCCCTGCCTATCAAATTCTCAACTATGCAAAAACGCCAAGGAAATTCATGTGCAAAACATGCTGCCTAACAAAGTTTGACACAAAAGGTGAGTGGGTGGCCGAGGCAGAAGCAGCCGTTCTCCAACACAAGGAACGAATAACCAATTCTGGAGCGATAAGTAAGGTAAGAAAAATCACTGTTCAGCTCCAGAGCAACAAAGCTGTCACCAACACGCCAGCTGACAATACACCAACAACCAAGGAATTAACTGGGGACACTGACCTAGGCCAAGGCCTACCCAAAAGCCCAGAAGTAGCCGTAGGCAAGAGTGACGGTGACAACCCCCATACCAATACCACAACAAACGTGGCTATAGGCCTAGATCTAGGTCTGGGGAACACACCAGGAAATATTAGCATCACAATGCCAGATGCCCATAGCCTCCCCCCCGCAACACTAGCAGACACGGCAGAGCCTCCTCAAAATGCAGCAAGACAGGTGAGGTCGGGGACCCCAACGAGCACACACCCCACATGCAACGGATGCAGCCATAATGCTCCTACATACAGAACAGGTGAGGTTAGTGCTGTAAATACAAATTCATGGAGACCTAGGCCCAGAGCTGAAAACAGGGGCACCGATATTAGGAGGAAAAGCATGGAAGTATGCAATTTCTACCTAAGAAATGAATGCCGATATGGAGTAGTGGGCATGGGATGCAAACAAGACCACCCAAAAATATGTGCAAAATTCATGAAGCACGGGCGTGATAAATGAATCGGTTGCAAGCGTGGATGGAAGTGCATCGACTACCACCCATATGTATGCAGAATCTCACTCAACAAAAGGGCATGTACTATGAGAGACTGCAATCTTCCACACATCAAGGGAACCAAAATACTGACGCCCAGAAACAACGTCAACAAACCAAGGGAACACGCTACAGGACACATTCAAAGGGAATTTGCCTACACACCAACTCATGAGGAAAAATTAGAAAGCCAACGCAATGCCCTCAGAAGCTGGCCAACCATCCAGCAAACTCACAAGGTCAGACCAGCAGCGGTACACACGGCTATGCCCGACCAAGGTGCTTTTTTAGAGGTAGTAATGGGACGTCTTCTGGAAGTGGAAAAACGGTCTCAAGTGATAATGGAGAGATTCCTAGCCCAAACCGAGGGGCCAGACATGAACCACAGAGGAAGGTGCAACTACCACTAACTAGTTTTTTTGTGGGCAACATCAGAGGACTTTACCCACGAAACAATCAATGTAAAGTCCCTATGTTGGAAGAAATTGCAGAGGAAGACAACTCAATTTTTCTAGCCCTCACAGAAACACACCTGAACGAAAACATTTTGGATGCAGAGATCAATATCCATAATTTCACTCTATTCAGAGCCGACAGAGAGGACAGAAGCCACGGAGGAGTAGCACTCTACCTAAGGGAGGATATGGCTGCAAATACCGAAACTTTAGTTGCATTCTCAAACGGCACAACAGAGCTACTAGCAGTACAGTAAACCCTCGCTATCTCGGACTAATTGGGGGGAGACCCAGTCCGAGATGACCGAAAATCCGAGATGTCCGGGGTCCGACTTATGTCCGACTTAAGAGAGGATAAAATCCGACCTTTACCAATGTCCGTCCGAGACAACAATGAAATCGGAGACTACGGAAAAAATCCGACCTCAAGAGAGACGTCCGCGTCAACCTAGAAAACGAAGACAACCCTATTCGAACCCTATAATCTGTAATAGAAAACACAGTACTGTACATGTATTTTAGTTTTACAATATGTATTGTACAGTAGGCTATATTACACTTACCCCTTCATAGCTCTTGTCTGTAGTCTTGATGTCCTCCCTCCCCCCTCCCCAACACTGCATTAATTACTGCAGCATCCCCTTTTCACCCCCCACCTCCACCTCACTGTCCTTCTCCACCTCACTGTCCTTCTCCACCTCACTGTCCTTCTTCACCCCACTGTCCTTCTCCACCTCACTGTCCTTCTCCACCTCACTGTCCTTCTCCACCTCACTGTCCTTCTTCACCCCACTGTCCTTCTCCACCTCACTGTCCATGACCACCTCACTCCCCTTCTCACTGTCCTTCTCCACCTCACTGTCCTCCACCTCACTGTCCATGACCACCTCACTCCCCTTCTCACTGTCCTTCTTCACCTCACTGTTCTTCTCCACCTCAATGTCCATGACCACCTCACTCCCCTTCTCACTGTCCTTCTTCACCTCACTGTTCTTCTCCACCTCAATGTCCATCGCACTGTTCTTCTCCACCTCCCTGTTCTTCACACCCCCACTCTTAGGACCATATCCCTTGCCTGTCATGGAACCCTTACCTTTACCCTTACCCACACTGTCCTCCACCTCACAAACAATGTCAGGTTCAGGTATATCCATGGGCACAGGCGTGCTACTCATTAATTCATCCAAATCCATGTCTAAGTCTGAGAGTGGCACAGTGTCTACAGTGCTCCACGAGGTGCTAGCAACTGAGGAAACACTTGGGAGGGAGGTGGTGCTAGCAAGCGACACACCACTGGTAGCAGACGAAGTACGAGGTCTGGGAGGAGCAGAGGGTACAAAAAAGGAGCTGATTTTCTGTTGTTTTTTCCGATCAAGGTGTGCCCTCTGAATATGGAATCGACCATTACGGAGTGGTTCGTATAGGGACTGCAACTTTGAGTCATTTACTTGAGTCAGATACTGAAGAATGGTGTCAAAGGAGTCCAGGGCATGCGAGACTGATATCTTGGGCCCCCCCTCTGTCTCTTCGTCCGACTCATCCTGGGTCTCTTCCTGGGCTACCCCCAACACCTCGGCTGCAATTTGTTCGTCAGTCTTATGCTCGTGTCCAGGTAGGTCTCTGTCCTCTTGCAGCCAGTCGTCAACTTCTTCTTCGGGGAGGTCACCCTGGTTACCCTGGTTCAAGAGGTTCCTGAAGTCAGCTGCCCCAAACCCTTCAAAACCCGGATCTTGCACATTCGGGATATTTAAGACCTTGGTCCAACCATTCCTCAGTGTGTTGAAAGACACTTCGCGCCACGCCTCTGCCCAATTGTAGATGCAGTCTTTCAGGGTATACTGCTTCAGTTTTTGTAGAGATTTCTTTCCGCGTGTATCCACATAACCTTCTTCGTCCATCCCATCTTCTATGATGACAAGGCATTGTTCCAGGAACTTCCTCTTGTATCGCCTTTTGCAAGCTTCAATTATTCCTTGGTCCATAGGCTGAATAACACTTGTGGTATTAGGAGGCAGGAACATAGTCTTAATTTTGCCGTTTGCACTCTCCAGTTTCGTGGTACAAGGGTGGGCAGGTGCGTTGTCAAGCAACAAAATGGCAACAGCTTCGTCATAGGGTACACCATACACTCGATTCTGGAACGAGCGAACGTCGGGTACAAATCTCTTGTGAAAGAAATCCTCGGTGATGACCTGGTTAAACCAAGCTTTCTTTGATCCATAATAGTCGACTGGGAGTTGCTTGGTAATGATGAGGTCCTTAATTACTCTCGGCTTCTGAGATTTGCCGACGATTGTAGGGGTCACACGGTGGCTTGCGTCGGCATTAGCGCAGCAAAGCACTGAAATGCGCTCCTTCACAGTTTTGTGGCCAGGTGTGGACGTGATTTCTCGGTGGGCCTGTGTGTTGGAGGGTAGAGAACGCCAATATAAGCCAGTCTCGTCACCGTTATAGAGCTGCCAATGTTGAAGGTGTTCCTCGGTTATAAGGGCGTGGAAGCGATCAGTGAAGGGTTCTATGGCCGAAGTATCGGCGCTTAAGATTTCACCACAAATACTCCTGTTTGAGAGGCCATGGCGGTTTCGGAACCTCCACAACCACCCCTCGCTAGCCTTGAAGTCTTGGTGATGAAGATGCTGGCCGAAACGTTCTGCTGCATGCTGGATCTCTATGCCTCTCACTGGTACGTCCTCAGCACGAAGTTGTTGGTACCACTTCAGCACTGCGTCGTCGATGTCTTGATAGGCTAGCTTAGCCTTGCGAAAGATCTTGGCGGTGGAAGGACCATGAAGCACAGCTACGCCATGATGTCGGACTTTCTCCTTGTCTCGGATGAAGTCGTAGATTGTTGATCTGCCTAAGCTATACTTCTCCTGAAGCTGCTTGGCTTTCATCCCACTGTCCAGATCCTTTAGCATCTGTAGCTTTGTTTCAAGTGATACAGAAGTCACCTTACGCTTAGGCTTATCCTTGGGAGGCATGGTGAACTAAATAATGGCACGCGTCGATGTGTAACACAACAGAGCTTGGTGCGGACTGACGCTCCCAGCATCCGAGCCGGGCGCTTGGGCCCCGGATGTAAGATGGCGTCGGACCTCCCTTCTGTTTCTCGGATATTCACCCTTATTATCCGGTTACGTGAGGGGTCGTCCGACACGTCATCCTTTGTCGGACACCGCTACGACACATTTCGGAAATATTCGAGATATCAGAGGACGGTTATGACGGACATATTCCGAATACTTATATAAAGTCCGACAACGTCAGAGACGGTCGGAACGATGCTGGAAATGTCCGAAATACGGAAGTGAATGTCCGAGTAGTGCGGGTTTCCGACTTGTAGAGGTCCGAGATAGCGAGGGTTTACTGTACACATAAGACAAACCGACATGCTCATCATAATTTTGTACCGACCTCCAAACACCACAGGGGAAATTTTCAAGGAGGTCACAGAGAAGATACAATCACTCCTACAAAATCTTCCAACTCCCGCTACAGATGTCATCATCACAGGAGATTTCAACCTGCCCATCATCAATTGGGCAACCATGAAAATAGATGGAGGAACCAGGGAGGAAAAACAGCAAGCCAAGGAGCTAATGACTATCATGGACACTGCATACATGAAGCAATACATCGAGGAACCTACAAGAGGCAACAACACACTGGACTTACTATTTGGCAACAACTTCGACCTGGTACACTCGTACGAAACTGTAAAAACTATAATGTCCGACCACAGCCTCATCAAAGTTAGAACCCCCACACCAGCCGCCACACCACCAAGAAGATGTCAACAGGAATCAAGCCAAATACCCTGCACCTCTCTGAAAGATCTCAACTTCTACAGCAAAGATATAGACTGGGACAGACTGAGAGCAGAACTGGCAGGAACTGATTGGAGGGCACTATTCGAAGATAAAAACGTCGACGAAACTCTCAGTATCCTCCAGAAACAATGCCTGGAGACCTGTAAAAACACCATACCACCCAAATCAAGCAGGAAGCAGATCAAGCAGATTCCCAGAGATAGAAAAATACTAATGAAGAAAAGGACGTACTTGAGAGCCAAGCAAAGGAAGACCAGCTATGCGCACAATATCACCAAACTACAAGAAGAGCTCGATGAAGTTGAACGTAAACTCATCCAGTCACACCAAGAGCAAAGAACACGCGAAGAACTCCAAGCAGTTGCAAACATACGAGTAAATAGCAAATTCTTCTATGCATACGCAAAAAGGAGACTCAGGAACACCTCAACAATAGGACCACTTGCAAAACCTACGGGCGAACTTGAGAGTGACCCAACCGAAATGGCCAAGATACTCAAACAGCAGTACGAAAGTGTCTTCAGCCCGCCAAATGAAGACAAGAAAATCGAGAATGCAACGACTTTCTTTAGCAACGCTCCAGGGACACCACATCAACTCTCCTCGGTAACAGTATCAACAGAGGACATAATAGCAGCCATCGACAAGATTGGACCAAACTCTGCGGCAGGACCAGACGGCTTTCATGCCCAACTGCTAAAAAACTGCAAACATCAGCTAGCCTTGCCTCTAAAACTGCTGTGGAGCAAGTCCCTCCAAACTGGATATGTAGCACAATCCCTAAAAGAAGGTAATGTCACACCAATACACAAAGGGGGTAGTAAAGGCATAGCCAAAAATTACAGACCAGTGGTGCTGACGTCACATCTTATTAAAATCATAGAAAGAACAATACGAGCTAAGATGGTCAGCTTCCTGGAAGATAACGAGGCATTCAACGAGGGGCAACATGGCTTTAGACAAGGCCGCTCCTGCCTCTCACAACTACTATCACACTACGACAAAATCCTACAGGATATTCAAGACGGAGAAAATGTAGACGTCATATATCTAGATTTCGCCAAAGCTTTTGACAAGGTAGACCATGGGATCCTTCTACATAAACTCAAATCACTGGGAATAGGGGGAGACCTTGGAAGATGGCTCCACAGCTTCATCACCAACAGAAAACAAAGAGTCACGGTTCAAGGAAGCCTATCAGAAGCAGGTGGGGTCATCAGCGGAGTACCACAAGGATCAGTACTGGGACCTCTCCTATTCCTCATCATGATAGGAGACATCGACAGGGACCTGGAACACTCAACAGCCACATCGTTTGCAGACGACACCAGACTCGTGAAGAAAATCACCTCACAACATGATGCTCAGCTACTACAACAAGACTTGGACAAAATCCTGAAGTGGGCAGAAGAAAACAACATGGCCCTAAACGGAGACAAGTTCGAGCTTCTAAGGTACGGGAACAAGAGAGCACTACAAAACGACACCAACTACAAAAGTGGACAGCAAGAAATTACCGCCAAGGACACAGTGAAGGACTTGGGAGTAAATATGAGCAGTGACGCCACTTTTTCCCAGCATATTACCAAAGCCACAACAACAGCAAAACAAATAGCAGGCTGGATCCTGAGAACCTTCCACACAAGAAATGAGAGGTGTATGCTAACACTGTGGAAGTCACTGGTCCTACCACGACTGGAGTACTGCTCTCAGCTCTGGTCTCCCCAAAAAGTAAGAGAAATAACAGAAATTGAAGCCACCCAGAGGACATTCACCAGTAAAATCCATGGGTTTCAACACTTTAACTACTGGGAGAGACTTAAGGAGCTGCAGCTGTACTCACTTCAAAGACGTAGGGAGAGATACATCATCATCTACGTCTGGAAGATTTTGGAAAAAAAGGTACCAAATCCAAACATCCAAGAGACTCAGCACCAAAGGCGAGGGAGGCTGTGCTATGTGAGGACTACGCCGGGATCAACACAAAAAATCAAATCCCTGATCCATCACAGCTTTACATACAATGGAACCAGACTGTTCAACTGTATACCATCCCCTCTCAGGAACATGACCGGGGTGTCTCCAGACACCTTCAAGAAACACTTGGACATGTGGCTGGCCAAAATACCGGACCGGCCACCAACACCAGGATACCCCAGCACCAACTCCAACCGACTTCTGGAATGGAGAGTGGAAGAAAGGGAGCTGCCTGGTCGCAGTGGAGCCCCAGCTCAACTGTGTCACTAACGGACGGAATACAACTAAGTGTAACTAAGTGTAAGTGTAAGAGTATCATATAGGATAATAGGCGGCTTAGGCCTAGGCCTACCCGTAACCCGGAGTCCGGGCAGCCAGGCAGCCGCAGCTTTTATTGTTTGGGTTATACTGATGATTTGGACTGACAGTTAGCCCATCAATCTTTTTAGACCTAGGCCTAATAGCTTCAGCCTTCGTAATAGGTCCGGTAGAGCATTACTTACCAGGTTTACTTACCAGGTAGGGCCACGCACTGACCACGGAGCAGCTGTGTTCAGTGGGGGCCCAAGACATGAATACGGGCACTCTAACTAGATGCACGATTAGTAGCAGTTACTGGGAGTCCGGCAGAGATAGTTAGTTTTTATTGTGCCCTCGTTGAAGACTAGCTTTTTAGTTGTGTTAGCATAGGCTATACATCAATTCTCTAATGTCATTAAGAGCTGAAATGTATTAGGCCCTATAGCCTAAGGGAGACAAAAATTAAAAAACTAAAATACGCGCCACAGCTAACAGTGCAATCTTAATGGGTGATGGCTGCATGGCAAAGAAACAAATATTAAGATTTTTTCGCATAGCCTAGGTTTAAACTAGGCTAACAGAAATTAATTGGTACTAAATACGATGTTTTCTTATTTTAACTTACGTCGCCCAGCACTCATGTTATTGTTGTGAACCTCTCGGCACTCTCACTGCCACTCGTTGCCGGAGTAAGGTATGTCTCATAATACAGTACTGTTTTTTTAAACTATTACACAACCAGTGGGTGTGTGGGGGCGGCAGCCCCTATCCATAATACTAGGATAGGTTAGGTAAAGTTGTTAAGTTAGGCATATCTGTTTTACGCATTTAACCCTCCCCACTAGTGGGGGGGGGGGGGGTTAGATTGTTGGATCATGGGTAAATCCTTATTTCAGCTCCTCTTCAGTATAAAACACTGTAGGCCTATCTGAAATAATAAATACAAAACTAAATAATAAAACTTAGCCTAGGACTACGGAAATTGCTGTCGGTCCAAAAAGTCAGGTTTACCATTGTTTGTAGGGAGGATAGTAACAATACTAATACTTATTACCATAAAAATATATTTACAAATTTATTACACTTGTAAATGCATTAGGCCTATAGGCCTATTATCTATTTTATGAGGAGGCTGCAATCTGCATCCACTGTTGGGCTGGTCGCTAGGCCTAGGGATGCGCGATGCTGTCTCAACTCTCGTCTCTCGATGTAACACTGTGAACAGAAAAAAGAAAATACATTCAAATTTTAATAAAATTCTTCCATTTCTATTCATAAGTATTGAAGTATAATCGGTAATAATTTACCTATGGTCCCGTTAAAATGTCCTCAAGTAACCTATTAAAAACTGTTCAGGGGACTGGTTAGAACTTGTAGGATGTTTAATTGAAGGTCGGAAATCAGTATTTACTGAGAAGCAAAAGTCTTAAAATGCGCTATGTTTTACGGGACGGTCTGTACGCCTCCACATACGCGCGGCCCTGCCCACTGCCCATAATGTACAAATATTATATTAGATTAGATTAACCTAACCTAACCTAACTTAACCCTAATATAATATAATATAACATAACATAACATAACATAACATAACATAACATTAGGCCTACCTGGGAAAGAGACTAAGAGAGGGCAGGGACCCTGGGTGACCCATAGCTCATTTTAAGACTGTTATTTCTCAGTAAATACTGGTTTCCGACATTCAATTAAACATCCTACAAGTTCTAACCAGTCCCCTGAACAGTTTTTAACCCGGCAAGCGCGATAGGCCTCACAGAAGGCTTCCTATAGGGAACGCGATAGGCCTCACGGAAGCAAGACCATAAAAAAAGCCTTCCATAAAAAAAAAGGGCCTATCAAAACAAAGGAATTTGTCTCTAGGTGAGATAATTCCCCTCCAGTACTCATCCATGTAAATCTCACCCACCCCCCTCCCCTCCTTCCCCACCTTATTCCCCCCTCCCTCCCCTCCTCAATTATCACCTATTTTTCCTCTTATTATCATCATTTATCGGTTATTTTTCTCTCCCGCGATAATGTAGCACAAGTGGGTTGCAGAAAAGATCGTTATGCAACACCCAGACACCGGCCCACACCGCCCCTGCTCGTCTCAGTTACCTCACAGACAGCGAGAGAGGAGGGTTGCCTGTGGCTCTCTCTCGCCTGAGATTATGACCGGGTGGCCAATATCTTCGTTTTTCACCACCCAAATGCTTTTCCCACTTATTTTAGCACTCTTGAAGGTTCATATATACATCATATATGTAAAATAAAAGCATACCGAAAACAAATAATGCTCTATATTGTAAATATAACGAATTCTGTCAGAATCCAAGGCTAGAAATGCACAAATAACTACCCTAGCCCCTGGTCTATTTCGCGCTTGTCAGGTTAATAGGTTATCCTACTTGAGGATATTTTAACGGGAGCATAGGTAAACATTTATCGTATAATCATCGCCAGAATGCAGGAAATACAGTTTCTGCCAACTAAAAACTTAAAACATTCTCCGGTAGCCGGGGGACTTTGCCCCCCGGACCCCCCCTCGTCTGCCGAGGTTAATTACTATTTTCATCTAATCACTATTTACTACCTACACAACATTTTCCTATTTTGCCACACTGCCCTCCGGGCCCGGGCTGTCTCTCCAAAGTACAGTGTGGGCTACCCGGGGCGATCTGGCCAAAAAACGTCTAGGCCTAGGCTACCGTATTTTTGTTTAGTTTAACTGATAGAAATTTCCCACGCATCTATAAACGTAGTGCGGTTTCCAATCTGTAGACTGGCATTGAGTAGAGCTCTCTAAGTCAACTGGTTCAGTTGTGATGACGATTTCCGTGGAGCGAATTTTGCCGCGATGTTGACAATATCAGAGCTTTTCACACACTAATTTCGTCTGACGTCACAACAATAACATTGATCAGACGTCTCCTTATTGTTTTCGGAGGTGCGGTGACGCAACGATCGGCTTTGTTTACATGCGTCGGACGCACGGCGTTCAGACCAAGCTGAATAGGCTTGAAAGCTTACTGCCTAGTAACAGGACACCCGGGCTCCTGCCCTTATTTCGTGGTGTCCTTTCACACGGACACCCGGGCAGGAAGGGTTAAGCTAATGTTGAAAATACTAAAATGCGACGCAGCGACGGTCCTCGGTATTAAACAACACTGTATATCAAAGAAAAAAACCCAACACATTAGCCTACCTGAAAAACTCGTAAATGGTTGGTGATAAACTTTTATCGACTATTCTTAAAGTAGGCCTAGGCTTTGGAGGTTATTAGGCTAGCCTATTCAAGATATTTTGATAATCTTCATGGACTACATCGGACATCCGCCTTATTAGAAACAATTTATTAGGGTAAATTGGGACCAATAGACTCGCCATATTTTTCTCATTATAGCCAGCTTGGAGGAATTTCGTTATCAACACTTGAAAAACCCGATTAGGCCTACACCGAAAAATAACACAAAAATAATAAGTCCCGACCGTAAACAAGCATTGCGCACAATGAATCCTTCGTCCTTCTTTTTCTTGTTTTGAAAGATGCGGTGAGTGCGATTCACCCAATAAATGGCGTGAGCGTTACTCACAAAAACTAAATACCGGCAAGTTCGGCAACCTGTTTTTGCCCCCTTACAGATCAACATATATGAGGATGACAATAAATCAAGGGAAGGTGAGGGGGGGTAACGCCCCCCCCTCAACCCATCGTGTATCCAATGACCACAATTTCCCTTACCTACTGTAAAAGCACGATTCACCCAATAAATGGCGCAATTTGACGCTGTATCTTCAGATTGATAGATAATGGGTAGGTTTATGCAAATATATGAGGATGACAATAAATCAAGGGAAGGTGAGGGGGGGGTAACGCCCCCCCCCCCTCAACCCATCGTGTATCCAATGACCACAATTTCCCTTACCTACTGTAAAAGCACGATTCACCCAATAAATGGCGCAATTTGACGCTGTATCTTCAGATTGATAGATAATGGGTAGGTTTATGCAAATCCTCCACTCAACCCATGCAAAACAACTATGAAACACTATATTCCTTGAAGAAAGAAACACAAAACATGGTAAATAAGGCCGATGTAGTCTTGTTGAACGTTACCGATATTTTAGCTAGGCTAATTAGGCTAGCCTATACTGAATTTGATCTACTACAGTTACTTTATTTTTGTACTCCATGGCTTAGGGTAAATGGAACTCTTACAGGTATTATTCTAATTTTCGTAAATGTTCAGTCCAACACCTTCCGCTTTTAGTGAATAAAAACCCATTCTATGTACTGTACTTGTATTTTATGATATTCAGAACCTCCAGGACTGTTAAAATTACACCGGAAATTAATATTTTACCCGATAGCATAGAAAGTTTTGATTATCGAGCGTGATATCTCTGCCTACTAGCTATCTATCTATCTATCTATTGCCGGACGCCTTACTCCCCTTACGAGGGTGGCCATACACAGAATGCCCCCAAGCGGACCCATTCCCTGTGAGAGGGACAACCCGAGCCAGTTTAGTGAAGGACTTACAGGATTGACCACTCAATTTAGGATCCGTCCGACTCCGAGACCCTACTAGCCTACTAGCCTACTAGCCTACTAGCCTAGCTGTGTTATATACCGTACTGTATGTAATGCCTACTGTATATGTTTTTGTTTGTTACATTATATAGGTTAGGCCTACTAGCTGTTAGGTAAAGGTTAGTACCGGTAACTTAGATAAAGGTTAGTAGGGAGTCATAATTTAGCCTACTAGTTACATTAGGTTAGTTTAGGCAAGTTAGTTTAATACAAATATTTAAACGTGTGTTGTAGGGGGGGGGGGGGGATTGACCGTTGAGAGAAAGCGCAGTTCTGAAGATTCTGACGAATTACCCCAATTTTACACCGGGTCGAAGTTATGATCTATTATTTAGGTTTATATACTAGGATAATTCTACAACTTCACAACCCCTGATTTGTCGCTATTCTGTTGCTCCTAATAGATTAATATTATTCTTAGTAGACTTAGTATGGTTCGATGGTGCTCGGAAATTTATATATGACTTTAAATAGATACATTAAGGTATTTAAAACCTTCATTAAAGTGAGACTCGTGTCACTCGTCCGCCGCGGTTTGACGACTGTACCCCCAAAACTCCCATTTTCTATAGACGCACGATCTCGGAAGGTGTTTTTCCACTCTCCTGCAGTACTTTATAGCAATTTGATGTCATCTACATCATTATTTAGAGCAGCGGGGGTCTGGGGGCGGCAGCCCCCTAAATATAGCAATTTTATGTCATCTACATCATTATTTAGAGCAGCGGGGGTCTGGGGGCGGCAGCCCCCAGGTTAGGTTAGGCGATGTCTACCTTGCCGACTAATTTTCAATGGAAAAATTGATGGGATGGATGTAGTTACCGGGTGTACCACTACCGACATACAACATAAATCATCTATAAATACTTATATTAAAATAACTACTTATACTGTAAATCTATAATACTAGGTTAGGTTAGGTTAGGTTGTTTGGTTAGGGTAATGTATTTTTGTATCCAAAGGCAGTCAAAATAGACGGGAACATGATGGTGAGCGTCCGCGTACACCCGGTAACTACATTCTTGCCAAATTGATCTTATATGACAACCTAACTTAACCTCCGGCCACTTTCCCCAGACTCCCACAATTCGAACATCAGTAAGGCATCCTGACTATGGCAAGACTAAAAAAAGACTGTTTCGAAAGGAAAATGGGTTGTATAACAGTAGATTTACCTATATTAGTTGTATCATTTACTTCAGTAAATAAATTCAATAAATTGAGGAGAAGAGACAGTGTTTTGAGAGGGTTTTACAGGATGGTAGTGTTGAGGTATGGGAGAGGTACAAGGAGAAAAGGAGAGAGGCAAAACGGAAAATTAGAGAAGCGAAAAAAGATGCAAACGAAAGGTGGGGCCAAAGGCTGAGTGAGAATTTTGAAGAACGAAAGAAGATGTTCTGGAAGGAGGTAAATAAAGTAAGGAAAGGAGGACAAAAGAGGGAAGAGTCAGTGAAAGATGAAAATGGAGAATTACTAGTGGAACCAGTTGAAGTGAGGAAAAGATATGCCGAGTATTTTGAATCTTTGTTAAATACAAGAGATGGAAGAGAAGCAGTGATTGAAGCAGAGGTGGATGGAGATAGGTTACCCAGGTCACCCAGGTGGCAGGGAATGAATGAAAGGATTGAGGAAAATGAGGTGAAAGAAGCAGTGAAACAAATGAGAGCGGGAAAAGCAGAAGGTTTGGATGGTATTGCTGTGGAGTGTATAAAGAAGGGTGGAGATGTGATAATAGATTGGTTGGTGAGACTTTTCAATGTGTGCTTTGCTGTGTCAATGGTACCAATAGACTGGAAGAGTGCATGTATTGTGCCGTTGTACAAGGGGAAGGGAGATTGGCAGGAGTGTTCAAGTTATAGAGGTATTAGTTTATTGTCAGTGGTTGGAAAGCTGTATGGCAGGGTGTTGATAGAGAGGATAATAAAGTGTACGGAAGTTGCAATAGGAGAAGAACAGTGCGGTTTTAGGAGGGGAAGAGGGTGCGTGGATCAGATGTTTGCAGTAAGACAGTTATGCGAGAAGTATTTAGAGAAGCATAAGGAGATATTTTGGGCTTTTATGGACTTGGAAAAAGTGTATGATCGTGTGGACCGTGAAGCAATGTGGAAGGTGTTAAGGATTTATGAAATAGGAGGAAATTTGTTAGAAGCAGTTAAGAGTTTTTATGAAGGGAGCAGAGCATGCGTGAGAGTAGGAAATGGTGAGTTGAGTGAATGGTTTGAGGTAAAGGTAGGTTTGCGACAGGGTTGTGTAATGTCACCATGGCTGTTTAATATGTTTATGGATGGTGTGGTGAGGGAGGTGAAAAGGAGAACTATGGGAAGAGGATTGGGTTTAGTAGGAAAGAATGGTAGAGATTGGGAGTTGAATCAGTTGCTGTTCGCTGATGACACAGCATTGGTGGCGGATTCTGATGAGAAACTGCAGCGGGTAGTCAAAGAGTTTGGTGTGGTTTGTGGAAGGAGGAACTGAAGGTGAACGTCAATAAAAGTAAAGTAATGGTGTGTAATAGGGGAGAGCATAGGGTGAATCTAGATGTGAGGCTGGATGGGGAAATATTGGAACAAGTAGAGTGTTTTAAATATCTAGGAGGAACAATAAGCAGGAGTGGAGGTATGGAAGTGGAGGTAAAACAGAGAGTGTGTGAAGGAAGGAAGGTTTTCGGAGCAATGGGAAGTATGTGGAAGACGAGAAATCTCGGAGTGAAAGTAAAAAGTGCACTGTATCAAGGAATTGTTGTGCCAACAGTGATGTATGGGGCTGAGACATGGGCTCTGAAGAAAAAGGAGAAAAGAGGGCTGGATGTGATGGAGATGAGCTGCTTGAGGAGTATGTGTGGAGTTACTCGTAGAGACAGATTGAGGAATGAAGAGATACGTAGGAGAGTGGGGCAGCAGGAACATTTGTCAGCCAGAGTGGACAGAAGGGTGCTGAGCTGGTATGGTCATGTTGAACGAATGGGAGATGAAAGGCTTACAAAGAGAATATGTGAGTCAGGTACAAGGGGAGATAGAAGGGCAGGAAGACCCCCATTGAGATGGAGAGACTGTGTAAGAAAGGCTTTGGATGATAGAGGAATGACTATAGATCAGGCAGGGGAAGTGGTGGTGGACAGGAGTGAATGGAGAATGCTTGTGAATAGTTGAGTGAACACGTGGTCATTTGGAGTAAGGGGTCGGGCGCAAGTTGGACTAGATAATAGTCCATCAGGCGCCTGGCCCGGGGAGACGATTAATATGAAGGGTGTGCCTGGAAGTGTGGTGGGAGGGCTTGTGGCTTTGGCTCCGCTGTATGTCTGCCTGCCGAGATCGGAACCTCTCCGGGTGGTCAGGGGCCGGGGGAGTGCTGGAGCGACCTTGGTAACCCTGGTCTCTGGGTCTTCTCCTGGGTGACCTGGATGTGTAAGAGTTTGTGTTTTTTATCTGTGTTTATTTTTTGTTTTATGTTGTTTTTGTGTTTTCCCTGTTCTTGCTCTGTCTTGAGTCGGCTACCCCCAAAATGGGGATTGGGCCTGAGCATATAGATAGAATAGATAGATTTACTTCATTGGGGTAGAATGTAGAATTCGGGCCGCCAGCCTTGTTTACACTACACGGAGCGGCGACGGACACAAAGGCCGGTTACTCTCTAAAATACAGGTTTGCTTTTGCTAGCCCCCCCCCCCCCCCCCCTCTCAGGACACCCACCACCCACCCTGTACCTATTCCCAAGCAATGATAATGGCGTTGTCACACAGAATGCCATCGTTCAGGGGGCGAGAAAAAAAACTCGCCCGCATTTGTTAGGTTAGTTGACATTAGAAGGTGACAATTGTAGTGGTGATGATGGTGGTAATATTAGTGATGATGGTGATAGTAGTAGTGATGATGATAGTAGTAGTAATAATGATGGCAATATTAGTGATGATGGTAACCCTTCGCAGAGTTAGGTATGCCGTTTTGATTTTGGGCGAAACGGCACGTCTACTTTATCAACTCTGCGTAAACAGAGTGGTATCGCCCCCCGTATAGTGGTACATGCCGGCCGAAATATCTGTGTCTGTGTCCGTCCGAAAACTCCTCCTAGACCTTTCGACAGATTTTCACCAAACTTCACACGAATATTCGGTGCGTGAATGCGACGGTAATTAAAAACAAATATTTTGAATTGTGCAATAATTTTGATTTTAGGTTAAAAACAATGTTGCCCCCCCCCCCTCTCTCGGCCCTCCACCAGGGCCCCCCCCCCCCCCCCCCAGCAATGATGATGGCGTTCTGGGGGAGAAAACAACTCGCCCTGCATTTGATAGGTTAAGTTAGTTTAGTTAACAAGCGATGGTAGTACAGTACTGTAATAGTAGGTGACCATCGCAGAGTTGGGTATGCCGTTTTGATTTTGGGCAAACCGGCACGTCTACTTTATTATTTGTTTATTTAGTTTACTTTCCTACCTAGGCCTTCATCAAGCTTAAAAAAATACCCTCAAAGACCCCCCCCCTTCCAAATATATTTTTGAAACTGCACAAAATCTTCTAAATACAGTATAGCTATTATACGATTTTCTTCAGTTTAAAAAGAGACTTCAGCAACTAACAGGCTACAAACTATCTCACTTAACCATTGCTATACCATAGATCCTTCTTAAACTGCACAAAATCGTCTAAATATAGCTATAATACGATTTTTTCAGTTTTAAAAGGGACTCTAGCAACTAACAGACTACGGACTATCTCACTTAACCTTAACCATTGCTATACCACAGATCCTTCTTAAACTGCACAATATCGTCTAAATATATCTATTATACGATGTTCTTCAGTTTTAAAAGGGACTCCAATAACTAACAGGCAACGAACTATCTCTCTTAACCTATTCTGTAGGCCTACCACAGATCCTTCTTAAACTGCACAAAATCGTCTAGCTAGAATCAAATTAATAAAACGATGCTGGTACAGAAGGGGTAAAAATGTGTTGTACAGTTCTAAGCATATTTAAGGAGGAGGTGGTTGTTTGTTCTGGACCCCCCTCTTCCTCAGGTTTCGCCCCATTAGTTTTGAAATTTTAAGACGTTCGGGCCATTATTTTTCGATTTTAAGACCTTTAGTCCCATTTCTTTATACCAAAACCTCTAGCGGCCGATATTTTCCTGGCGAGCTATAGCGAACCTGTAATTTTGGAGGAACTAGCCTTCGATCGGGAAATTTTTCTACCGAGAAATGTGCAAATTTATGTCAAAGGGGTATCTTCAGGATAATATATTAAGTTTGATGGTGTGTGTGTGTGTGTGTGTCATTACGTTTGTCTTGCTCTGTTGCTGTATTAATGTCTGTCAGATGTTGAATAGGGTGGGTTAGTGTAGGAACATGTTTGTATATTTCACTCGATATGAAGAAATCAAGCTTAGATATTGCTGATACCAATTATTGATCAAAACATACTTGGTGCCGATACATCACTTATTAGCGCGACTGTACCGTCTAATGGTAACCAGATTATGATGAAAATTACGTAATGGTGGTGAAAGAGTAAATTGGGGGTATATTCAGGAGTTTTCATAGCCTACTCTCAAAGGGAAAATTATAGTTCAACCCTTTCAGTACCGGTGGTGTCCTTTTAACTTTACTCTGGCTACTATTAGACGATTTTATTCAGCTTAAAAAAGGTCCTCCGGCAATTAACTAAAGCTCTGAAGACTCACTTAACCCTTTTTACTACCACAGATCCTTGTTATATTGCACAAAATCTAAACATGGCTAGAATCAAATGAAAAAGACGTCGCCGGTACAGAAGGGGTTAAGTATTTTTCGGTGTGAGCATCCTAGGTTCGAATCCCTGGACTGCCACGTGTATTTGTGGATTTCATTGTAAATATATGAATGAACTGTAAACAATAAAATTGGCTAAAAAATATATCGATAACATTTATGTTTTAGGAGAGCGGCTTCTAATGCCACGATTAATTTCATGTGAGGGTGTTTGGTGATAACCCTTTGAGTACCAGCGACGTGTGTTATATTAAATTCTAGCTATATTTAGACAATATTATGCAGCTTAGGAAGGATCTGTGGTAGGCTAGTTAAAAGGGTTGGTTGGGTTGAGATAGTCTGAAGCCTTATCATTGCTGGAGGTCCTTCCTGAGCTGAATAAAATCGTCTAAGAGTTGCCAATATATGATGAAAAGGATGTCCCTGCTACTGGACTGGTTATGTAAGTAACTTAGATTATTGGCCAACAGTTTTCGAAGCGACCACTATCTATTATTCTAGTTAGCTAAAATAGGACTTCAGAGGCTATCAACTCAATTGGATTATTAAGCCAGCACACTAAGTCAAGAATAATGTCAGGACTGGAGCCTCTCTGCGAGAACTCCTGTCCCTTGACCCCTATCTGAGTCGAAGTTTCTCTGAAGGGGGAATGGTTCACTTTTTGGGCGATTTTTGCATGTATTCATTATTTGTATAGGTGTCCTCCCTAGACCTCCATCAAATATATAAAAAAATACAAATATCCATTAGATCCCCCTTCTAGATTAATTTGTCGAGAAATATACCGGCCGAAGGCCGGTTCTTCCAACATTACAGGCTCACTATCGTTCGCCAGGGAAAAAATAGACACCCTATATAGCACGAAAGGTCTAAATATTGACGAAGAAATGGGGCGAAAGGTCTTAAAATCGACTAACTAATGGGGAAACATCTTAGCATCTGAAAAATAATGGGGCTAAACATGAGGGAGAAAATGGTCCAAACAACCGGCCCATCCCCCCTTAACCCGGCAAGCGCGATAGGCCTCACGGAAGCAAGACCATAAAAAAAGCCTTCCATAAAAAAAAAGGGCCTATCAAAACAAAGGAATTTGTCTCTAGGTGAGATAATTCCCCTCCAGTACTCATCCATGTAAATCTCACCCACCCTCCTCCCCTCCTTCCCCACCTTATTCCCCCCTCCCTCCCCTCCTCAATTATCACCTATTTTTCCTCTTATTATCATCATTTATCGGTTATTTTTCTCTCCCGCGATAATGTAGCACAAGTGGGTTGCAGAAAAGATCGTTATGCAACACCCAGACACCGGCCCACACCGCCTCGCTCGTCTCAGTTACCTCACAGACAGCGAGAGAGGAGGGTTGCCTGTGGCTCTCTCTCGCCTGAGATTATGACCGGGTGGCCAATATCTTTGTTTTTCACCACCCAAATGCTTTTCCCACTTATTTTAGCACTCTTGAAGGTTCATATATACATCATATATGTAAAATAAAAGCATACCGAAAACAAATAATGCTCTATATTGTAAATATAACGAATTCTGTCAGAATCCAAGGCTAGAAATGCACAAATAACTACCCTAGCCCCTAGGTCTATTTCGCGCTTGTCAGGTTAAACAATGTCCTAATATTTGGAGGTTCATATAATTCGATTAAATTAATGTCCTAATATTTGGAGGTTCATATAATTCGAGGCTTCACTTTGAGCGAAAAATGAGCAGGGTCATAGAGGCTAGGACTGAAGGGGGGGGGGGGGGACTGATGGGGTGAGAACAAAGGAAAGGGGGAGGTGAGGGAGTGATGGGGCGAGAACAAAGGAAAGGTGGAGATGGGGGAGAGAAGAATGGAGGAAAGGGAAGGGGGAGTGACTAACCAATGAGAGAGCACCGCCGTAGCCCCCTCAACCAATCAGAGAGCGACACAGGCTTAGACTTTGGTACCGCCGACAAACCCAGCTTAGTCTGTGGCAAGACGGTGTTGGGTAAGGAAGCTCTCTCCTAAGGGAGGTGTTATTCTAGACCATTTTTTGTCTGTTTAAGCAGTTTATTGACTTTGAAATATTTACTATTATACATTTTTGCGCAAATAAGACTTTAAAATAACTTAGACAAATTCACTCTTGGTCCTTTTTTGACATTTAAGCAAATCTGGGGACTGAAATATTTACTCTTATACATTTTTGCGCAAGTAAGACTATTTCAAATAACTTAGAAAAATCTACTCTTGGTCCTTTTTTACATTTAAGCAAATCTGGGGACTGAAATATTTATTCTTGTAAATTTTTGCTCAAATAAGGCGATTTAAAATAACTTAGAAAAAAATCACATCATTTTGTGAAATTTAAGCAACTTCACGGACTTAGAAATATTTACTTATAAATTTTAGCGCAAATCAGACTATTTCAAATAACTTTTCACTCTTGGTCCTCTTTTTACATTTAAGCAAGTTTGGGGGCTGAAATATTTACTGTTGTATAATTTTGCACAAAGAGGGTTTAACCCGTGGAGCCCCGGCTAGTTTTGTAATGTTTGCGCACCAGAACCCGGCCGGTTTTCAAAAAATGGTTTTATTCCAGAAACAATAGCGAATGGGTTAGGAATGAAGGAAAACCACGAAAAACCGCTCAAAAAGCTTAAAAAATGGTCCTACAGAGCCCCCGAAAACGGATTTTACAAGAGTAAAAAATTGAAGGCAATTATCCCAAAAAAACAGGTTATTGCGTGCTCGCGCGCACGCACGTGGACTTTGAGAGTTTTCAACCATCGGCACGGTTGCGTGGGATACGTACACAGTTCCCATACAAATCTGAGCTACACCTGAGGTTACGGTCGGCGCAATTAGGGTGACGCGTCAGGCGCGTCTCTGGGGCTGTGCGTTACATACATCGCCGACGCGTCAGACGCGTCGCTGGGGCTGTACGGGTTAAATAACTTAACAAAATTCCTTCTTGATAATTTTATTTTTATTTGAGCAACTTTATGGACTTCGAAAGAAATTTTCTTATATTTTTGTGAAAATAAGAGGATTTCAAATAGGCCTAACTTGGAAAAATTCACTCTTGGTAATTTGTCTGACATTTGAGCAACTTTACGGACTTTGAAATATTTACTCTAGGCCTAGTCTATTTTTGCGCAAATAAGGTTATTTGAATTAGCCTAACTTAGATTGTTGTTGTTGCTGTTCCCCAGGCTGCCTGGCCGAACAGCCCCAAGGCCCCAAGCAAGGCCAAGGCCATAACCGAGCGCCCCCACAGATCCCTCCCTGCCTACCACAATAAAGCCTGGGTGACCGAAGCCACTCCATGGCAGGGAGCTAAGGAGGGCGCGGAAACGCCCGGGAAACCAAAGCCCCACCCAGGGCCCTGTTCCCCTCAGCAATTATGAAGAGAAAGTTGAGGGTCAAAGGAAAAATGTGACGCTTTGGCTTCCAATCTGCCAACCTCTAGGTTGGGAGATTGGGAGGTCAATCCACGGAAGAGACGCCGTCACCTGAGATCTAGAAAATATATAAGTAAAAGGAACAGTCAGAGTAAGCTATGGGTATGGCAGAGATCGCTCAGCTCTCACTCTGATAGACCAGCCCACCACCTAACTTAGAAGGTATAACTTAAACCATTTTGTATTATTTGTTGTCTTGGTGCTTTCTCTATAATGATAGACTAATAACTCATAACAAAGCCACTCCAACAACTTCCTCTCTCAAACACCCCTTCTCCCCTCGCTAAGATCCTGTGTAGCGGGTGCAACTGTTTTTCAGATACCTATTTACTAAGAAACATTGGCAAGAATTTAGTTACTGGGTGTACCGCCCGTCTTGTTTACACTACGCGGATGCTCACCATAATGTTCCAGTCTATTTTGACTGCCTTTAGATACAAAAATACATTACCTTAACCAAACCACCTAACCTAACTTAATATTATAGATTTATAAGTATTTATTTTATTATAAGTATTTATAGATGATTTATGTTGTATGTCGGTAGTGGTACACCCGGTAAGTACATCCTTTCCAAAACATTGAACAATATCTTTAATCTAACTTAACCCTCTCACCACGGAAGGGCTCTTGAACGCCCATAAAAAAGCATATAACAGGTACCCGGATGGTATCTTGAACGCCCAGTGGTTGAAAGCCTGTGAGCTTCGTGTGCGAGGCGTCGGTCCGACGCATGTAAACAACAGCCGGCTGGACCGTCGCCCCGCATCTCCGGCCACAAGAAGGAGAGCGTCGCTTGTTCGTGTGTGCCTGTATGTTGTTGTTAAGTATCGAAAAGTGGTGTAAAGTGGCTGTTTTGGCCATAAAGTTATCTCCAATGAAATCATCATCACAGCTCAACCAGTTGACTTAGAGAGCTCTACTTAATGCCATTCTACAGGTAAATAACACAGCTACGCTTGGGGATGCGCGGGAATGCGGGAAGCAGTCTGATTAACGAATATACGGTAGCCTAGCCTAGACGTTTTTCGGCCAAAACACCCGGGTTTCGAGGAATATATATATAATACATAGCCGGGGCTGGAGGGTTAATCTAGTACTGTATATTGGACTATTTATTAACCTCTCCGCGGCGCACAGGGGGTTTTCTACAGGGTAAGACTGTGTGCACCTATGATGATTTTGGGACCCATTGCCAATTTCGATAAAAAGTACATCGTGTAGGGAATGTTTGCGTGCATCGGCCCATATATATTTGACCCCCCAAAAATTTCTGGGGGGGGTGGGGGAACGGTCCGTAGTTGAAAAATGTGGAGCGAATGCCACCGCGCGGCTAGATTGTCATCGAGCGGGGAGATTTCCCTGCCGAATTTTCACGCGCCCAGGGGATAGGAGGAGGGGGTGGGTTACCGCGTATTATCATTTATATCTCCATTTTTGAGCCCTTTTAGGCTATGTAGAGTATGTATACGTGTGTAGGCCACCCATATAACAATGAATATGCCTCATAGTGACCAAAAATTGCAATATATAAGGGAATTATAAGAGAATTTTTAGGCGGGAATGAAGATGTGTTGGAGGTTTGGCGGCAATTTATGAGCTGAGTGTGGTTTACGCCATACATATCACTTATATCTTGTACGTAGAGCACTGTCATGCTATAATACAGACTTGTACGTATGTATACGTGCCATATATCAAAATATATACTGCATATAGACCAATTCATGCGATATTTACGCACATTATCAATGAGTTTCTATGCGTGAACCAAGGTGTGAGTGAGTTGTGCTGGGAATGAAAGGGGGAGAGGGTGTGTTACGCCATAAATATCACGTAAATCTTGTATTTAGAGCACTGTCATGCTATAATAAAGACGTGTACGTATGTAGGCGTCCCATATAACAAGGAATATACCGCTGATTAAATAGCACTGCATGAATATTCCCATATTCAAAATATGCTATAGGGGTGCAATGCCTGGTGAGTTATCTGCTCAACAGGTGGCGTTGTGTGTGTGTGTAAGTGTTAGAGTCAGAGTGTAGGGGGTGAGACAGTGAAGCACGGGAACGAGGTGGCTTCAGAGATGGGGTCGTTTCGGGCCATGAGTGAGCACCGTGCCTCATGTGAAGGCAAGATGGCAGGTGCTCATTGTACTCTACGTGCTTCACATGTCTCACTCCCTAGACTGGAACAAGACCTCACAGGCTTCACTGTTCATTGTAAAGCGGTGAATGTTAAGGCTCTCCGCCTATGCCCGAGAGGAAGTAAGTTGGAATATAAAAAAAAAATATATATATAGCCCAATTGATGCAATATTTACGCAAATTGTGAATGTGTTTCTAGCAGACGGAAGCCTGAAAGGGTGGGTGGGGGTGGCTGGGTAGGAGGGAGGCTAGCAGGGAGGGAGTGAGTGAGTCGTGGAGAGAAGGAAGGCAGGCAGATCTCTAGATAGATAGCCAGCTTTGTGATAATTGTGGAGGCGCCCGAGGCGTATGGATGTCTTGGTATTTTGAACCTTATGTCTACCAGGTGTCTGGTGTTCGTTGCCACCAAGAGTTCTACAATAACATGAGTCAGGGATGGAGAGAGAGAGAGAAACTGAAACATGCGTATGTCGTACGTATAAATGGACTTCAGAATTGCATTTTTATGCAAGCAGACATTGCATTTTAGACACATGTGAAGTACCACAGAAACATGTAGGCCATTGACTGTAAATAAAGTACTATATTATAGACCACCAACGAGGGTGGTCAGTAAACACAGGCAGATTGCCTTTTGTGATAGAGGGCTAAATATAGACTGGTGTCTCCTTACACTTGCGAAAGGGTAGATTGCCACCAGAGAAACTTATACTTATTTATTTCCAAGTAATATGCAATATAAATATATATTCAAGACCTACTGCAATTATTTGTATGACAGTCATGACTATGTATAATCCAATATACGCGCGTAGGCGAGACAAGAAAGCTGGTTGAGCAATTTTCGACACCCACACAGTTATTATTAATTTTTATTTACAATATTATACAATACAAATGTATTTGTGAAGAGTATTTTATCCATTATTGTATTTATACCAATTTTGTTCCCAGACAGAGCTGCTGTAGCTGGAGCATCAAGGAGCGGCAAGGGTCACCGCTTGACCATGTGAAAATGAGTGGAGTCACACTGAGAGGGGCAATTTTGCTGAGTGTTTGGGCAATTTTTGACAGAATAAAGTTATATAATTACTAATTCTTGACAGAGACAAACTTTTATAAACCTTGGCATGATATAATTGATAATCCCATCAATTTACAAACTTAAATTGGTGGGATAATTATTTGTTTTTGTTTTTTGTATATTGTAATTTCGATTGTAGACAAAGTTTTGAGTGATATTTGGTATGAGCTCCTGTGGCATGGTTGGTAAGGTCGCGGACTGGAAAACTCAAATTGTGGTAGGGTAGTGGGGTCGAATCCAGGAGGGGGTTATGGGGAAGGTTTTATATTGTCTAGAAAATTTTTGATAATTTTTTTTTTTAAAAGATCATGCCATTGTATTCAAACAATATGAAATATTCATAGAATATATCATATTGTAAGAATACAATGACATGACCTAGTTTATTTGTTATTTTTGTTATTGTTTTATTTTATTATCTTAGTAGGTTTGACAGGATTTATTGAAACATTTATTTTTTTACAATTCATTTGAGGTAAGAAAATAATTATATACACATTACTTAGGCTAATAACAAACATATATATTGATATACTAAAACAAATAAGGCATATTACATGTAAATCTTTGAAACTTATAAACTAAATAATGAAACATACAATTATATAATGTAAAAGCTATATCACAGGGACATCTTTGGAACTTATACATTATATAATATATATGTTGCATTATGAGGTAGCGTGATCAATTAGGTCAGGTCAGGTAAGGTAGGGCGCGAGTCCAGGGCAGGGCAGGGCAGGGGGCGACACTCGATAATTCTTGAAGGTGTGGTAGTCCCTGAAGCAGTCACCCAGGCAGAGTGGAACTTTGCACTCGGCGCACATTGAGGTGACTCTTTTGGTGACATGGGGTTTCCTGACACTGGTGCTGCAGACGGTGCACTGCGCCTGCCTGCGACGAGTGCCAAGCATCTCGGTGTTGATTGGGTAGTGTCTTTCGACACCCAGCTGGATGCGGTCAGGAACGTGATCCCCACGCCATGCCGTACGTCTGAGTGGTGGTGCCATACTTCTCCAGGAGTTGGTATGAGACGTTGTACACGAACTCCCGGAATTTCAGCTTCTGGTTTGGGGACATATCCTTCTTCACCAACCACAAGTTGTAGGCGTTGAGCATCGTGATATCAACTAGGTGGAGGAAGAGCTTGTGATACCACTTCAGTCTTCCTCAGACACTCAACGCCTGACAGCTGACAGTCAGACTTGTCCACCAGGCGCATGTTCTTAGTGTAGTCCACTACCATGTCGGGCTTGTAGATGGTCTTCCTGGTTCGGTAGTGGATTTTGCCAGAATCCATCTGGGTACCTGTGTGGACGGTGGAAAGCAGGTGGACGTCTCGCTTATCCTTCCACTTCAGGGCTATCAGTTTCCCACACTTCTCGAGCTGCTTGAATTTCTGCCCCTTTCGTCGCCTTCTTCGCACATGCCTCTCGCGGTGTTCCTGGGCCAGGTCGTCTTCTGAAGGTGTGTCACTGGAGGAGGCATCTGTGAGAGGAATGACATTACCTGTGAACTTTGGCATAAACTTTCTTGTCTTTCTGACAGTCCCACATGACCCCGTTTGGTTGTCATGAAGAAACTGGCAGAGAGCAGAAGTATACCAGTTGTCAGTGTAGATGATGTGGCCTTTGCCCAGGTAAGGTGCCAACATTTTCCTGACGATGGCACCTGACATGCCCATGGGGTCATTGGCAGCGGCTTTCGGTATGTCAATGTCAGTGCCTGTGTACACTATCATGTCAAGTACTATTCCAGTTTCGCAGTCACACAAAACGAAGAGCTTGATTCCGAACCTATGCCTTTTCAAGGGGATATACTGCTTGAAAACAAGACGTCCTTTGAAGAGCACGAGCGACTCATCAATCACCAAACTGAGGAAGGGGTAAAAGTATTTCCTATACCTCTCCAACAACATGGTGAACACATCCCGAACTTTCCATATCCTGTCAATCCTGTTAGGATTTTCGTTGTCTGCAAAGTGCATAAATCTTAGTAGCAACAAAAATCTGTCACGAGTCATGAACTTATTGAAAGTTGGGGTGGCGATGAGAGGGTTGTGCTTCCAATAGTGTTGCAACACATGCTTCTTGATCGGAGGCATGAGGAACAACAAGGCAAAGAACGTCATAAATTCTTCCACAGTCGTATCCACCCAGCCTCGTATTCTCGCTTTTGGAGAAAGGACGTCCAATATGCCAAACACCCACCTGTAGTAGGCGTTTGTTTGGGCAACGATGTAAGTCATTACCTCCATATCGAAAAAAGCGAGGAAGAAGTCGCTTTCGTTCGCTTGATCGTCACAGGGCCAGTCGTCAGTTGTTCCTGACGTCCCAGGATTGAACTGGGGCACGTCAGGTACAAAATTGACCCCGTCCGACCAATCTAACGAAGGCAGCCCAGGGATCGGAATGTCGTCTGCGTCGCCTTCATCGTCTGAAATATCGCTTCCATGGTCGCGATACAGCACTGCATCGTCATCACCCTCCTCTTCACTTAACAGACGATGCCCTTCCTTATTCTCGTCACTGACGTCGGACTCACTCCCACTGTCCACTCCCAAATCCCCCCACCCTTGGTCCCGTGCTAGGGCTTCGTCGTAGAAACCCGGGCTGCCAATGCCCTGCGAATCACCATCAAACAGCAGGGCGGCATACTTTGATGGTGTCAGAGTTTTCCGGGTCACTTTAGCACGTGCGGGAGTCTTATGGACAGGGACGGCAGGGGCAGCAGTGGTGCGTGGCCTTGATGGCAAGATGATGGTGGTGCCTGTCACCCTTCTCTCTGTTCCTTGGGCAGGGGCGGCAGGGACACCAGGGCCAGCAGGGCCAGCAGTCACTTTCCCTCTCCCTTTCCCCTTCCCCTTCCCTTTTCCTTGGGCAGGGGCAGGGGCGGCTGGTGGTGGTGGTGGTGGTGGTGGTGGTAGGGGCACTGTAGCTGGCGTACGGGTTCTCTTCCCTACGCCCGTGCCTTTAATTTTTCCTGCCCCCGCAGGTTCTGCAGCCCTAGGGCGGCCTCCTGCGTCGCTGGTACCGGTGGCAGTGGTGGTGGTAGTGGTTGTTGCAGTGGCCTGGGTCATGGTGGCAGTGTCCAGAAACACCAATGACCTCTGTACCTTTGTCGTGCTTGCACGTGTTTTTCGTGCTTTGGGTGCTGGTGTTTCGTCCTCAGAGCTGTAGGGCGTGTCATACTGGTAGCTAGGGTCTTTAGCAGCCACCCTCTGCCTTCCACGGCGGCTAACACCACCAGAAGGAGGGCTGGTTGTGTCATCAGGGAGCGAGCGTGAGGGACGTGTGGGCTCAATGACTAGTGCGTGGTTACTGGCACGGTGGTGCTTGCACGAGTGCGGGGCGAGCGTTTGGCGGGGTGGTGTCGAGAGTTGACATGTAGTACTATACCCACACCAATTTTCAGCCGCCTGGCTATAAACGCGCGGTTTTGGAACGCGTTCAAAAGCTCTGCTCTTAAGAGTCTCCCCGCAGTCCGCCGGGGGAACTCTTAAGAGTCTCCCCGCAGCTCCCGGGTTAATGTAAAATGTAAATAGGCCTATATATTGTCACCTTGCCAAATTATTGAAATATATGTGCAGGGGTACCGCTACACATGATTATACCGGTACATACTGTATATTTATCTCCTGTTATCGACAGCCAAAGCTGAAGATTGTGAAGTTAACAGTGTAGACTTCATAAACTTTCTTTCGGTGCCTGTCCATCTTTTATTTTTAATACCCAACCAGCGGGGGTGTGGGGGCAGCAGCCCCCACATATAATACTAGGATAGGCTAATATTACCCCTTATTTTAATCTTTTACCCCGCAATTTCCCTGATCTTCATAGCCTTCCCAACTATCAGGGCAGTGTCTTAAGATTGATGGATAATGGGAAAATACTAACCATCGGTACAGTATAATCCCTTATATCCGAAAATCACGAATCTCAGGACATTTCGGAAATACGAATATTTCGGATATTCGAAAATTAGGCTAGCCTAGGCCTATTTTTTTTTTTTTTTTTTTTTTTTAGCCTAGACCTACTAGGCTAGGCTAGGCCTATTTATTTATTAGGAATTAGGCCTCTAGGCTTCTAGGATGCCTAGGAAGTCCAAAGTTTAACTAACCATTAAATGTTTACTAACATAGAAGAGCATGGCAGGCAAGCTAAACAAATCTCTAGTAGGCCTAGCCTACATTAAATAGGCCTAATCAATGAATAGGCCTATACAAAAAATAAAGTGTTTAACTCACCATTGAAGATTGATGCAGAGGTAGTGCTGTAATCCAGGGTGATGCAGAGGTAGTGCTGTAATCCAGGGTTTTGCCATTTCCAAACCACCAACAGAGGTAGGCATGTTGGTTCGGTTTTTTTTTCAGTGGTTTCCCCAGTAGGCCTATTCCACTATCCATATCAGCAAATGGTTTTTGTCATCCACTTTCACTAGCCAGCCATCACTAAAGCCACACTCTTCTTTTATGCCCATCTTTTCATGATAATCTCTTGCTTTTTCAATGATTATTGGCCCACTCATAGGGCATCCTTGGGCTCGCTTTACCAAAAACCACTCGTAAAGCACTTTGTCAAGCTCCACAAATTTGGCTTCTCGTATTGTTTGCCGCTTCTCCAAGGTCTTCTTAACGTCGGAATTGGCCACAAAGCTCAGCAACTTGTCCTTTTGTTTCCTTATATCATAAAGCGTTGTAGAACCGCAATTATACAGGCGCATCAATGTCGTCCTACTGGTTCCCGCATCCATCTTGTGACATATTTCTATCTTCTGTTTAATGGTGAGTACAACCCTTTTCCTCTTGTTTGAAGATCCTGTCGACATCTTGAGTATACTAGGCGTTGATTTAGATGATTTCGGAGGCACCATAGCGTAGATGATACGCGATTCACTGCGATAAACACGGAGCGTCACGAGCAAATTTTACGGACAATGGCGAGAGATACAATGACGCCGAAACAACACAGGGAGGCGGGAGGCTGCGCGGTGCGACACCTTGCGGCTGGGCCGTAAAATTGCCGCCCCACACGAACGGGAGAGCGGTCTGTTTGAAATTACGATTGGATCCCGAATTTCTGCGGTTATTAGAGTTTAGGAAAATAGGATGATTATGTACGGTTGACTGAGATTTTCGGTAGTACGAAATACGGTTATAAGGGATTATACTGTATTAAAAAACGCTATATATCAAAGAAAAAAAATTACCTGAAAAACTCGTCGGGTAGGTTGTGCAATTTTTACCGGTAATTCTTTAGAATAAGGCTTTCAATTGTACATGATTCTCGTGGCCGTTAACAAACTTAAGTGACCCCCGCTGCCTCGGACGACAATACCCTGTACAGTAAACGCTCTAGGCCTATAACACTAGTATTACTTGGAAATTTGTACTGTACTTCTCTGAATGTCAGACAGGTCCCTGTAAATCTCTGGAAATATCAGTTGGACGGGATTTGTGTCCGGTTTATTGTTTCACTCGGTTTTAAGTGGTTTTTAGGACTAATGCAAGACTGCATTTTAACTATTGTGTTAATATTAATTACTATGTACAGTACTGTACTTTTGTCCCTGAAAACTTAAGGTTATTTATAATTAATATGATTAATTTCACATGCAATGCTGTAATCTAAAGTTTAGCAGTGGTAGGGTGATCTCGGTTTTCTATGGTGTCGCAGACTATGCCTTCCTATTCGGACGTTTTCCCTCTTTGTTGTCTGACACGAGCCGGAATTTGTATATCTCGGAAAATCTAAAATTTTGGAAGTGGCCACCCCCCAATTAGTCTGAGATAGTGTTTACTCGCTGTATCGTAATTAACCTAACCTGACCTAATTTGGAGGCTGGCGCCCCTAGACCCTCCACTGCCCTTAACAATTTAGTCAAAAATCCGGTGATACTGTACAAGGAAACCGACTATTACGGTATTATTAGTTTATCTTAATTTACGGTACATCTTTTATTCCCGCAGAGAAAGTCTGGTGCCTTGGTGTCGCTGATTTCACCATCATCCTTGGCGGGACTGGAAGACTTCAAATCAATAACTAAAGATTAAAAAAATATTGAAACTAAAACACCCTAAATTTTTTTTTGGGAAAATGCATTTAAATTTATCGGAAATTAAACTTTGAAAACAATTTAGTCGGCTGGAATGAACTTTAGTACAGTACGTTGGATACAAAACTAACCCTTACCTACCAGCTAGTATGTATTCCATGTACTGGTACCGTACATGGGATACTAAACTAACTCTTCCTTATTAGCTGGTACATATAAAGGAGGTGTATGTTGCTTCGCAAAATCCGAAATTGCCCTGGAGGAGGTTACTAGTTTCAATTGTCCCTATTTTGATTATTCTATATACAAATTAATTTCTGCTGGTAAATTTAAATACATATGTTGCATCTACCGTTCCCCAAATACTCCAGAGCAAAGTCTTTTTGATTCTCTGTCCTCACAACTCAGTGTCCTCAACTTAAATGCTTCTTCTGAAATCACTGTGTTGGGTGATTTTAATGTCCATAATGTTGAATGGCTCACTCATTCAGCCAGGACTGATGATGCTGGTCTTGAATGTGAGCTATTTACAGACTCATTTAATCTCACTCAACTAGTCAACCAACCCACCCGTGTACCAGATAATCCTAATCATAATTCCCACCTCGGGCGGGTGCCCGACCCCGAAAGGGGTTGAAATAGGGGAGCTATCCCCCCGCCAAAGGCGGCTTTCTAGGGCTTTCCTAGCTGATGCTGAGAGGATTGGGTTCTAGTCATGTGGTGATGGGCTGGTCTATCAGAGTGAGAACTGAGCGATCTCTGCCATACCCATAGCTTACTCTGACTGTTCCTTTAACTTATATACAGGTATTTTCTAGATCTCAAGTGACGGCGTCTTTTCCGTGGATTGACCTCCCAATCTACCAAGATTGGAAGCCAAAGCGTCACATTTTTCCCTTGCCCCTCAACTTTCTCTTCATAATTGCTGAGGGGCACAGGGCCCTGGGTGGGGCTTTGGTTTCCCGGGCGTTTCTGCACCCTCCTCAGCTCCCCGCCATGGAGTGGCTTCGGTCACCCAGGCTTTATTGTGGTCGGCAGGAAGGGTTCTGTGGGGGCGCTCGGTTATGGCCTTGGAATTGCTCGGGGCCTTGGGGCTGTTCGGCCAGGCAGCTTGGGGAACAACAACAACAACAACTGGACTTATTTTTAACAACCAATTCAGAAAATTATGATGTTACAGTGAGGTCCCCGCTTGGATCTTCTGATCACTGTCTGATACAGGCCACCTGTCTATCACCTACCACACCTTCCCACTCTGAACCTGTTTTGGTGACTAAATGGCATTACGATAGGGCAGACTGGGAGGGTCTTCAGGGTTTCTTTATTGATATTCCCTGGACCTCTTTCTTTTCTAATGATGCACACTCCACCTTGAGCCACATACAAGATTTTGTAAAAATTGGAATGGAAACTTTTATTCCTCATCAAAAGTACAGTAAAAGATCTAATTCACCTAAATGGTTTGACCATAATTGTGCTAGAGTAACTGAACAAAAAGCAATAGCCTACAATGCATACACAAGATCAAAAACTCATGAAGCCTTTAATTACTTTAGAAACATCAGAAATCATGCCAAAACTGTATTAAACCTAACTAAATCAAACTTTCTCCACAAGCAGGCAAATAAACTTCTAAATAATCCAAATGATAACAAAATATTTTGGTCTACTCTTAACTCATTTAAATCCAACTTCACTACTGCTTCATCCATTCCACCATTAAAATCTCCGACTGGCAATCTTGTAAGTGACCCACGAGGTAAAGCTAACCTTCTTGCGGATATTTTCTCCACCAACTCAACCTTAGATGAAATAAATCAAGATGTCCCTGTACTTAATTTTAATTCGCCTGAAATTCCCTCACTTAAGATCCACACCAGACATGTCAAAACTATTTTGCAGAATCTCTCGGTAGATAAGGCTCCTGGTCCAGATGAAATTCCTCCAATAGTACTTAAGAATTGCTCCTTGGTGCTCGCTCCTGTATTGGCAAAATTTGTCCGTCTGTGTACTCATACCTCATGCTTCCCAGTACCCTGGAAAGAAGCAAACATCCATCCAGTTCCTAAAAAAGGTGCCTCTTCAGATCCATCAAACTACAGACCAATAGCTATAACTTCCACTCTTGGTAAAGTCTTTGAAATTATATTAAATAATCACATAATTAAGCATCTTGAGAATAATAAATTAATCAGTGATAGGCAATATGGTTTTAGACGATGTCGATCAACTGCAGACATGCTTTGCCTTCTTACGCATCAAATCAACCAAGCTACAGACCAACATGGTGAAACACATACAATAGCACTGGATATATCAAAGGCATTTGATAGAGTCTGGCATCAATCCTTATTGTCGAAGATGTCACACTACGGCCTTGCATCATTAGTTCCACTAATTTCTTCTTATCTTCATAACAGAAAAATATGTGTAATGGTAGATGGCCTTTATTCTCAATTTCACTCAATAAATGCTGGTGTTCCCCAGGGATCAGTTTTGGCCCCAATTCTGTTCCTCATTCATATCAATGATCTCATATCTACCACTCATAATCCAATACATTCCTACGCAGATGACTCAACACTCCACAGTTCCTTCACATTTACCAATTCTTTCACCCAACCCGATCTTATAAATTCAAAAATAAACACTGCAATTTCTCTGAACCAGGACCTTTCTAGAATTGATGGATGGGGACAAAAGAATCTAGTTTCCTTTAATGCACAGAAAACCAAATACATTCAATTTTCTAACCGACAGAATATCACTGACTCCCATATATTTTTTAATGATGTAAATATTCCCACTTCCCCTAGTATTGACATTCTCGGTGTAACATTAACTACTAACTTGAGCTGGACACATTATGTTAGAAGCATTGCTAAGAATGCCTCTAAAAAACTGGGATTCCTGTACAGAGTTCGAGAATTCTTCACTGACGAGCAGTTGGCCGTGATATATAAAAGTCATATGCGTTCTCAGATGGATTACTGTTCACCTCTGTGGGGTGGAAGTGGAGTGGTTGCATTGAGGCAGTTGGACAAAATTCAAAATAAAGCTATTAGATTAATCAATAACCCTGCAATCACACAGGACCTTCCTACATTATCCATACGAAGAAACGTTGCATCCCTTGCATTATTCTACAGATATTTTCACAGCAATTGTTCCGAGGAACTTGCTTCAATTGTGCCGCCTCTCCACATCTTTCCGCGTAGAACTAGGGCAGCTGAGAGCGCCCATGAATTTACACTTTCTCCTCCACAATGCAGAACTTCTGCTTATCAGAATTCATTTATCCCCAGAGCTGCTACTATTTGGAATTCACTTCCCTCGAATTGCTTTCCACAAACTTACAATCTGCAAATGTTTAAATCCAGTTGTTACAAACATTTTATGAATGGAGGATGCCTTTAGGCACATGGACCTTTTTGTTTTATCTGTGTTTTTCCTTCCTCCGTTCATTGTCTCTTTAAAAAAACAAAAAAAAAAAAACAAAAAAAAAACATAATCTTTAGCATCCAGTACATGTGTGAAAAGACTAACCTTGGCTTAACATGTAGTATCGCTTACCATGTATCTGTAGTATGTAGGATAAAACTCTAAACCTTAACCAACTTTTTTTATGTATATATTGCTTATTACGCATCTGCCGCATAAAACTTAATGGAAGGTACAGGTGGTATACAATGCAACTAACGTATTCTGGTCGCTTAAAACCCGGACATATAAGAGTATCTTATTATTTTTTAAGTCTGCTTGAATAATATTTTATGTCTGTTTTATTTACTCCGGCCCATTCCACATTTTTTATATAATTTGTTTCTATTTTTATTGAAAAGTGTATGTGTGGGGAACAGCTTAAGTGTGCCACTTCTATCTATTGCCAGATTCCCTGAGGTGGTGGCCACGAATGAATCGCCTCAATGTACCGATCCTGTCGGTCGGCTCTTCTCCGTTGGTGTGTTGGCCGAGACTTGTGTTGATGGATTTTGCCCCTGTGTCTGACTCTGCCCTCAAGTTGTAAGTTGTCAATTTGTAATTTTCCACATTCAGTTGAACAAAATATATATATATTTCTGTGTATATAAATGTTCTTTATTTTTCTTTGCTAACTCTCCATAAAGCTTTAAAAATTCTCCAAAGACTCCCTTAGAGGTGAACTTGTGCAATTTTCATTAGAAAAATGCCCCATATTAGGGCAGGTTCCTCCTAAATTGCAGTCGCTATTGCACAAAAGGTCTCAAAGTCGCCGTAGTTCTGGGGCAGATACTTTTAAATCTCTAAACTAATGGAGCTAAATATTATAGTTTAAACATCTATTTTGATAAGTTTTGTCATTTTACTGAGTTTGTCAAAGTTTTGGTTTCTTTATTTTGAAAGTTTTAAATTCTAATTAGGGATAAGGAAGTCTAGAAAGAAAAAAATATGTGGTGGATGCTGAGTTTTGGCCTGGTGGTGGATGCAGTGTTGTGGTGGACGCAGAATTGTGGCCTGGTGTTGTGTGGTGGATGATGCAGTGTTGTGTGGTGGACACAGTTGTGGCCTGATGGTGGTGTGGTGGATGCAGAGTTGTGGCCTGGTGTTGTGTGGTGGATGCAGTGGTGGTGGACGATGCAGTGTTGTGTGGTGGACGCAGTTGTGGCCTGATGGTGGTGTGGTGGATGCAGTTGTGGCCTGATGGTGGTGTGGTGGACGCAGAGTTGTGGCCTGGTGTAGTGTGGTGGACGATGCAGTGTTGTGTGGTGGACGCAGAGTTGTGGCCTGGTGTAGTGTGGTGGACGCAGTTGTGGTGTGGTGTGGTGGACGCAGTTGTGGCCTGATAGTGTGGTGGATGCAGAGTTTTGGCCTGGTGGTGGATGCAGTGTTGTGGTGTGGTGGATGCAGAGTTGTGGCCTGGTGTAGTGTGGTGGATGCAGTGGTGGACGTAGTTCTGGCCTGATGGTGTGGTGGATGCAGAGTTTTGGCCTGGTGGTGGATGCAGAGTTTTGGCCTGGTGGTGGATGCAGAGTTTTGGCCTGGTGGTGGATGCAGAGTTTTGGCCTGGTGGTGGATGCAGAGTTTTGGCCTGGTGGTGGATGCAGAGTTTTGGCCTGGTGGTGGATGCAGAGTTTTGGCCTGGTGGTGGATGCAGAGTTTTGGCCTGGTGGTGGATGCAGAGTTTTGGCCTGGTGGTGGATGCAAAGTTGTGGCTTGGTGTTGTGTGGTGGATGCAGTGGTGGTGGACGACGCAGTGTTGTGTGGTGGACACAGTTGTGGCCCGATGGTGGTGTGGTGGACGCATGGTTTTTGGCCTGGTGGTGGATGCAGTGGTGTGAACGCAGAGTTGTGGCCTGGTGTGTGGTGGACGCAGTTCTGGCCTGATGGAGCGTCGGTGATGGCGACTAACGTTTCCGATGAACCACTCTACAGGACTAATATTCGGTTAGTATGTTGAAGTGTTTGTTTTAAGTTTAACCCATTTTTGAGTTTTGGAAGTTTGTGGTAAAGAAATGTGGCTCAAAATGCCTGAATAGGCAAATATAATACACAGTAAAAGCGTGGTATCTGCAATATCTAAGCTTCATTTTGTCATGTAGAGTGAAATATAAAAATGTTCCTACACTTACCCACCCTATTTAACATCCGACTCATTAATACAGTACAGAGCAAGCTAAACTTGACAGCTGTGGCATGACATATTAGTGCGACCGCGACTGTAGATTACTACATGAGCAACAAATTGGAGTATAAAATCTTAGGCTAGGAAATGGCACTGAATCCATATAACTAATATATTTTTTCTATTTGTATTACAGCGCTAGAAGACCTAGGAGGATCGTACCTAGATTGAAGATGATATTCTATGGACTACCTGGTACTACTACTACTACTAGACAAGACAAGACTACTATTCTCTTCAATGGACTGGTACTACTAAAAGACTGGACTAATATTCTCTGAAGTGGACTACTATTAGCTTCAATGGACTAAAGTACCACTACTTCCCTACAATACGGTTAGTATTTTGTTTATTATAAATTTAGCAGTCTTTGTACAGTTGTCCATCAGTTATTTCTTGTGATGTTTTTGAGTCTTGATGGTGTAATGGATAGTGTTTAAAATCTGTTGTAACCTAGGTTCGAATCCTGGTGGATCACATGCTTGGTTTCATTACTTGTTTTGAGAGATGTTTGGTGTTGGAGTGAATTATTTAAGAAATTATCAGTTTGCTATTCATCTTTATAGCATAAATACGCAGAATTTTGGTGAGAGTATCCTAGGTTCGAATCCTTGGCGTGCCACAAGTTGGTTGGTGAAAAAATATGAATTAAAATGTAAAACTTGCAAACTAAACACACTAAACATTGGGACAAGGACAATGTAAAGTCAAATTAAATTATCAAAATTGCTATGTAAAGAGTTGAGTAATCTTCAGAGTTAACTACTGTACTGCATAATAAATCTTAATGTGCACATAAAATTTCAATGTATAAGATCACATAGGACCAGAAGTTATTTGGGCAACTGTACAAACTGTATTGTAAATTGAGTTGTTAGTTTAATGTAAAAGATAAAGTTTCAGTGAAAGTAAAAGTATTAAAGTTTGATTAATATTTGGCTTAATCGTAGTTTTAAATGTTGATTAACCCCTTGAGACTCATGATGCAGAGGTTGCCAGATTAGCAATAAGAAATAATAATAAAGAGTTCTCTCATTCTTATAATTAACTCTCCAAAATTAATTTTCTGCCCACAGCTAACTCAAAGACAACTGCAGAGGTTGAAGTAACTAAACTATAGTTTTCTAAATAACCCTGATGGTAATAAAGGCTTTAAAGTATCCCTAATAGGCTCAAAATCGCGTCACATGTCGGAGAGGGTTAAGAAAATATATATATATAGTTTGCTCCCTAGACCTTGACACTTAAAAATACACCCTAAGACTTCCTAAAAAAAAAAATGTTTATTTTTTTTTAATAGTTTCTATGTACAGTCAGTTCCCCGTATCCGCGCTCCATACATTCGCGATGCCGTTTATCCACGGACACCCCTAAATATCCCATTACTCGTCATCCGTGCAAAAAAACGGCAAAATACCAGCTATTCACGGATTTGAATCGGGCGGGTCGGTGCGCATCCCGATTCTTGCTTTGGTCGGCCATCTTGCATTCTTGCGTGAAGTCAACACAGCGTCCCAGCTGAGGCAGCAGTTCACAGACCAGTGTTGGAAAAGTTGAAAACCACTTGTTTACAAGATTTTTTCTGCACGAACCTGTTATCTCCCGCTTTTATTAGGGCCTTTAGAGCATTCAGTGATAGGGACAGAGGGCCTGATGGTAATCATGATGAAAATAAATGCCCGGGACCATCAAAACAGAGAGCAAGCGTACCGACGCTGTCGGACGAAAGCAGGCAAATTATACCGATGCGTAAGGCTAGCCTAGGCCTAATGACTGATTTGAAATAAAGTTTGTGTGGTTAGTTATCTCATAATATGTATTTAATAAGTATTCTCTTCAAATAATATGTAGGTCAAAGTAATGGTTTGAGGGTCCAAGATGGCCGGGTCAGGTACGAGCTAAGCCTATTTCCCATTGAAACCTATGTTAACCCTCCTGGCCCGGGCAGGCTCTCCTAATGACGGAGCTCGTATCCGGGCGATCTGGTCGAATATCAACAAAAGTAAACTAAGGCTAATCTCGCTTAATATATGACCTACATTAATCAAACCTATATAGAAATGAGCGCCTTCCCTTCCTGCGTAGAATGGCGTTGAGTAGAGCTCTCTAGTTCAACTGGTTCCGGAGTGATGGTGATGGAAGTGGAGGTAACTTTTGCCGCGTATTTACCTCGGCGCGTCCGAACACTCAACCGCGGCCCCGGCTACGACGCCCAGTTGCACTCGTCGCTCCACCCGCAATTATGCCAGGATGCGATTTGATAGTGTTTTATTGGTTACTCTGTCATTTATTATAGTTATTATGTTATTTTCACTCAATAAAGTTATTTATATGAACTTATTTGTGTCTCTGTCACTTATTACTTCGTTTTATTATTATTATTATGATTATTAGTGTCACTTTCACTGGACTTTGATAATTGGTAGTGTCATTTCCCCTTTTATGTATTGTTAGGTAAGCTAATAATATATATAGTGTCACTGTCACTTATTCATATTGTTATGAAGGCACTTATTATTACTGTACTTGTGTGTGTCTCTTTCACTTATACTTAGTTTTATTATTATTATACTGTCACTTTGACTGGCCTAGGCTTATTGAGTGTCATTTTCACTTATTTATTGTTAGAAATATATATTTTAGTGTCACTTTCACTTGTTCATATTGTTATTGAAGGCACTTATTATTACTTGTGTCCTTTTCACTTATACTTAGTTATATTATTATTCTTAGCCTACATTTGAGTGTCACTTTCACTGTTGTCACTTCCACTTCAAAAGTTTGTTAGAGTGTGGAAGTCGTTGAAGCAGATGCCAGCACACAGTCCAACTTGACACTCGAGGCATTCCCAAGTGGTTTTTGTGGGTTTGCGGGGTCTGCGAGTTGTGTGGCTGCACACATGGCACCTCTTCTGACTCCTAACATTATTACCTTGGTGCTTTGAAAGGAAGGGCGCTGAGCTGGTGCTTCCTGAAGAATTCAGCACACCCCGTTCTGTCAAGGTTGCCTGGTCCTTTTATTGGCCTGCCTGGTGTACCCGCATGTTTAGCCAGGAGCTCAAGTAGCACCTGCTTGTGGAACTTCCGCAGGGACTTGTACTTCTTGGCTCCTGGAGTCCTCAGACGGTAGATGTTGTAGGCATTGAGGATCGACATATCTACCGTATGCAGGATAAACTTCTTGTACCACCTGCAAGATGTTCGCAGGCAGTCGATGAAGCCCATCTGCATGTCGGACTTGTCAACGAGGCGCATGTTGATGTTACAATCCAGGACAGCAGCTGGTTTTTGGACGGGGTTCTTGGTTGTTCGGTCCACCTTCCCTGTGGCGACCATCTGGGCCTTGTGGCATGTGGTGAGGAGGTTGACCTTGCGCTGGTCATGCCAGTGGATGGAGAGGATGGGGCCACTCTCCTTCTTCGTCTTGGTTGGGTAGCCTGGCATGCCCTTCCTTTTGCCCTTGACTGTGCCGACAGTTCCGGTCTTGCGGTCATGGAGGTACTTGGTCAGGAGAGGCGACGTGTAATAATTATCTGTGTAGAGGATGTGGTTATTATTGAAGTGCCTCTCCATCATCTTCTTCACTACAGCGCCACCAAAACCAATGAGAGGGTCAGTCACAACTTCTCCAGCCTTGCCGCTGTAGACTATAAAGTCCAGCACATACCCCGTCAAGCAGTCGCAGAGGACGAAGAGCTTGATGCCGAAGCGGTGTCTCTTGGACGGGATATACTGTCGGAAGTGCAGCCTACCACGGAACAGGACCAGAGACTAGTCGAGGCACATCTTCTGGAAAGGAATCAGGTATGTGGTGAACCGATGACGTATCATGTCATACAGCTTCCTGATCTTCCATAATGAGTCGGAAAGGTGGACTGCCATGTTGTTTGTCAGGTGGAGATAGGAGAGGATGTCGAAGTACCTGTCCCTGGACATGTATTTGCCAAATGATGGAGTCGTTATGATGTCGCCAGTGATCCAGTAGTCAGCCAGAACGTGCTTCCTTATATGAGTCGTCAGCATTGTGAGTGCCAAGAACACATATAGTTCTGCCACAGTGGGAGCTCTCCATGCCACCATCTTGGCACTGGTCTTCCTCCCAAGAAAGTTGGCACAGATAGCATGGTGGTGATTTGTCTCTTTGACGAGGTATTCCATGACTTCATTGTCATAGAAGCCACAGAAAAGTTCACTGGGGGTAGCATCTGGGCCACAGGGATATGCTGGTGACACCCCAGAACCCATCTGTACCTCGTCAAAGGCAGGACAATCTGGCTCAAAATCAGCTCCATCTGTCCACACAAACAGGTCGGATGCTGATGCTCGAGGTCGTGCTGCAGCAGGCACACGCCCTGGACGCCCTGGCATACGCCCTTGGCCAGGCACGCCCACGCCCAGGCCCAGGGGCAGCGGCGTCGGCAGGCTGACCACGTCCACGACCTCGCCCTCTCCCTCGATTTGTCGGCACATCCTCTTCCTCTTCCTGTTCCTGTTCCTCTTCCTCTTCCTCCTCAGGCGACGTCAGGTCATCTGGGGCAATGGTGGGGTCGTCAGCATCCTCCTCAGGAGACAATTCTGGTGAAGAAGTGACCGGGCGTCGGCGGTGTGGGGCGCGGGAGGCTGCGGGAGCTTCAAGAATGGGAGCCGAGGCCTCGGGAGTTGGGCTCCTTTTGCGGCGAGCCGAGGGCTTTTCAGCAGGAAATAATGCTCTGCGGTGTGTTGAGGCCTGTGGCACATCACCAATACCACTTGAGGCCCTTTGGTCATCCTGAACGAGAGATGAAGGCGAGGGCTGTGGGTGACCCACGCGGCGTCCCGTGTCAAGGCGTCGGGACAATGGAATGCGGGTGGTTGCTAGGCCAGGGTTGGCGTCATTATCGCTATCTTCAGCTTCCCTATGCTTTTCTGCGGCTGCCCTGCGTGCTTTTTTAGCTGCACTTTTGATCAATGATTGTTTGTAGAAATATTTGCCCACTTTCAAGGGTGTACGGGCAGGCAAAGGGGAAGGTCCTGGGGTAGGGGTAGGGATAGGCCTTGGCTGACCTAGCAAAGATGGCGAGGGGGTAGGCCTAGGTTCTAGCACACTGGGAAGCTCAATGGCTCCTTCCTGAAACACTTCCACATCAGGATCATCACTACTGTCTTCCCCCTCAAATAAATCTACATTATCGTCGTCTCCAAAGCCCACGAAATCGTCTTCACTTTCACTTATAAATTGTACCTTGTCCACCAAGCTTTCGCCACTGCTCTCTTCATCACTTTCAAAAAGTTGTCGCTGTATAGCGCTATCACTCAACAAACGCTTAACTTTCTTTTGTTGAGCCCTCTTCTCGGTTGGAACAGGCGTTGAAGTTGCGAGTGGGGTAGCACTGGGGCCCGCGGGAGGTTGCAACGAATCGGACACGTCGGAAAACATTTTTTCAGTATTACTCGCTATGGCGGCCACGTACGAACTGATAACACTAGTAGTTGAGGCTTGGTGGCGCTGCGGTCGCTCCTACCATGCCAAAATTGGCCGCGCAAATTTTGAAGCACTCTTTCAAGCACAAAGCTTTTAAAATGACACCCGGGTTCTGGCCCTTTTGTTTTGGTGTCATTTTAAAATGACACCCGGGCTGGAAGGGTTAAATACACTCCACGTATCCGCGTTTTCAAGTATCCGCGGACCGCAGTCGGTACCAGTAAGGCGCCGATACGGGGAACGGTCTGTATATATGGCCGGTTCCCCCTAAAAGGGAAGCTGGCTAATTGGCACAATGAGTCTTAATATTGACTATGGGGTAAAAGGTCTTAAAATTGCCAAAGTAATGGGGCTATTCATGAAGGAGAAAAGAGTCTAAATTCTAAAGTTGGGATTTTTTTTTTTTTTTTTTTTTTTTTTTTTTTTAAACATGGAGTTCAGTAGATAGTATTTAGTCTTATAATAACCGTCTAAGTGGTGCGATGCATAAGGTGTTGATTTTCGGTGTGAGCATCCTGGGTTCGAATCCACGGACTGCCACATGTGTTTGTAAATTTCATTAATCAATTTTAGGAGTATAGTTGGTTGTTGGAAGGAACATAATAAATAATAGTAATCTATACCGGTACCCTGTTTATTATAGGTACAGTGGAGCCCCCATCCTAGCTGCTAATCGGTTCCGCAGAAATAGAGCTAGGATTGAAACATCCAAGATCGGGGCACTGTTCTTATGGGGAAAATTCAATCGGTTCTGTGCTCATGCCAAAATTTGCGTCTTTTTCTATTTTTTGCCTATGAAAACATGTTTTATTGTACACAAATTAAATTTTATGCATTATACTGTATCCTATAATACACCATAGAATAAGTTTTTAATAACTAGAAAAAAAAGGCCCAATATCTAAATTACCGCACCTTTTCCCAGTGTTAGGCTATGAAAACATGTTTTTTGTCTAGGCTACATCAAGTAGCCTAGGCCTAAATCTTATGCATTGTAAATAATAATGTAGACATGGCTAAATGACAGTCCTAACCATAAATACTGTAGATTGGGGCATTGTTTCTATCATGCGAAATTGTTTAGGCCTAGGTTCTAAATTCGTCCAGCCACCCCTCAAGTACCCATTTCGCCCCAAATACATGCAATAAATACATATTATGAGGAAAAGACGTATAAATACGTATTATGAGAAGATTACTTACCACACAGATTTTATTATAAATCATTGTCATACTTAGCCTAGCCTAGGCTAACATCGTCTAGGCTAGGCAATTCAATCGCTTTCGTCCGACATGGACTGGTCTTTGCTGTGTTTTGAGCATGAAATTCCTTCATTGCTACCACCAGGCCAACCATCCCTATCACTAGATGTACTAGAGGTTATAATAAACGCGAGAGATAAGGGGTTCAGGCACAAAAAGGCTTGCAAACGGTTGTTTTGTCAACACAGATACAAGCTAAACTGCAAGCGTCTGCTTAGTGATGACGTCATACAAAGATGGCGGCATCTTGCGCATTTGACGATCGGATCTCGGATTCACTCGGATTTCGTCTCAAAAAAACGGCAAGCTACTGGCAGATTCTTTCGTTATGTTAAAACAAAATTATTGTTTTTGTTTGTTTTCTAGTTTTATGTCTAGTTTTTCGTTATTTTTGCTATTTTTTCGGGTTTCGGCTGGGATTTTGATGGGAGGAATGAGGCTTTTGGCGCGAGAATTGAAATGGGGGAATATTTGGTGTGTGGTGCGAGAATTGAATCAACGAAGACCGGTGTAGCGAGGATGGGGGCTCCACTGTATGCTATAAATTGTTTTATCTATCTAGTTACTGTACCATTCCCCTTCTATCTATTCTATAATTATTTTAGTTTTATTGAGAGTTGTATGGTCTGTAATTCAAAAAGGGCTAGAGCAAATGAGCATTAAATTTTTACCCATTCCCTGGCTGATGGTTTCCAAATAGTAGCCTATAATTATAGATGTTAATGTTCAAGATGTTCTGCATAGTTGGTTGGAATCCGGTATGTGTGTGTTGTTGTTGTTGTTGTTCCCCAAGCTGCCTGGCCGAACGGCCCCGAGCAAGGCCAAGGCCATAACTGAGCTCCCCCACAGAACCCTCCCTGCCGACCACAATAAAGCCTGGGTGACCGAAGCCACTCCATGGCTGGGAGCCGAGGAGGGTGCGGAAACGCCCAGGAAACCAAAGCCCCACCCAGGGCCCTGTGCCCCTCAGCAATTATGAAGAGAAAGTTGAGGGGCAAAGGAAAAATGTGACTCTTTGGCTTCCAATTTTGGTAGATTGGGAGGTCAATCCACGGAAGAGACGCGGTCACTTGAGATCTAGAAAATATATAAGTAAAAGGAATGGTCAGAGTAAGCTATGGGTATGGCAGAGATCGCTCAGTTCTCACTCTGATAGAGCAGCTCATCACTGATTTTAGGAGTTGTTGTTGTTGTTGTTGTTGTTGTTGGTGGTGGTGGTGGTGGAGAGAACATAATAGGTTATTATAGCTACTGGTATAATTTGACTTATTGTTTTGGAGCTATAGATGTTGATGGTAAAGAATTAAGTCACTTTTAATGAAAATAATTATTTTAGAGTACAGGTAAAAGATTTGGGTAGGATTTGTTTTTCTTTAATTTGAATGGTAACTTTTGAGCTATCTGTTAATTTGAACGGTCACTTTTGAGCTATCTGTTAATTTTAAGACTCTCTTTAACCCTCCAGCCCTGGGGGCTATAGCTCGCGACTGTGCTGCGGTACCGGGTGTTTTGACGATCTTTGGGCTATGTTAACTACTCTGTAAGTGAATGAATATGGCATGTAATGTTGTGAATAAAAAAGAATAAGGTTCCACAAACCTTCCTCTGTCGAATGGCGTTGAGTAGAGGTCTCTAGCCCCTCTGGTTGCATAATGGTGAGCGCGGGAAGACGAGTGCTTTTCGGCGGCAAATTCTTCCCGCGTTCGGACGCGTCGCCCCGGCCATGGCTACGACGCACCTAGCCGCTCGTCGCACCAAAGTATTTATCTCCCTTAGACGATTTTAGTGTTTGATATTGAGAATGTGATGTTTATTTGATATTTTTCTAGTTATTTTGAGGCCAATTATATAAAATATGTTTATTAGGGTATCAGTCACTGATATTGCTAATTTTCACTCGATACCGTACATTTTATTAGTAATTGAGGTAGGTTATTGTTGTATTAGGCACTGATTATTCGTCATCACAGGTGTTTATTATACTTTGGCCATCAAATATTAGGTCTTGTCACTTTCACTTTGACAAATATGCTTTAGAGTGTCACTGTCACTGATAATGCTCATTTTCACTCGATACCATACATTTTATTAGTAATTGAGGTAGGTTATTGTTGTATTAGGCACTGATTATTCGTTATCACAGGTGTTTATTATACTTTGGCCATCAAATATTAGGTCTTGTGTCACTTTCACTTTGACAAATATGCTTTAGAGAGTGTCACTGTCACTGATAATGCTCATTTTCACTCGATACCATACATTTTATTAGTAATTGAGGTAGGTTATTGTTGTTGTTCCCCAAGCTGCCTGGCCGAACAGCCCCAAGGCCCCGAGCAGGCCAAGGCCATAACCGTGCGCCCCCACAGAATCCTCACTGCCGACCACAATAAAGCCTGGGTGACCGAAGCCACTCCATGGCGGGGAGCTGAGGAGAGTGCGGAAACGCCCAGGAAACCAAAGCCCCACCCAAGGCCCTGTGCCCCTCAGCAATTATGAAGAGAAAGTTGAGGGGCAAAGGAAAAAATGTGACGCTTTGGCTTCCAATCTAGGTAGACTGGGAGGTCAATCCACGGAAGAGACGCCGTCACTTGAGATCTAGAAAATATAAAAGTAAAAGGAACAGTCAGAGTAAGCTATGGGTATGGCAGAGATCGCTCAGTTCTCACTCTGATAGACCAGCCCATCACCAGGGTAGGTTATTGTTGTATTAGGCACTGATTATTCGTTATCACAGGTGTTTATTATACTTTGGCCATCAAATATTAGGTCTTGTCACTTTCACTTAGTTATATGATTTGTAAACGTTTTATATACAATTTATTGTCTTTTTTCACTGATTTATATATTTCTATAGGTTCTAATCATATGAATGTCACTTGGTATATACATATGTGTCACTTTCACATATTATTATGGTGTAATTGTATTTGTATCAATTTTCTCATAATACATGACTTTTGTATTACAATAAATTGGTTTTCTTCCACTTTTTGCCTATATATAATTATAGTGTACATATTGTCATTTTATTTGGCAATTTCAGTATGATTATTAGAACTCCAGCTTGGAGTGGTAATCAAAGAAGCACTCTAAAGCACAGAGTGCCACCTTGCACTCCACACACTCCATGGTTGACTTTTTACCTGGCCTCGGCCTCACCCTGCTGTTGTAGCAGACATGGCACCGCTTCTGCTGCGTTCTTTCTGATTCATTCTGAGGCAGGGAACCAAGCCTGTGCCTAATCAAGTATTGAGCACACTGCAAGCGGTCAATAACGGCGGGCCCAGGATGTGCCACTGCCCTCTGTGGCGTAGCATACTTCTCCAGGAGCTCCGTCAACACCTGCTTTTGGAACCTCCGCAGGCTATTGAACTTCATGGGTGTGTTCACATTCCGAAGCTTGTATATATTGTAGGCATTCAGAACTGACATGTCCACCATATGCAGAAAGAACTTTTTGTACCATCTGCACGAGGTACGCAGGCAGTCAATGAAGCCTATCTGCATGTCGGACTTGTCCACCAGCCTCATGTTGATGTTGTAGTCCAGGACAGCATCGGGCTTGGTCACCCTGGCCTGGGTGTGGCGATCCACCTTGCCAGTCTCCACCATTTCCCCCTTGTGGATGGTGGTCAGGAGGTTGACCTTCCGCTGGTCGTGCCAGTGGATAGCCAGAATGGGCCCCGACTTCTTCTTGAACACATCACCTTTTTTGGTCTTTGGAGGGAAAGGTGGCATGCCCTTCCTTTTCCCTCGTACTGTGCCTACAGTCCCCGTCTTGCGCTCATGCAGGTACTGTGAGAGAGTGGGGGACGTGTAATAATTGTCCGTGTAGAGGACGTGATTCTTATGAAAGTAGCGGTCCATCATGGCTTGCACCACTGCTCCGCCAAAGCCAATGAGGGGGTCCACAAGCAAGTCCCCTTCCTTCCCACTGTAGACCAGGAAGTCCAGGACATAGCCAGTTTGGCAGTCGCACAGCACAAAGAATTTTATGCCAAAGCGATGTCTTTTTGAGGGGATGTACTGCCGGAAGCTGAGTTTTCCCCGGAACAGCACAAGAGACTCGTCAATGACGACCTTGCGGAAGGGCTTGAAGTAGGAGGTGAAGCGTTCTCGCATCATCTCGTACAACGTCCTAATCTTCCACAGCTTGTCACCGAGGTGGACGTCGGTGTTGGTGACAAGATGGAGCGCTGCGAGGATATCAAGGTACCGGTCGCGAGACATATATTTCCCGAAGGCAGGGGTGGATATCAGATCATTGGTGATCCAATAGTCAGGCAACCTATGCTTCTTGACATGAGGCATTAGCATGGTGAGTGCCAGGAACACCATGAACTCTTTATGAGTCACTGGGGTCCACTGCCTCATGTGGCCCTTGGTCACCTTGCCCAAAAAGTGGACCTGGAATTGGTGCTGCTTATTTGTCTCTTTGACAACATAGCCTACCACCTCCTCATCAAAGAAGGCCTCAAATAGTTTGTGTGGTGGAGCATTGGGGCCTGCAGGAAAATTTGGGGTAATGCCTGAACCCTCCAGTACCAGTACCTCATCAAAAGCTGGCACATTAGGGTTGTATCCATCCCCATCAACTACGTCTTGCCACTGAAAAACGTAGAATGGGTCTTGTCTACGCTGACGAGGAGCTCCAGCTGGTGGCCCAGCACGCCCACGGCCAACTCGGGAGGCGCGCGGCCAGGGCGTCGGCCAGGGCGGCGGGCAGCACGACGCCGGGCCAAGCGGATGGGTCGAGGGTCGTCGATGTCCATATAGTCATCGTCAGAGTGGTCATCTTGCCCTGACGGTGGACCTATGTAATCATGGCCAGAGTCTTCAGAGAGGTGCCCTTCATCATCAGTGGCCCCCACATAATCTGGCGGGGAACCAGTGATGCGTGGGCGGCGTGCGGGTGGGCGAGGTGGGGAAGGAGTGGCAGGTGAGGCTGTGTCCCCCCGAGGTCCTGGGCTCCTTGGCCTGCGACGAGTGACAGAAAGCAATGTTTCACTGTCACTAGGCCCAGGTATTGGTGATGCGAGCTCAAAGACTTCTTCAGGAAGACATGTTGAAGGCGGGAGGACCGTGGGGAAAGTTGCGGGGACGTATGGCTGGGGCCGGCAGGGGTGGACGCCGCGGGAGCCTCGAACAAAACTCTTACTTTTCTTAATTTTGTTGGTATATTTCCTGCCTTTCCCCTTTTCGGCAGCAGTATGTCTCCTGTCGGGGGACCTAGGAGGCAAATAGGCCGAAAGTGGGGGGGTCCTCAACCCTTGGCAATGGTGGAGGTGGTGGGGAAGAATGCGGGGCATCCGGGTCATCTTGGGTGGCGTGGGTAGATAAGGGATTCAATGGCGGACGAGAAGGGTCACCACACTGATCCTCACTCACAGCCTCATCCTCACCAAGTATTTTTGCTTGTTCCCTAGCTGCCGCGGCCGCCTTCTCAAGTATTTTCTGCTTATACAAGTGTAGCTTGAAAGGCGATTTACCTAGGGAAGGGCTTGGCGTCGTGTCACTTATGTGAAATTTGGTGAGTGACCTTGAACTCTCCCACTCACTCACTCTCTCAAGTTCACTGTCTTTAGGTAAACCAGCTTCCTCAACAACTGGTACATCACCTTCATCACTCTCATCACTGTCATGTTCTCTCGCAAATCCCAGGAATTGCTCTTCTTTCTCACTCTCATGGCCATAATCACTCGACTTATAATTACTGGAGTCGTCACTGACCATATCATCAACAATATACTTGACATCAGCACGCTCATATAGTCTCAATGTCGTCTCAATACCTCCGGGAGATAACACATTTAGGCGATGGCGTCGGGGTAAGGTGCGACGAACTAGCAAGGGCGTCGTAGGAAGCACGGTATCGGACACAGCGGAATCACTATTTGGCGTACTGTCTATGATGGCGTCGGGGTAGATACTGTTGCTGTGGCGTAGTTTACGCCTGGTGGCGTCACCTACCCTCCCACTACACCAAAAATATACGCGCGGCATTCGAAAGCACTCGCGCAAGCAATGGGCGTTCAAGAGCCCTTCCGGGTTGCGCGGGCCGAGTTTGTTATGGGCGTTCAAGAGCCCTTCCGGGTTGGAGGGGTTAAAATTAATAATTATCGAAACTCTCTAAACAAAATAAGTGAAAAACATTAATTTAAATTGATCGGAAATTATTATTTTAAAACAAACTTGTGATCAGACTATACGTGCCGATCTCAAATCCAAGAAATTGAAAAGTGGAGCAGCCCTTAACAGGGTTGCCTGGAACGCCGCCATTAGGACAAGAGCCTGAAACTGCATGTATGTGTGGAGCATTCGGTCTTAAAATTTGATGCATGTATATCCACATCTGTATAGCATGGAATCCACTAACCTTTGTCTACGCTTTACAGCACAAGGATCGTACAGCCGACCAAGAGCTTCCCAACGTCTCTAAAGATTATTTCAAGCTAAACCGTCTGAAGATTAAAGTCGCTAGGATCTCCAATCGTCTGTCTTCAATCCTCTACTTCAACTCTCCATACACATCGCTTCTGTTCAATAAGGTTCGTGAAGTTAGATAGGATATATTTATGCTATGTTGGATTTGTTGGTTGTAAATTAACATCCCTTGTTGAAATTAGTCTGTTGGTTAAGAATATCCGCTCCCCCCTCCCCTCCTCCCCCTTATTAACCCGTGGAGCCCCGGCTAGTTTTGTAATGTTTGTTCACCAGAACCCGGCCGGTTTTCAAAAAATGGTTTTATTCCAGAAACAATAGCGAATGGGTTAGGAATGAAGGAAAAAACACTAAAAACCGCTCAAAAAGGTTAAAAAATGGTCCTACAGAGCCCCCCAAAACGTATTTTACAAGAGTAAAAAATTGAAGGCAATTACCCCAAAAAACCAGGTTATTGCGCGCTCACGCGCACGCACGTGGACTTTGAGAGTTTTCAACCATCGGCACGGTTGCGTGGGATACGTACACAGTTCCCATACAAATCTGAGCCCTCTTGAGTGGCTACACCTGAGGTTACGGTCGGCGCAATTAGGGTGACGCGTCAGGCGCGTCTCTGGGGCTGTGCGTTACATACATCGCAGACGCGTCGCTGGGGCTGTACGGGTTAAACTAAGTAATAATACTGTATAGATAAATATATAGATAATTAATTTTAAAACTTTAAAAATAATCAAACTAAAACTGGGACAAATTGAAATTAAAGTAAAAATTATTAATAGAAATCGCTATAGAAATCACGCTAAATATAAAATGGAAAATTAAAACTATAAATTAATCTATGAAATTAAGAGTAAATGTTCACTACAGTAATATTAAAATTGCTGGATAGTTTTGTATAGAATTGGACTTGTTTCTGGCAAAGTAAAAGTCGACAATATAATTAATCTACCTAAAGTGGGCAATCCAGCAAACTTTAAGTATGGATACTTTGTACAGCAATTAAAATATATAGCCTAACTTTGAAACTAAGTACTGTTCATATTAATAAAAGTAACTTTAAAATCTAAAATTATCGAAGCGCACTAACAAAAATTTGTAAAAATTAATTTAAAATTATCAGAATTTAAGCTTTGAAAACCATATCTTCTAATGTGAAATAAAATGACTGGACTGAATTACAATGTTCCTTTTAAATCTTCGGTATTGCATTAGCAAGTAAATTGTATATATAAAACTTTAGAAGTTACTGTTCAAATTAATATAACTTTAAAATATAAAATAATAGAAACTCCACCTTCTATGTGGAAAAACGTATTAAAATGTATCTGAATTAACTTAAAACTACAATGCTATAAAATAATTAAATAAAATGAGCGTGCACTGAATTAGAATATACCGGTATTGCTTTTAAAATCGGTTACCTAAATGTTCGCTATTGCATTAGCAAAATAACGGTTTAAAGTAATAGTTCTGTTATAATTACCTCTCCAAAATTAGTTTTCTGGCCACAGCTAACTCAAAGACAACTGCAGAGGTTGAAGTAACTAAACTAAAGGTTTCTAAATACCCCTGATGGTAACAAAGGCTTTAAAGTATCCCTAATAGGCTCAAAATCGCGTCATGTGTCTGAGAGGGTTAATAGAAGTTTAAAATTTAAATAATAGAAACTCCACCTTATATACCGGTACTGTATGTGGTAAAACTCATTAAAATTTATCTGAAATTAAACTTAAAACTACAAAGCTATAAAATAATTAAATAAAATGAGCATGCTCTGAATTAGAATATATTTCTTTTACAATCGGGTCCCTAAATCTTCGCCATCGCATTAGCAAATGAACAGTTAAAAGTAATAACTGGTCCCACAGTACTTAATCTTGATCTATATACTATCTATATACTCAGTCACCTTCCCCAATGTATTTATTATTAATATCTATAGAACGGCTTATTTATTTGCTTATTAAAATGTAAAACTTGCAAACTAAACGAACCAAAACTTTGACAGTCAATATGAAGTCAAAATAACTTCAAAATTGCTGTCTCACAGGGCTTAAAATAAAATAAGAAAAATTATCTATAGAGCGGCGTATTTAATTGCTTATTTATTTTGTATTACTGTACTTTGTTTGCTCTCTAGACCTCAATCAAGCTTAAAATAAAGCACTCTTTGTGCATTTTTCGATAGAAAAAGGTCTTTGTTTGCTCTGTAGACTTTCAATCCAAAAAAAAAAAAAAAAAAAAAAGATAGATAAAATGTCAGTTTGCTGAAAAATGTCTTGGTTTGCTCTGTAGACTTTCAATCCAACTTTACAAAAAAAAAGAAAAAAAATTCGATAGAAAAATTTTGGTTTGCTCTAGACTTCAATCAAGCTTAAAAAGTACCCTTCGTACATATTTTAATAGAAAATTTTCCATACTATAATAATTTAGTATATGCTGTGACTATAAAGACTGTCTGTACATGTTCGAGAAAGTATCAGTCGTTAGTACCGGACCTTGAAGGGAGCGCGGTGGATATGAGTATTGACGTAGCGTACTGTAATTTATTTTTAGTATATTATGGGCGTATGCCGACAGCCTATTCATCAGTAAAATGTTCGAGAAAGTATGAGCCGTTAGTACTGGACCTTGAAGGGAGCGCGGCGAATATTAGTATTGACGTTGAAAGTGACGGTCTGTCCTGTAGCGCCCTGAATCCCCCCTCCCCCTCCCCCATTTCTATTACAACCTCTAAATCCAGCCTAATGTGGTATATCCTCTATAAACATGAATGTAGCCAAATGATATGCTTACAGGGTAAACTTTAAAAACTTATACTAGTGGACAATTAGGATACTTTATTAACGGTGTGATAGTGATGGAAGAATAGGTACGGTTACGAAGGATTGTAATATTTTGGCAGGATTTGATAGCGTAATACTTAAACTATGACCTTTCATGTTAATTGTCTTGATAGCATTATGCATAAATGTGCGGAATATTGGTGTGAGTATCCTAGGTTAGAGTCCTTGGAGAGTCTCCTGCATTTGTTAATTTCATTGAGTTTAGAAGTAAAGTTTTGGTGAAAAAATATAAATTAATAAAAAATTCCTTTGACCTCAAAGGTTTAAATAAATACTAAAGACACTCAAAATAAATTGGTGCCTTTTTCGGTAGAAAAATGGCTCGGCCAAAGGCCGATTTCTTCTAAATTACATAAAAAGTTATAAAAATGCCACACAAATGGGGCAAATGTACGAAAGTTTAACTATCTTTTTAACTTAAATTATAATGTAAAACTTGCAAAATAAACCAACAACTTAAGGAACGCAGTAAAAAGACAAGACCACTAATCAAAATGGCTAAGTATTATATTTGATGCAGTTTTGACCACCATGTACTCCCTGCTGACGTATAGCTGGGTTAGGGTGGGTGCACTAATGATAGGGGACTTCAGTGAATGGTTATCAGAAATGTATAGAAAAGTGTTCACTAAATTTAAATCCAGACTGTAATTCCTGCTTTATTGTAGTTTTCCTTCAATTTTATTCAGTTTATGAAGGGTCTATGGCATCAAAGCGTATTTGATTCGTACTGATGTTTCCTAAGCTTAATAAAACTGTCTAAGGGTAGCTGTGATGAAAGTAAAATTAAAGTTATTTTAGATGATATCCGAATCTTGCCAAAACTTGAATCCTGTAACCTATCTACTAATCCAGAATGTGAATGGAGGAGTGCTAGAAGGGATCTGCCCCTTGTACAGTACTGCTACCCTGAAATGGGGATTGAATGCAGTAAGTTAGTTCACATATTGAATATTGGAACCGCGGAGCATATCTCTCGGGCGGGGGAGAATAGTTTTGGGTGGGTCGATTAACTTAAAAATTAAAGTATAATTTTGGTGTGACTATCCTAGGTTCGAAGTCCTTGGAGTGCCACATGTATTTGTTGATTTCATTGAGTTTAGAAGTAAAGTTGTTGGTGTAATGGCTGAAGGTGCTTATGTTCTGGGTGTGGTGTCCCGGGTTCGAATCCCGGGAGGATCATATGATGCCATTAGTTTATTAAATTCTGGTTGTGGTGTCCCGGGTTCGAATCCCGGGAGGACCGTATTCTTTCATCAGTTTATTAAAGTAAATTTGAGTTTGTAATTGATAAGAATGGGGTGTTAGTTATTAGATTTATAACTTTTATTTAAATGGGGTGGTACTTATTTGATTTACTTATATTTTTATTGTTTTGTTAGTATATTCTGGGAGATAGGGGGTGGGATTATGCTAGGAAGGGTAACTTTAAATTTAATGTTTTTAGCTGTAGAACTTTTATTTTATTTGTTTTTTGAGTATATTCCGGGCCCACGACTGCAGCCTGAAAACTAGTAAGGTCATTCATAAGTCTCCTGCTAGTACGCAACAAGGTTGTCAATAAGTAGTGATTCCGAAAGTCAGGTCCTGCCCCGAGGTGCCCGGGATATAGGGTTGAACGGAGAGAGCGAGAGTTTGTTTATGTACTGTAGGCTTAGCTTCGGGGTATTAATTGTTCCACTGGTATCATTTATATTCCTTCGGAAGCAATGTTTGGAGAGTCTTGGCTCCCTCGGTATGAAGATGCGCATAAAGTTTATTCGATCTTTATATAATTTCTGTGTTTTAGGAAGGTCTTTGGCAACTCAAATCTACCCAATATATCGTAGCCTTTTGCATAATTCTTTAACGGTCTTTATAGCGTAATGCATAAATGTGCAGAATTTCTGTGTCTCCTTGGTTAGAGTCCTTGGAGTGCCACATGTACAGTATTTTTAATTAAATTTACTTTAGTAATATCCTTGGTTAGAGTCTTTGGAGTGTCCCATGTATTTTTCCATTGAGTTTAGAAGTAAAGTTGGTTGGTGAAAAAATATGAACCCATAGATCCTTCCTAAGGTGAATAAAAGCATTTAATGAATCGAATAAACTGAACGCTTCCTAATCCTGAAGGTGTTTATTAACTTAAAAGAATTTCCATCCTGGTGTTTTGGAAATATTTAAAGTTTGTAAGGGTTCTGTAAACATTGCTAACGGAGTAAATTTATACAAATCTGACTTGGCAAGGTAAAAGTGAATGGGAGAGCTTTGGTTACTGATTAGTTGCTTTCGTTTAAGTTAAGGAAAGGAATTTATGTGCAGTATCCAAGCTTTAACCTAATTTATTTTACCGACGCTGATTTTAATGCACTATTGTAAGTTTTTGACATTTTTTGCTCCATTGGTAAATAAAGAAAAATATGAGATGTGAATTGTATATATATCATCTAAGCCCATTATACATTTTGATATGCTGTATTGTTCAATGGATAGGGTTAGGCTGAAAATAGAAGTACCTAGTTGTAGTAGTGACTAGTTATAAATAGTAAAATATGCTAGGAATATGTTTGGTAAAAGATCTGATAATGATTGGTTCTATATACTGTAGTCTTTAATGTTTTTGAATTAGTTTGGCAGCTTAGTTAGAAATTTGAAAGTAAAATTTGCAAAAGAAACCAAAACACAAATGACTACCCGGTATGTAAAGACCAAGTACTTGTCAAAATAGCAATTAACAATAAAGTTTGAAATAGTATAAAGCAAGAGCAATTTTGGCGTAAGTGAAACTAAATTCTAGTTTGTGAGACTGAATAACTAATAATATAATAATAAGACTGAATAACTAATAATAATAGGCAAATAACTGAAATAAGTTTGCAGTAAATGATTTTTATTTGATACGGTACTCTCTTGAAGAATATACAGTACTATAATATATTATAGTTGCAAATGCAGTATCCCTAAGTGAAGTGTTGGTATAAAACTTTTAAATTATAAATTAAATGTATAAGTAAAAGATTTACCTAGTGGTGTAATGAGTAAATTACCTGAAGTAATTAAAAAAACATTAGGAATGGAAGCAAACCTTAATTGTCCATTTATAACTTTAGATCCTTCCTAAGCTGAGTAAAGTGGATTAATGGTCTCTATAAATTTTGAAAAGTAGTTTAATAGGCTGGAAGGCTAAGAATTCAATAACAAATGTTAGCCTGAACAAAGTAACTGTTGGTCATTTATATAAAGTCCAGTGAAGTGTAAGACTAGTGTAATCTATATAATTTGGGCTGAAAATATGACTGATGCTCTGAGGAATTTGCCTATAAAATAAGATACCCTGGCTGACTCTTCCCAAATGCTAGAAATATTAGCTTCTATTACTCTAGTACAGTACCAGTTATCTGAAAGTAAATTTGTGGTCAAATTATTGTAGATTTCTGTAAACTCTAATTGGTCATTGGGAATACTGTACATATATGGGATGTATAGCTGTATTTAGGAGGGAGGATTGAAAAATAGTTATAAATTTTACGGTATAGATCTTTAACCCTTGTCTAGCGGCGCGCGACTTATGTCGAGTTAAAGAAACGGGTGAAAAATGGGTGAAAATAGAGTGAAAATGGGTGGAACAGTAATGAACCATACGTCCGACATCTGTGGCCTCCCGGCCCACACTAACTCCAGTTCCCCCACCGCGCGGGAGGATAACAGTGTGACAAATAGTTCGCGAAAAGTGAACAATGTAGCAAAATCCGCTAAACTTCCATCTTTGAGGTAACACTGTCAGGGCTCCACGAGTGCTACGTAGCTGTATGTGGTGTCATTGTGTAGCGATTTCCGCCTAGTTTTTGGCACAATACAGTTCCTTTCATGCTGATGGTTGATATAGCAGTCAGAATGGCCTGAAAACGGCCACAGACCACCCGCTCGTAATGTGTTAAAATACTTTGAATCTGAAGGTTACATTTGTTATTTTTGCTTATGGCTGAAACTTGGTTATAGCTTATGAGAAGAGTAGTTATTAATACAGTACTGTACCTATATATAGTAATAAGGATTATCTTTTATGGTACTAGGGATAGTGATGCCTTGGTCTATAGTAGAGTATGAAAGTTAGATTTTAGTTATACGTAGGTATAATCAATAGGGTTTTAGTTCATAGTTTTATAGAATTACTACTAAATTAGGTATAATTAATAGGCTTTTAGTTAGTTCATAGTTTTATTAAATGATTAGTAGGATTGGTATAGGTTTAGTTCATACATAGTTTTATACAATGATTACTAAATTTGTAAAGGGCTTATTTGTTATATTTATTTGTGTTTAACATGGAGCTAAAAATGTCACTAACCCATGATGTATTAATCCTTTTGGAATGCAATATATTTGTCCATATTCTGGCTTTTTGACAAATTTGAGCAGTTTAAGAGTGACTTTTGAGAGAGTAAAGGGCAATGACTAGATCAACCTTCTGACTCACAGGCCCTACCTAAGCTGAATAAATAATCTATTAGCCAGAATAAAGGAAGTAATTGTATACTGAAAGTTTAAGGTGCAAGTTCTGTTTGTGTAGATGATTAAAGTTTACTTTTTGAGATGCAGTTGTAGATGATTCATAATTATTCTGATCGAGTTTTAATATTGACAACTTGACTTCAATAGAAATAAATTCATAACAAAATATTGCTTGCAAAATAGACTTGGAAATTAAAGTAATTAAATCTATACTCTGGTATATACCCCATTTTTTTTTGGGGGGGGGAGGGGTTTGCCGACTTGAGACTGAGCCCGCACAGGGAGTTTAACATTTAAATAAATATCATTTTTGGAATATTTGAGCATTTGTCCAAAGACTGAAAATTTAAATTAATGAAATTGGGTATTTATGTATATACTCAGGCACATACCCCATAGCTGGGGGTGGCAGACTTGAGACAGAGCCCAAATGGATATTAAAATATAATTAAATCTTAATGGAAGACAAGGATGAGAAATGAAAAAAAAAAAAAAAAAATCACCTCAGATATTTTTTGGGGGGTGGGGGAGCCTCAAAAAAATGTGTTGAGCCAAAATGGAAGAGAATGGTGAGAAATGAAGAAAAAAAAAAACTCACCTCGGTCATTTGGGGGGCGGGGGTCGAAAGTTCGTCTCCCCCGCATGACCACCCGCCCGGGAGCACTAGGGTGAAAACTGAGTATGGCATTGTACGGCATACATCCTAAGGAGTGTCTCACATAAATCTCAAGCCTCTAGCTCCCATACGACCGGAGTAATGAAGGTTCAAAGTGGCGGTGAACTAAGGGTGTAAAGTATCCCCACTAAGCCCACCACCACCAGCCGCGCGGCTGTCTTGGCCCGCTCACACCTACCGGCCCGGCTCCCACACACACTACGGTACCTCCCCCTCCTATTCTCCCGCCATTTCCTACCTTACGAGCCACGTAACTGATTTTAATATGTCGGACGCACGTGATGCGTCTCTGGGAGTTGGTGATCAAACACTGCCGACGCATCACGTGCGACGCTGGGTCTCACTGGGTTAATTATTCCTTAAGTGCATAGAATTTCTCTTAGCCAGCATGACTTTAATTCTGGCTATTGGATGATTTTATTAAGCTTTGGAAGGATCTGGGTCTAATGGAGTTTTATACTTTATTATTCCTAGGTTTTCCTGAAGTTCATAAAATTTCTCCTTGGCCAGCATGACTTATTCTTTTATGAGAGGGTTAAAGGTTCATGATTCCATTGGTGTACTTATTTTTGCTTAAGAGTACTGTATCATGTAAGCAATGGTTTGGCTGCATTTATGTAGGTTTAAAACTTTATATCTGGTTTGCATATTTAAATGTTGGTCACTGACTGAAAAAATCTGGCAAAATACCTTAAAGATTTAAAAATAGCTGGTTGATGTAAAGTATTTAAATTGGTAAAAATAGATTATTTTACTATGCATATGCCATTTATGAAAATACATACTTTGTTTGCATGGTAAGTGAAAATATCACTTAACATGCAAAGAAAGTAATATTAGTTTCATAAATAACATTCATAATAAAAGTAATAAATTTGTTACCATATACAGATATTTTACTAAGATTTGTTTATGGACTAAATCTTTAAAAGTTTCTTTGGCTGTTATGTGATAGTTGACAATATTTATATACTGCACACTCATGATATAAAGTTTAGCTACCTAGAATGAACAGTTTGACAAGCAAAGATCATTATGAACTGGATATGTTTAACCATCCTTACTGAAAGTGCTAAACCAAAGTTCTTTTAAGTAATTTGGTTTAATGTTCTAGAAGCATAATGATAAAGTTCAGAGCCCTCATTATTTGTCTGGTCTTAAAGTCTTAAGATTGCAAGTAATGTTTCTCTGACAGTCTGGTTGTACTGTTTTTTCTGGGTTGCATGTGTTCTTAGTGCATTTCAAACTTAACCTCCATAGCCCATGCTTGTCATTAGCTCTATTAACCCTTTTGGTACTGTGGCTATCTGGCTAGCCTCAGATGATTTTAATAAGCTTAGAAAGGTCCTTGCATGACAGTGTGGTAATCCCGACACTGACTTACGGAAGCGAAGCATGGACGTTGGTTGAGAGACTCAGACCAAGAGTGAGAGCAGTGGAAATGAATTACTTAAGGAGTGCGTGCGGAGTTACATGGAGGGATAGACAGACTAATGAGGAAGTAAGAAGGAGGTGTGGTGTGGAGGTAGATGTGTTGGAAAGTGTGAAAAAGGAACAACTTGAGATGGTTCGGCCATATGGAACGTATGGAAAGCGAGAGAATGACTAAGAGGGTGTACGAGAGCGAGGTGGAGGGACAGAGGGGGAGAGGTAGACCGAATATGAGGTGGAAGGATGGAGTGAGGAACTACATGAACGAAGGCGGTGCTGGTTGGGGGGAGGGGCGTCGACTGACTGGGGACAGAGGTGCATGGGGGCGGTTCGTTCGTGGCCACCCCTTCGGGGATCACGGCGTCAGGCAATAGATAGATAGATAGAAAGGACCTTTCCTAAGCTGACTAAAATCTTTTGAGGCTAGCCAGAATAAGTAGTGAAAGGGTTAATTGAGCCAATGACACGACTGGGTATGTGAGGTTAAGTTTGAAATGCACAGAGGTGCAAATTGCCAGCAAGAATCTTGAGATAGAAAAGTTTTTGCGGTGTGAAATGTTTGGGTTTCACCCCATAGACTAATTTCCCCCAGAATTTTGTTAAGTCCAGCCTGGACTTAGCAAATTTCTGGGGGTGAATGACATTTTTCAAAGTCCAGTGGAACTTAGCAAAATGTCAGTGTTATAAACTTTGGAACATTTCACAAGTCTAGTTCTGATCATCATCCTGGACTTATGAAATTTTCCCTAGTTTACACCACTGACATTTTTTTAAGTTCCACTTTGAAAATTTTTGCCAAACACTATCTGAACTGAATTTTCCAAAGTCCAAACCAATGAAATTTTTTCCTGAGTCCAGTCTATGACTGGACTGAAAAAATTTGGTGGTTTGGACTTTGGAAAATTTTGCTCAGACTGGCAACATTTTGCAAAGTGACAAAGCTAACTGAATCTAAATTCTATTAATTGTTAACTTTAACAAAATACTCAGCTGAATGGGATTTAGATATTCAGAGTCCAGCCTTTGGTATGAACCTAAGGTGAGGGCGGGTGCCCAACCCCGAAAGGAGTTGAAATAGGGGAGCTATTTCTAGGGCCTTTCCTAGCTGATGCCGAGAGGATTGGGTTCTAGTCATGTGGTGATGGGCTGGTCTATCCGAGTGAGAACTGAGCGATCTCTGCCATACCCATAGCTTACTCTGACTGTTCCTTTTACTTATATATCTTCTAGATCTCAAGTGGCGGCGTCTTTTGCGTGGATTGACCTCCCTACTGCCAACCTAGAAGTTGGCAGATTGGGAGCCAAAGTGTCAAATTTTTCCCTTACCCCTCAACTTTCCCTTCATAATTGCTGAGGGGCACAGGGCCTTGGGTGGGGCTTTGGTTTCCCGGGCGTTTCCGCACCCTCCTCAGCTCCCTGCCTTAGAGTGGCTTCGGTCACCCGGGCTTTGTTAGTGGTAAGCAGGGAGGATTTTGTGGGGGCGCTCGTTTATGGCCTTGGCCTTGCTCGAGACCTTGGGGCTGTTCGGCCAGACAGCCTGGGGAACAACAACAACAACAACCTAAGGTGAACTGTATCCTATTACAATTACTTAGGGGAGGTGTGGTGGAGTGGTCTTGCCACTGGCCTGGTAATCCAAAGGTCCCGGGTTCAAATCCCGATGTATCAATGGGAAGATATTATTGGGATGGAATTTGTGCTGTACCTAGTATCAGTGCATTACCACAAGCCCACCGAAACATCAATAAAATACCCTCATTGTTCCCTGATTAAATAGCACTGTATGAATATTCCCATATTCAAAATATGCTATAGGGGTGCAATGCCTGGTGAGTTATCTGCTCAACAGGTGGCGTTGTGTGTGTGTAAGTGTGAGAGTCCGAGTGTAGGGGGTGAGACAGTGAAGCACGGGAACGAGGTGGCTTCAGAGATGGGGTCGTTTCGGGCCATGAGTGAGCACCGTGCCTCATGTGAAGGCAAGATGGCAGGTGCTCGTTGTACTCTACGTGCTTCACATGTCTCACTCCCTAGACTGGAACAATACCTCACGGGCTTCACTGTTCATTGTAAAGCAGTGAATGTTAAGGCTCTCAGCCTATGCCCGAGAGGAAGTAAGTTGGAATATAGAAAAAAAAAAAAAAAAAAAAAAAAAAAAAAAAATTAAGTTGGTGATGGGCTGGTCTATCAGAGTGAGAACTGAGCAATCTCTGCCATACCCATAGCTTACTCTGACTGTTCCTTTTACTTATATATTTTCTAGATCTCAAGTGACGGCGTCTCTAACGTGGATTGACCTCCCAATCTACCAAGATTGGAAGCCAAAGCGTCACATTTTCCCCTTGCCCCTCAACTTTCTCTTCATAATTGCTGAGGGACACAGGGCCCTGGGTGGGGCTTTGGTTTCCCGGGCATTTCCGCACCCTCCTCAGCTCCCCGCCATGGAGTGGCTTCGGTCACCCAGGCTTTATTGTGGTCGGCGGGGAGGGTTCTGTGGGGGCGCTCGGTTATGGCCTTGGCCTTGCTCGGGGCCTTGGGGCTGTTCGGCCAGGCAGCTTGGGGAACAACAACAACAACAATTACTTAAGTCTTCAAGCACCTTTCAATGGACTAGTTATATTTCAATTAATGTACTTATAGGAACTCAACTAGTTCCATCACTTACAAACATTAGGCTTTGGGATTATCAACAACTAAAGTCTATGCTGTTTTAAATAGATAACATTTGATCACTTTCAATACTTTAGTAATATCACAACAATTATAGATTTTTAAAGCATTGGTGACAATGATATACTTTCAATTGATTACTATACAACTCTTGATATAACTATAAAGCAGCATTGACTAAAGTCATTGGACATTACAAATTAAAATTTAAAACTTCCAAAGACAATAAGGGCAAAATAACTTTGGAAACTGAAGTTCCTAAAAGATTGTACTTTAATTTCTTTGGGTACTGGATATTTTTTACATGACAATGTATGTTTTATGAATGATTATTATAATTAACTATTATAAACCTTTAAAACTTATTGTTACTAATAAAATTGACTTGGTATACTTATGTTTCTCAATAAACCTTGTAACATTTGGCTTTGCCAAATTATAATTTAAAATTTCAAAATAAACAAACTAAGACATGGACTACACAAGATAGACTCAAAGGAACTAATCAAAATTGCTATGGAAATAACTTAATAAAATTCTAAACTTCATGGATACAATGGTCAACTGGTTCAAGTGACTGATTCATATAAATAATCATCGACTTAACAAGAATATAAATGTCATATAAATAATCATGGACTTAACAAAAATATAAATGTCTGAGTGTACATGTACCAATAATATAGTCTCAGTAAACTGAGTAAAGATTAATAAAAGTATAACTAAATAAAAGGGAATGTGCCTGAGCATATACTGATAGTTAATTATACAAATAAAAGAAGGCTTCAATTATTAGTACTGAGAAATAAAACTAAGGACCTCCTGAGCATTATACGGATAGTTAATTATACAAAAAGAAGGCATCAATTATTGGTACTGAGAAATACAACATAGCTATCCCCCCGCCAAAGGCGGCTTTCTAGGGCCTTTCCTAGCTGATGCTGAGAGGATTGGGTTCTAGTCATGTGGTGATGGGCTGGTCTATCAGAGTGAGAACTGAGCGATCTCTGCCATACCCATAGCTTACTCTGACTGTTCCTTTTACTTATATATTTTCTAGATCTCAAGTGACGGCGTCTCTTGCGTGGATTGACCTAATCTACCAAGATTGGAAGCCAAAGCGTCACATCTTTCCTTTGCCCCTCAACTTTCTCTTCATAATTGCCGAGGGGCACAGGGCCCTGGGTGGGGCTTTGGTTTCCCGGGCGTTTCCGCGCCCTCCTCAGCTCCCCGCCATGGAGTGGCTTCGGTCACCCAGGCTTTATTGTGGTCGGCGGGGAGGGTTCTGTGGGGGCGCTCGGTTGTGGCCTTGGCCTTGCTCGGGGCCTTGGGGCTGTTCGGCCAGGCAGCTTGGGGAAAAACAACAACAACATAGTAAGTACCTAAGTAAATTAATATGCCATACCTATAATTGCAAAGCAATGTTTCATCAATAAATTAAAATTTCAAACTAAGCAAACCAAAACTGGGACAAAGGCAAAATAACTAGTCAAAATTGCTATGTGGAAACAAATTAATTATGTAGCCTATAATGCATCAGACAAATATTACCATAATCAAAACCAATTATTATAATTTAAAACTTTCACAATAAACAAACTATATAAAGACAAAAGAACTTATCAACATTGTGGAAACTGCTTGAGCAACAAAATTAAAGAGAAATCAAGCATCAACAGGTATCTAATGACTGGATGCTCAAGACAACTAAAGTAAAATTATAATAGGCTCTCATTTTTACAAAAATGAATATAATTATCAACCGATTTCACCATTATATTCAGCGTGTCTTGAGGATTCCAAAAGTATCCCCACATGTCCATATATATTTTTTCCAAAAAAGTTGTTCTATTTTAACTTGTGACCATATCGTTGGAATACTCTCTAAGCGGAGATTTCACAAAAAATAATTCAGGTGATTCTGACTCGCAAAACACATTTTTGGAAATTCTTAAAACGGCTCTCAAGGCCGCAAACCTGGATGGAATTAAAATCGGTTGGCGCCTAAAAATAGGTCAAAATTTAACAAATATATACCGTTGAATCCGCAACGGCGAGACTAATCCAAATATGTAATAATATTGACAAGTCAAAATTCGACCAAAATCACCGATTTCCCTGTTTATTTTTTATTTTTTTTTCGATTCTGGGTGAATGGCTGGGCGAAAATGAAATCTAAGACCATGTCTAGAAGCAGCTCGGCGAGAAAAATCGAATGGCACCAAGTAGAATTCCCTAGGACTTATAGTTTGGGCTACAGAGGACTTTTAAAGTCCAAAAAACGGTCCCCTGGGCCCTCCAGGAAGGCCCAGTCAAAATCGAAATCCTAAACTAATGGTCCGATTTTAATTCTGTTTGCGCCATTCGATTCAGCTTACCAAAGTGTACTTAAGGTATACATTTAAACAAAATCCGTTCATAAATAACTCGTCTATGGAGTTTTTAAACTTTAAAATAGGCCTAGGGGGCCTAAAAATAGGTCAAAATTTAAAAAAAATATATACCATTGAATCCGCAACGGCGAGACGAATCTAAATATGTAATAATATTTACAAGTCAAAATTCGACCAAAATCACCGATTTCCCTGGTTCCCAAGGTTTTTTGAGATTTTGTTTTCGATTCTGGGCGAAAATGAAATCTAAGACCATGTCTAGAAGCAGCTCGGCGAGAAAAATCAAATGGCACCAAATATAATTCCCTAGGACTTATAGTTTGGGCTACAGAGGACTTTTAAAGTCCAAAAAACGGTCCCCTGGGCCCTCCAGGAAGGCCCAGTCAAAATCGAAATCCTAAACTAATGGTCCGATTTTAATTCTGTTTGCGCCATTCGATTCAGCTTGCCAAAGTGTACTTATGGTATAAATTTAAACAAAATCCGTTCATAAAAAACTCTTCTATGGAGTTTTTAAACTTTAAAATAGGCCTAGGGGGCCTAAAAATAGGTCAAAATTTAACAAATATATACCGTTGAATCTGCAACGGCGAGACGAATCCAAATATGTAATAATATTGACAAGTCAAAATTCGACCAAAATCACAGATTTCCCTGGGCTTTAACCCTCCAGCCCCGGGGGCTATAGCTCGCGACTGTGCTGCGGTACCGGGTGTTTTGACGATCTTTGGGCTATGTTAACTACTCTGTAAGTGAATGAATATGGCATGTAATGTTGTGAATAAAAAAGAATAATGTTCCACAAACCTTCCTCTGTCGAATGGCGTTGAGTAGAGGTCTCTAGCCCCTCTGGTTGCATAATGGTGAGCGCGGGAAGACGAGTGCTTTTCGGCGGAAAATTCTTCCCGCGTTCGGACGCGTCGCCCCGGCCATGGCTACGACGCACCTAGCCGCTCGTCGCGCCAAAGTATTTATCTCCCTTAGACGATTTTAGTGTTTGATATTGAGAATGTGATGTTTATTTGATATTTTTCTAGTTATTTTGAGGCCAATTATATAAAATATGTTTATTAGGGTATCACTGTCACTGATATTGCTAATTTTCACTCGATACCGTACATTTTATTAGTAATTGAGGTAGGTTATTGTTGTATTAGGCACTGATTATTCGTTATCACAGGTGTTTATTATACTTTGGCCATCAAATATTAGGTCTTGTGTCACTTTCACTTTGACAAATATGCTTTAGAGAGTGTCACTGTCACTGATAATGCTCATTTTCACTCGATACCGTACATTTTATTAGTAATTGAGGTAGGTTATTGTTGTATTAGGCACTGATTATTCGTTATCACAGGTGTTTATTATACTTTGGCCATCAAATATTAGGTCTTGTGTCACTTTCACTTTGACAAATATGCTTTAGAGAGTGTCACTCACTGATAATGCTCATTTTCACTCTATACCGTACATTTTATTAGTAATTGAGGTAGGTTATTGTTGTATTAGGCACTGATTATTCGTTATCACAGGCGTTTATTATACTTTGGCCATCAAATATTAGGTCTTGTCACTTTCACTTAGTTATATGATTTGTAAACGTTTTATATACAATTTATTGTGTCTTTTTTTCACTGATTTATATATTTCTATAGGTTCTAATCATATGAATGTCACTTGGTATATACATATGTGTCACTTTCACATATTATTATGGTGTAATTGTATTTGTATCAATTTTCTCATAATACATGACTTTTGTATTACAATAAATTGGTTTTCTTCCACTTTTTGCCTATATATAATTATAGTGTACATATTGTCATTTTATTTGGCAATTTCAGTATGATTATTAGAACTCCAGCTTGGAGTGGTAATCAAAGAAGCACTCTAAAGCACAGAGTGCCTCCTTGCACTCCACACACTCCATGGTTGACTTTTTACCTGGCCTCGGCCTCACCCTGCTGTTGTAGCAGACATGGCACCGCTTCTGCTGTGTTCTTCCTGATTCATTCTGAGGCAGGGAACCAAGCCTGTGCCTAATCAAGTATTGAGCACACTGCAAGCGGTCAATAACGGCGGGCCCAGGATGTGCCACTGCCCTCTGTGGCGTAGCATACTTCTCCAGGAGCTCCGTCAACACCTGCTTTTGGAACCTCCGCAGGCTATTGAACTTCATGGGTGTGTTCACATTCCGAAGCTTGTATATATTGTAGGCATTCAGAACTGACATGTCCACCATATGCAGAAAGAACTTTTTGTACCATCTGCACGAGGTACGCAGGCAGTCAATGAAGCCTATCTGCATGTCGAACTTGTCCACCAGCCTCATGTTGATGTTGTAGTCCAGGACAGCATCGGGTTTGGTCACCCTGGCCTGGGTGCGGCGATCCACCTTGCCAGTCTCCACCATTTCCCCCTTGTGGATGGTGGTCAGGAGGTTGACCTTCCGCTGGTCGTGCCAGTGGATAGCCAGAATGGGCCCCGACTTCTTCTTGAACACATCACCTTTTTTGGTCTTTGGAGGGAAAGGTGGCATGCTCTTCCTTTTCCCTCGTACTGTGCCTACAGTCCCCGTCTTGCGCTCATGCAGGTACTGTGAGAGAGTGGGGGACGTGTAATAATTGTCCGTGTAGAGGACGTGATTCTTATGAAAGTAGCGGTCCATCATGGCTTGCACCACTGCTCCGCCAAAGCCAATGAGGGGGTCCACAAGCAAGTCCCCTTCCTTCCCACTGTAGACCAGGAAGTCCAGGACATAGCCAGTTTGGCAGTCGCACAGCACAAAGAATTTTATGCCAAAGCGATGTCTTTTTGAGGGGATGTACTGCCGGAAGCTGAGTTTTCCCCGGAACAGCACAAGAGACTCGTCAATGACGGCCTTGCGGAAGGGCTTGAAGTAGGAGGTGAAGCATTCTCGCATCATCTCGTACAACGTCCTAATCTTCCACAGCTTGTCACCGAGGTGGACGTCGGTGTTGGTGACAAGATGGAGCGCTGCGAGGATATCAAGGTACCGGTCGCGAGACATATATTTCCCGAAGGCAGGGGTGGATATCAGATCATTGGTGATCCAATAGTCAGGCAACCTATGCTTCTTGACATGAGGCATTAGCATGGTGAGTGCCAGGAACACCATGAACTCTTTATGAGTCACTGGGGTCCACTGCCTCATGTGGCCCTTGGTCACCTTGCCCAAAAAGTGGACCTGGAATTGGTGCTGCTTATTTGTCTCTTTGACAACATAGCCTACCACCTCCTCATCAAAGAAGGCCTCAAATAGTTTGTGTGGTGGAGCATTGGGGCCTGCAGGAAAATTGGGGGTAATGCCTGAACCCTCCAGTACCTCATCAAAAGCTGGCACATCAGGGTTGTATCCATCCCCATCAACTACGTCTTGCCACTGAAAAACGTAGAATGGGTCTTGTCTACGCTGACGAGGAGCTCCAGCTGGTGGCCCAGCACGCCCACGGCCAACTCGGGAGGCGCGCGCCCTAGGGCGGCGAGGGCGTCGGCCAGGGCGGCGGCAGCACGACGGGCAGCACGACGCCGGGCCAAGCGGATGGGTCGAGGGTCGTCAATGTCCATATAGTCATCGTCAGAGTGGTCATCTTGCCCTGACGGTGGACCTATGTAATCATGGCCAGAGTCTTCAGAGAGGTGCCCTTCATCATCAGTGGCCCCCACATAATCTGGCGGGGAACCAGTGATGCGTGGGCGGCGTGCGGGTGGGCGAGGTGGGGAAGGAGTGGCAGGTGAGGCTGTGTCCCCCCGAGGTCCTGGGCTCCTTGGCCTGCGACGAGTGACAGAAAGCAATGTTTCACTGTCACTAGGCCCAGGTATTGGTGATGCGAGCTCAAAGACTTCTTCAGGAAGACATGTTGAAGGCGGGAGAGGTGGGGAGGACCGTGGGGAAAGTTGCGGGGACGTATGGCTGGGGCCGGCAGGGGTGGACGCCGCGGGAGCCTCGAACAAAACTCTCTTACTTTTTTTACTTTTTTTTGGTATATTTCCTGCCTTTCCCCTTTTCGGCAGCAGTATGTCTCCTGTCGGGGGACCTAGGAGGCAAATAGGCCGAAAGTGGGGGGTCCTCAACCCTTGGCAATGGTGGGGGTGGTGGGGAAGAATGCGGGGCATCCGGGTCATCTTGGGTGGCGTGGGTAGATAAGGGAGACAATGGCGGACGAGAAGGGTCACCACGCTGACCCTCACTCACAGCCTCATCCTCACCAAGTATTTTTACTTGTTCCCTAGCTGCCGCGGCCGCCTTCTCAAGTATTTTCTGCTTATACAAGTGTAGCTTGAAAGGCGATTTACCTGGGGAAGGGCTTGGCGTCGTGTCACTTATGCGAAATTTGGTGAGTGACCTTGAACTCTCCCACTCACTCTCACTCTCAAGTTCAGTCTTTAGGTAAACCAGCTTCCTCAACAACTGGTACATCACCTTCATCACTCTCATCACTGTCATGTTCTCTCGCAAATCCCAGGAATTGCTCTTCTTTCTCACTCTCATGGCCATAATCACTCGACTTATAATTACTGGAGTCGTCACTGACTATATCATCAACAATATACTTGGCATCAGCACGCTCATATAGTCTCAATGTCGTCTCAATACCTCCGGGAGATAACACATTTAGGCGATGGCGTCGGGGTAAGGCGCGACGAACTAGCAAGGGCGTCGTAGGAACCACGGTATCGGACACAGCGGAATCACTATTTGGCGTACTGTCCATGATGGCGTCGGGGTAGATATGTTGCTGTGGCGTAGTTTACGCCTGGTGGCGCCACCTACCCTCCCACGACACCAAAAATATACGCGCGACATTCGAAAGCACTCGCGCAAGCAATGGGCGTTCAAGAGCCCTTCCGGGTTGCGCGGGCCGAGTTTGTTATGGGCGTTCAAGAGCCCTTCCGGGTTGGAGGGGTTAATTTAACCCCAAGGCTTTTGAGATTTTTTTTTTTCGATTCTGGGCGAATGGCTGGGCGAAAATGATATCTAAGACCATGTCTAGAAGCATCTCGGCGAGAAAAATCGAATGGCACCAAGTAGAATTCCCTAGGACTTATAGTTTGGGCTACAGAGGACTTTTAAAGTCCAAAAAACGGTCCCCTGGGCCCTCCAGGAAGGCCCAGTCAAAATCGAAATCCTAAACTAATGGTCCGATTTTAATTATGTTTGCGCCATTCGAGTCAGCTTGCCAAAGTGTACTTATGGTATAAATTTAAACAAAATCCGTTCATAAATAACTCGTCTATGGAGTTTTTAAACTTTAAAATAGGCCTAGGGGGCCTAAAAATAGGTAAAAATTTAAAAAAAAATTATACCGTTGAATCCGCAACGGCGAGACGAATCCAAATATGTAATAATATTGACAAGTCAAAATTCGACCAACATCACCGATTTCCCTGGGCTTAAAAAATTTAATTTAACCCCAATTTTTTTTTTTTCGATTCTGGGCGAATGGCTGGACGAAAATGAAATCTAAGACCATGTCTAGAAGCAGCTCGGCGAGAAAAATCGAATGGCACCAAGTAGAATTCCCTAGGACTTATAGTTTGGGCTACAGAGGATTTTTAAAGTCCAAAAAACGGTCCCCTGGGCCCTCCAGGAAGGCCCAGTCAAAATCGAAATCCTAAACTAATGGTCCGATTTTAATTCTGTTTGCGCCATTCGATTCAGCTTACCAAAGTGAACTTATGGTATAAATTTAAACAAAATCCGTTTATAAATAACTCGTCTATGGAGTTTTTAAACTTTAACACCTTATGAGCGGCCTAGGCGGTATATAATATGTAACCACCAGCGGGGTGTTTTTACCCAAAATAGGGCTGTTTACGTGATCATTTTCATGCCTAAATAAGACCCAGAGCATAAAACAAGTATCTATCCCTGAAAGGGCATAAACAGAGCTTTCCAATGACACCACAACGATCCTTTTATGACCGCTAGTTTTCTTGCAACAACCGCGCAACACGAGTGCAAAAAGCATGTAATTCGGTACTTTCCCCATACAATTCAGTATGTAGCGAGTGAGAGAGGGAGGGAGGAGGTGGGATTCGTGTCAGTAGGTTCGCCGCGGTGGTCTGGAGCAGTCATACGCTCGCTACTCTCCTGCCACCACTTGTCTCTCTCTCTCAGCAACATTACGTGCTGAAATTGCCACACGACCTATGTCGCGCGCCGCCAGATAGTCCAGATTTATTATACTCGACTTATGTTGCGCGCCGATAGTTATGGGTTAAAATAGGCCTAGGGGGCCTAAAAATAGGTCAAAATTTTAAAAAAATTATACCGTTGAATCCGCAACGGCGAGACGAATCCAAATATGTAATATTGACAAGTCAAAGACATTAACAATAGTAAAAAATACAAATAGCACTCACTAACGATAGTGCTAGATATATCGGGTAGGTACCTGTAAGCGTAGGCATGCCTCAAGTGACCCCTATCAATTACTATCCTACAAATAACCTACATTTATCATACAAATAAACTAAGGAAATCACAAAAGCAAGCAATTGATACTATCGACAATGAATAGATATAATATAATAAAGACAAATAATTGCAAAATATGAAGAAGCAACAACCGATTTAAAAAAAAAACATATATTCATGGGACATTAATTTTGATGATACCGATGGAAATAACATAAAAAATCCGGGCCGGTGCCCGACCCCGAAAGGGGTTGAAATAGGGGAGCTATCCCCCCGCCAAAGGCGGCTTTCTAGAGCCTTTCCTAGCTGATGCTGAGAGGATTGGGTTCTAGTCATGTGGTGATGGGCTGGTCTATCAGAGTGAGAACTGAGCGATCTCTGCCATACCCATAGCTTACTCTGACTGTTCCTTTAACTTATATATTTTCTAGATCTCAAGTGACGGCGTCTTTTCCGTGGATTGACCTCCCAATCTACCAAGATTGGAAGCCAAAGCGTCACATTTTTCCCTTGCCCCTTAACTTTCTCTTCATAATTGCTGAGGGGCACAGGGCCCTGGGTGGGGCTTTGGTTTCCCGGGCGTTTCTGCACCCTCCTCAGCTCCCCGCCATGGAGTGGCTTCGGTCACCCAGGCTTTATTGTGGTCGGCAGGGAGGGTTCTGTGGGGGCGCTCGGTTATGGCCTTGGAATTGCTCGGGGCCTTGGGGCTGTTCGGCCAGGCAGCTTGGGGAACAACAACAACGTAAAAAATACTATTTAGTGCACACTTCAAAATTCTAGGTTGTCACTGAAAATATTTTTAACCCTCCAGCCCCGGCTATGTATTATATATATATTCCTCGAAACCCGGGTGTTTTGGCCGAAAAACGTCTAGGCTAGGCTACCGTATATTTGTTAATCAGACTGCTTCCCGCATTCCCGCGCATCCCCAAGCGTAGCTGTGTTATTTACCTGTAGAATGGCATTAACCTCTGAAGTGCGCATGGGGGTAATTGGAAACGTCCCCCTGTGCTGATGTATTTGAGGTGTTTCCGCCACTAAAATATTCATTGTGCCATTAATAGCATTAATACTTATCCATATGCGCCTATTATGGGTTGATTATAAAGGTATTAACCTGAAACAACAATAAAACGAGTGAAAACAGCGTTTGGATGGTCAAAATCGGAGATATAGCCCGCGAGTTGTATAATGTATGGGTGAGGCAATCTGCTTTCCCGCCAATTTCCCCCAAGGCCACTGAGACACAGTCGATCGATACTCTCTCTCTCTCTCTTGCACTCGCTTGCTATCAGTGATGACCACACCCTCCAATCGGATTTCTAATGTTAGCACGAAAATATACCTCAGAATAAGGGAATAACAGGGAAAATAGGTGATAACTGAAGGAGAGGAGGAAAGTGGGGAAGGAGGGGAGGTAGAGGACTGAGATTTTGCATGGCCCAGGGGCCAAAAAAAAAAAAAAAAATATAAATTTTTTTTTTTTTTCGATGTCAAAAGTTGATTTTTATTTTCTCTGACTCTTAAGAGTCTCCCCGCAGTGCGCCGGGGGAACTCTTAAGAGTCTCCCCGCAGCTCCCGGGTTAAGTAGAGCTCTCTAAGTCAACTGGTTGAGTTGTGATGATGATTTCATTGGAGATAACTTTATGGCCAAAACAGCCACTTTACACTACTTTTCGATACTTAACAACAACATACAGGCACACACGAACAAGCGACGCTCTCCTTCTTGTGGCCGGAGATGCGGGGCGTCGGTCCAGCTGGCTGTTGTTTACATGCGTCGGACCGACGCCTCGCACACGAAGCTCACAGGCTTTCAACCACTGGGCGTTCAAGAGCCCTTCCGGGTACCTGTTATATGCTTTTTTATGGGCGTTCAAGAGCCCTTCCGTGGTGAGAGGGTTAAAATTGTCTGTTCAATTACCGGTATGCACGGACGGATTATTTTCAGCCATACATTTTCACGATGATAATTAGAGGTTTTAATTTGTTTTCCTAACTGAAACTAATAAAATACCCTTTCCTCATTTTATGTATGTATAATAAAGTGTATAAAATATTATTCTTATGGCGCGTAGGGGTACACCTAGAACTATGTTGGATCAAGTACTTCAGTCCCATCTAAAAACTAAACAAAACGTGAAAACAAATGCAGCCCTGCCGCCATTTAGGATGCGAGACTAACATTCTCTGTGGACAAAACGGTCTTTAAACTTGTATGTATGGTAAAAAACAGACCGAGAGTTAATATTTTCTACCCGACGGCCCTATTACTGTACAGTATATGAGCAGAAAATTACCATTTTAAATTATATATATATACAGTACAGTATATTCGAATATTGCTGTTAGAAAATATTTTTATGAACCTTCGAAAACTAAAACAAATAAGTGTGTTTTCGTATTACAAACGTTTTTAGTACCTATATACAGTAGTTATTTTGTGAGGTTCCAAAATATATTGTGTTTTAGTGCGGAAAATCACTATGTGATGCATACGGTAGTAAAGTACGGTTAAGGCGATTATTGTGAGTGAAAAACAAGCGATAGTACAAAAATTTGGTGGCACAACTTGTGAATCGGCTAGGATAGAACATTTTATTAACCCGTTCAGTACCGGTGACGTCTTTTAAACTTTATTCTGGAATTTCGGTGCCAGTATCCTACGTTCAAATCATTAGAGTACAGTACCACATACATGTATTTACTGTACTTCTTTCATTGATTTCATTCATTAGGTTTATTTGCAAGTTAATTGGTGGGTTGGTGATAATATGATATTATATATTCTGTTTACTAATTACAGTACTGTACTGTAAAAGAGTTTGAGGGACGTTTATGATTTAGATTAGGAAACAGATTAACTTGCTCATGTAGTAATGTACACCCTATGTGGTGGATTGTGTTCTTTTATTTCACAAATTTAATTTTAGTAAGCGTTGTTTCCACATAGCGATTTTGATAATTTAATTTGACTTTATATTGTCCTTGTCCCAATTTTGGTTTGTTTAGTTTGCAAGTTTTACATTTTAATTAGGCTGACTATCATTTTTCTAGGCCCAAGACTTTATTCAGTTTAGTAAAGACCTTGCAGTTACAGGCCTACAGGCCTACCCTATTTACGACGTCTCAATTTTGCCTTTTAACATATCAGTGATGATATGCTGCATAGAAAAGTTCAATCTTAAAGCCAAAAGAAATAAGATTAGTTCCCGGGAAGAAAATATGCCTATAGAAATAAGATGGAGTTCCAGTTAGAACTTAAAAATATATTCCAAGCTCTCAACAGCAATGAAAATTACATCAACAAAGTAAACGAAAACCCAACATTAACAATTACACAAACAGCAGAAAAGATAGGGAACACAAACACCAGTAAAGAAAGCAAGTACTCACAGACTCGTGTAAATCTAATAAAATGAAGAAAAGCAATGGAAATCAAAACAAAGAGATGAAATAGAGAGAGCAGAACTAAACGAGCTAATCAACAAACGACGACGGGAAGAAGAAAGAAAAGAAGCATGGACTTAGTTGAAAAAACTATTAGGAAAGGAAAAAGCCTCAAACTAACACAACATAAACTAGCCTTAGGTAAGCAACAAATTAATCTTTTGAGAGACAGCAATGGTGAAATAATAAACTGTACAGAACAAGTCAAAAAGTTCTAAGAAAACAGTTCCATCAAATGATTCAACAACAGACACAGGCAAGGCCCCACATATATATGTAGATGAGGTAAGGTCTGCCTTAAACAAAATGAAAAGTGGAACATCTCCAGGAGATGATGGAGTAACAAGAGATCTTCTGAAGGATGCAGGAGAAGAGGTCTAATGTAGCTCAGCTGTTCACCCAATGTTTGTGTGAGCGGGATGTTCCAGAAACTTGGTGCAATGCAATAGTGATTCTACTTCACAAAAAAGGCGATAAGAAAGATCTCGGCAACTACCGTCCCATTAGTTTATCAGTTATTTACAAGTTGTTCTCAAAAATCCTCACAAATAGGTTAGGTAAAATTATAGATGAAAATCAATCTCGGGAACAGGCAGGATTTACAACTGGATATTCAACCATGAATCAGTTGCATACAATGAACCAGCTAATAGAGAAAACCTCGGAGTATAATAAACCTCTTTGTTTAGCTTTTGTAGACTACGAAAAGGCATTCGATTCAGTAGAGATACAGCTATACCAAACTAGCTACATGAACAACAAATTAATGAAACATATATAAAACTCTTATGAAAATATACAGTATACGCAAAAGGCACTGCTGTGGTCCGATTACACAGACACAAAGAAGATAAAGATTGGGAAAGGAGTGAGGCAGGGAGACAGAATCTCACCCAAGCTGTTCACAGCTTGTCTTGAAGGGGTTTTCAGAACATTTTCATGGGAATCAAACGGAATTAATGTAGACGGGGAATACCTTAACCATCTCCAATTTGTAGATGACTTTGCATTAATTTCAGATAATGCAGAAAAACTCAAAGATATGCTCAATAATCTCAATAAAGAAACTCAAAATAAGTCTAAAAATTAAAAGGAGTAAAACCAAAGTTATGTACAGTACAATGATAAGGCTCAATGCAGAATAATTAGGATGGATAACAATATTCTAGAGGAAGTAGAAGAATACAATTATCTTGCCCAAGTAATGAAACTAACAAAAGACAATGAACATGAAATAGTAAGACTAATCACTCTAGGATGGAAAGCATTCGGCAAACAGAAGAACATCATGAAAAGTACACTACCAATATGCCTTAAACGTAAAGTATATAACCAGTGTGTGCTACCAACCATGATCTATGGATCTGAAACTTGGAAACTAACAAAACCAATGGAGAATAAGCTTAGAAGTGCGCAAAGAGCAATAGAAAGATCAATGCTAGGAATAACAATTAGAGATAGGAAGAGAGCATCGTGAGTATGAGACCACACCAAAGTCAAGGATATTCTTAAAACTATTAAAGAGCAGAAGTGGAGATGGGCAGGACATGTAGCAAGAAGAGAGGACAATAGGTGGAGTAAAACACCAACTCACTGGACCCACAGAGAAGGAATGGACGATAGGAGAAGACCGGACAGGAGGTGAAGAGACAGAGAAAAGACTGCAGGGGTAACATGGCAACGGATGGCAAAGTCTCGGGAGTCATGGAAAAGGTTAAGGGAGGCCTTTGTCCAGCAAGTGGACTCCTAATAATAATAATAAGTATGTTACTTATTTCTCATAAGCGCCAATTTTTCCAAAGAATTCACTAGCGCTCGGAAAGAGAAAGAAAAAAGAACAAAATCAATGCATCAAAAGAAGGCTTATATACAACACACATTTAACAATCGGCTGGCAGTGGCAAAATAGCCTAAACTCTATAGCCATCTGTCATGACACCTCTCTCAAGATCATAGCTTCTCTCAAAGAGAAAAGTCTTAAGTTGTCTCTTGAAGCATTCAACAGAACATTCAAAATCAAAGATGAATACAGAGTGTTCACCAACAAAGGGCTCCATCTTATCCACATTAACGCCAGATCAATGTACCATAAACTGTCAGAAATAAACTTGTTAGCTAATAAGGCCAAAGCTTCAATAATTGCAATCACAGAAACCTGGCTGGATTCAAGTATAAACGATGGTGAAATAAACATTCAAGGTTTCAACATGGTTAGGAATGATCGCAATAGGCATGGGGGAGGAGTATGTCTGTATGTAAAAAAACAACCTCACACACACAACTAGGACCGACCTCCATGTAGAAAATCACGAAGCTCTGTGGATCGACCTACACCTGCCGAGGACAAGACCCATCACAATTGGGGTATGCTATAGGCCACCAGCCGACACACAATTCTTGACCAAATTTGAACGAACTTTGTCATCGCTAGACCCTCGGAATGAATCCATCATACTAGGGGATTTTAACCTGTGTTACAAACAACGAAATGATAGGCTTGTACGAGAATATAGGCATATACTGACAATGCACAATCACAAACAACTCATCACAACCCCCACACGTATCTCTGAGAACACTGCCACAATATTAGACCACATAAACTGTAACAGAGAGGACAAAATATCCCAATCAGGGGTTATACAGACTGGGATAAGTGATCACTTCGTCACATATTGCACACGGAAAACCACAAAAATTACCCTAGAGAATCACAAGGTTATTAAAACAAGGTCACTCAGAAACTACAATAAAGAAACATTTCTGGACATTTTATGGAATACAGACTGGTCTCCAGTGTTTGGAAGTACAAACGTTAATGACGCATGGGTTGGCTTCAGAACCATCATCACAAACATCCTAGACGAAATAGCTCCTCTGAAAGACATACGAATTAAAGCAAGGTCAGACCCATGGATCAACAATGACATACTACACCATCTGGAACACAGAGACAATCTGTTAAAAAGGCTAGCGAAACATAGACAGGATCAAGGTCTGAAACATGAGTTCAACAGGGCCAGGAATAAACTAAGTAGGAAAATGAAATCAGCGAAAACTAATTATTTTCACAATAAGGCAGAGGAATATCAGAATAACCCAAAGAAACTATGGAGGCACCTAAAAACAACAGGCTACAGCAACAAGACAAGGGATTCGTCTAACACTAATATTGCTCTCACCATTAACCCGGGAACTGCGGGGAGACTCTTAAGAGTTCCCCCGGCGGACTGCGGGGAGACTCTTAAGAGTGAGTAACAAAAAAAATCAACTTTTGACATCGGAAAAAAAAAAAAAAAAAAAATGTTTTTGTTTTTATATTTTTTTTTTTTTGGCCCCTGGGCCATGCAAAATCTCAGTCCTCTACCTCCCCTCCTTCCCCACTTTCCTCCTCTCCTTCAGTTATCACCTATTTTCCCTGTTATTCCCTTATTCTGAGGTATATTTTCGTGCTAACATTAGAAATCCGGTTGGAGGGTGTGGTCATCACTGATAGCAAGCGAATGCAAGAGAGAGAGAGAGAGTATCGATCGACTGTGTCTCAGTGGCCTTGGGGGAAATTGGCAGGAAAGCAGCTTGCCTCACCCATACATTATACAACTCGCGGGCTATATCTCCGATTTTGACCATCCAAACGCTGTTTTCACTCGTTTTATTGTTGGTTCAGGTTAATACCTTTATAATCAACCCATAATAGGCACATATGGATAAGTATTAATGCTATTAACCCGTACAGCCCCAGCGACGCGCCTGACGCGTCGGCGATGTATGTAACGCACAGCCCCAGAGACGCGCCTGGCGCGTCACCCTAATTGCGCCGACCGTGACCTCAGGTGTAGCCACTCAAGAGGGCTCAGATTTGTATGGGAACTGTGTACGTATCCCACGCAACCGTGCCGATGGTTGAAAACTCTCAAAGTCCACGTGCGTGCGCGCGAGCGCGCAATAACCTGTTTTTTTGGGATAATTGCCTTCAATTTTTTACTCTTGTAAAATCCATTTTCGGGGGCTCTGTAGGACCATTTTTTAAGCTTTTTGAGCGGTTTTTCGTGGTTTTTCCTTCATTCCTAACCCATTCGCTATTGTTTCTGGAATAAAACCATTTTTTGAAAACCGGCCGGGTTCTGGTGCGCAAACATTACAAAACTAGCCGGGGCTCCACGGGTTAACCCTTATTTAGCGGGGTCGGACTGAAGTCCGATACGAAAAAATTGGACTAAATGGCGGGGTCGGACTTAAGTCCGTGGGCGTATTCCCGCCCTAATTTAGGTGGAAAGCGAAACTTGGTGGTCAGGCGGTGTACTACAAGGGCCCACCCACACATCCCCACTGCGTGACCGTGACTAAGTGACCCTCAAGCAGCCATAATGGAAGGTCAAGATTTGCCCGTGTTCGATTCGGTGGCCGCCATCCCTAGTGCGTCGCGCCACCCTACTAACCACGCCCGGCTTACCACCCAGGAACTAGATATCATGCTGAACTCTTCAGAACTTTCTAATAAGCTGTTGGATGAAACCGTCGAAGGTCTGGGTGAGAGTTTTGGTAGTGTGGATGACTCGGAAGACGAAAATAACTCGATCATAGGCTTTCACCCCAAGCATAATTTGCGTGGGGTGGATGTTGTGGTTGATATTGGACAGACCCTTGAGCAAATTGGAGACGTTCCTGATGAAGAACATACTGGTGTGGGTGTTGGTAAGTACAATTTATATTTTATAATTGCTTGAAAATGTGATTGCAAGCATTTTATCACCTTACGAGCGGCTGGTGGAGTATATTTCACTGTGCCGCCCAGCAGGGTTTTTTTTTTACCCTAAATGGGGTTGTTCCGTGCTCTTTTTCATGCATAAACAAGACCCAGAGCGTAATACAAGTATGTATCCTGAAAGTGCGTAAATTGAGCTTTCCAATGACACCCAAACCATCCTTTTACGATCACTGGTTGTCTTTCAACGATCGTAAAACACGAGTGAAAAATACCCTAAAATACGGTAATTTCCTTATATAATTCCCTGTGTGGCGAGCGGTCTTGAGGTAATTTATGCTCCTAATCACCGCTCCGCTCTCTCTCAGAGCACATTACGTCCTCAAAATTGCACTCTACAAGAAATTTCCTTTGCATTTTATAGCGTATTATTTGTAGGCCGTTCGGTAAATTTCTTACGGTAATACAAACAACGAAAGATTGAATATTTGTGCTTGGCATTATATGATTGTGGGGAACAGATGTAGGCCTACCGTATATATTATGTTTTCATATATTATATGATACATGTGTAACATTTTTATATTATCACGACTCTCTCTCTCTCTCTCTCTCTGTCTCACTCTCTTTGTTTGTACTCCTTTGTACTCTCTTTGTCTGATGTAGGCCAGGGCACGCCCCTAACTAATCTCTTCCCTCTCAGGGGAAATCACACCTAGCAGATGTTTTTGACTTCCCCTCTCTCTCTGTCATTCTCTTCCTCTCTGGGTCTACATATACTGCATTTGACATTGAAATTGCTTGAGAGTTTGATTGCAAGCATTTTATAGCGTATTATTTGCAGGCGTTCGGTAAATTTCTCACGATAACCAGGGTGTATGGTACATTTCTCACGATAATACAAGCAACAACGAAGCTTGGCGAAGATTGTGGTCTACAATATACCTTTTTATAATTGCATGTGACCTTGTAATTGCTTGAAAGTTTGATTGCAAGCATTTTATAGCGTATTATTTTCAGGCGTTCAATAAATTTGATAAATATATCAAAATAAGTCCTGTGGGACTATGAAATAGCTATTATTGGACAAGGACAATATTTTGTTCATCCCTCCACTGGAACATCAACAACAATGTCAACAACGTATCGCCGTCGGCAATCGTAAGATTCAGAGTCGTAAAGATTCCAGGACGAGCTCAATAGAAAATGAATGAATGAAATGAATGAGTGTGCAGTACTGCCAATACGTATAGCGACTTCCGCTAGATCTAGAGACCTTTACTTCGATCTAGCAGCAATGACTTACACTAGCGGTTTTGTTTTGAAATTTCAGAACAATTTCGAAGTGATATTATATGGATTTTGCCAATTCATATTTCTAGTGGTATTTATCATGTCTTACATCTAACAATATATGCTAGCGGATTTAACTTCAATTGGTAACCCTCCCGCTCGAGTCGGCTCCAAGAAAATCGATAATGGTGGCACTTTAGTAAACAGGTGATAAACAAAAACGCATGCGGATCGGTTTGGTGTATCGGTATTATGGTAAGTTGGCTACCTACTATTGTTTATACGATATAGTAAGTAATGATAAGTAAATTAGTATATATTATATATAAAACAAAAACAAAATTCCTGCAAAGCAAGCGAAACAGAGAGAGAGAATGCAGAAATTTAACTGAAGAAAGAGTGAAAAAGATATAATAATACAGAAATATTACAAGCAAATAAATGAAATAGAGGGATTAGTTAGAGAAAATAATAATGAGAAATACATAATACGGATGAGGAAGAGGGGAAGCGAGCGAGCCAGAGAGAGAGAGAGAGAGAGAGATACAGGAGTGAGAGAGATTAGAGAAAATAGAGAGATTGCAAGCATTTTATAGCGTATTATTTGCAGGCGTTCAGTACATTTCTTACGGTAATACAAACAATGAAAGATTGAATATTTGTGCTTGGCATTATATGATTGTGGGGAACAGATGTAGGCCTACCGTATATATTATTTTTTCATATATATATGATGCATATGTAACATTGTTATATTATCACGACACTCTCTCTCTCTCTTGTCTCTTCCTCTCTGGGTCTACCTATAGCCTACATTTATAATTGCATGTGACCTTGAAATTGCTTGAGAGTTTGATTGCAAGCATTTTATAGCGTATTATTTGCAGGCGTTCAGTAAATTTCTTACGGTAATACAAACAACCAAACAACGAAAGATTGAATATTTGTGCTGCACATCCCTCATACGAAATACCATTCCCACCGTATAGAGAGAATACAGAAACTGAACTGAAGAAAGAGTGAAAAAGATATAATAATACAGAAATATTACATGCAAATAAATGAAATAGAGGGATTAGTTAGAGAAAATAATAATGAGAAATACATAATTATACGGATGAGGAAGAGAGAAAGGGATCACAAGAGAGGGAAAGCGAGCGAGCCAGAGAGACAGACAGACAGACAGGAGTGAGAGAGATTAGAGAAAATAATAATGAGAATTACATATACGGATGAGGAAGAGAGAGAGAGACAGAGCGCGCGAGAGAGGGAAAGCGAGCGAGCCAGAGAGAGAGAGAGAGAGAGAGAGAGAGACAGACACAGACAGGAGTGAGAGAGAGAGAAAGAAAGAGAGAGAGAGAGAGAGAATACAGAAATATGGAGAAATAAGAGAAAAATAAGACCGATTACCGAAGGAATAGTAGACGCGCGAGAGGCCGAAGTCAGGCCAAAGCGAACGCAACCGAACGCGCCCGGGAAATAGACCAAAAAGTACCTCCTCTTCCTCACCTCTTTCCACCCTCCACACTCATTCATAACATCCATTCATAGACTTATATGGGGAGACGAAGAGTTGCTCTTTCCAAAAATGATAGTTTCGTTCGCATTGGAGCCATAGTAACGGCGCTAGGGCGAGTTAAATTGAGCGAATATTTCGGTATTATGCCCGCTGAGCGGTACAGTGTAAAATACCTTACCACCCGCTAAATAAGGGTTAATGGCACATTGAATATTTTAGTGACGGAAACACCTCAAATACGTCAGCACAGGGGGACGTTTCCAATTACCCCCATGCGCACTTGTTAGGTTAATGATCAGGTTTGCCACGATAAACGACAAATTTCAACCTACTTCAACTCCTTCTTCACTTCCATAGCAAACACACTTGCACAGAACCTACCTCAACCTCTCAATAAATACACGACAACAACGGCCACCTTTCGTAATTTCTACAGAGATAAAGACATAGGCCCGCAGTACCAGATAATCGTGCGATCCCTTCGACGAAGGATTCGCACGTCGGATTCGCACGTGAAGGTGGTACCACCAGTTGCTTCCTTGTGAGAATCTCTCGTGCGATGCCGTCGGACGTATGGTTGGTAAGCCTGTCAAACTCGCCGCGGTACATTTCTTACGGTTGGTATACCTGAGGAACGTTTTGTTTACAAATTACTGCCTCGGGCAGCCTCACGGGAGTACAGACGGAATCGAATCGTAATAAAGTGATGGTCCCTGGTGTATTATTTACCCAGTTTATTGCATTAATCTTATTATTCTGTATTTAGGACATTCTCAATTGACGAAAATAAGGTAGCCTAGGCCCTAGTGATTCCCCAGAGGACCATTGAGTTTCTCTTAGCCTAATTTCCCTTCAACCACCAATTAATTTTTGAGTTTAGGAATAGCCATGGGGTTGTGGTATGGATTTTCGCTGAATAATTGGGTTGTGCTTGGCTCTCTGGAAAAGTGGCTTGGTTATAATATCAAGCAAGCTTTTCTGTTATATTCAAGCCTAGCCCTGTTCACCTGTTCCAAGTAGATCTAGGCCTATGGCCATAAATCGTGAAATCTAACCTAGCCTATCTCTAACTCAAAAAGGGCCAGAGCTAGGATAGTGGGCTGTAAATTGCCATAGGCTATCTATCCCCTGGCTGACCCTTCCCAAATGGGAAAGGTAAAGCTTTGAGTCCTCCATTTCATAGTAAGAAATGCTTAAATTGGACATAGGCTATGAGCAATTTTGATGAAAATTTAGCCTAGGCCTATATTGTTAAAGTAATTATCTTGATATATTAAAACTACTGAAAACAGGGTAGGCCTAGCCTAACCTTAAGAGGTTACCAGGGTTGGATTTTGGACGATGGGTTAGGCATGAGAGGCTAGTGGATTATTTAGTTTATAATAACCATGGTAACCTAATAAAACTAATCTATTTTAGCTATCCAAGCGAGGTAACCTCCGACTCAACGAGTTTTTCCAAAAATTTAGCAGGGAGTGTTTGGATCACACAATTGTTCTCATCGGCTTTAGACATCTAGGGATAGTCACCTATCCTAGCCTAATTATAGAAAAAGATTTAATGGCTAAATAGTATTTTTTAATCTCCATGGGACTTGCATATTTAATCAACATGTAGCCTACTCTTTAATAATAATAATAATAATAATAATAGTTCTTAAAGCTAGCGCATGCTAAGCTAGCTAAGGATAGCTCAATAAGGCCGATTAGGCGTATTTCCATTGGGGTCCTGTACTACTATCCCATCCCTTTGCTCATGAGGGATGGTAACGACTCAGTGCTTGTGAAAAATCTTTAATGCGCCGAGCGTGGGCGCGAACCCGGGCCTTCTGGGTGGAAGTCAGAGACGCTAGTCACTACACCAAGCGAGCCGCAAAATTGTTGGCAAATTAATATAGCCAAGGTTAGGTTAGCTAATGGGGAAAGCGATTTCTGAGTTAACCTAACCTACAAATTTGGAATAGGCCTAGGCTATGATAGGTTTCTTGAAGTAGTGTAGCCTAACGATACTCCTTACCACATTTTACCACAGCTGCACCAATTTGCCCCAAGTTTTATACTGTACAGTTCTGCTACATGAAAAGTGCCAGGTTTTAATCTAGTACCATTCAGTGGCAGTGCAGCAATATCATAAAGTTTCGGGTTTCAAGTTAATAGTAATGTGATCACCCCCTTTTACTAGGCTAATATAGAAAACCATTTATTTTCAATACTTATTCTGCATCAAATTGACACCTGCCCTGTCTACAGTACTATACAGTACCAAAAACAGAAAGTCTAGTAGGCAGGTTTACTTTTATAAATGACTAAATATATGATGCTTGGACAATTATAGGTACCGCATAAAGAATGAACAATATATTTCATATAATTTATTACAATTCTTACATACAGTAGGTACCCGTTCTATAATATTGTATCATCTAATCACAACTCCTGTTGTATGCTTCCATATGGATAGGTCCTTAAGACCGCTTCATCAGATTTTATTCGCCCAATTAGCCTACTACCCAGGTAAGAAAATTCACGACATTACATTATATTTACTTGTATTTTTGGCTTGGAATCCTCATTTGGTGACCATTATTATCTATCTATTCCTGAAATAAGTCTTGCAATTGACGAGGATGGGTGTGAATGGGATATGCCGTGTGTGGGCCAGTCAGCTCTGCAGACTCGTTATCTTATGTTCATTTATGGAAGTATTTCAAGTAGGCCTAGCCCATCAGGGAGAACATGTTAGTCCCTATTTATTGCCTACTTTAGTAGGGTAGGCTGGTTAGGCCTATATTTTTTTAATCCAATAGGCCTAGCCTATGTTAAAATAGTCAACGATGGCCTTTTTACCTAACCTAACAAAACATAATTATAGGCCTAGTCTAGGCCTAGTTAAAAAGGCTGTCCAAGGTCTCTTCAATTTTTACCACTTTTTCTTTCAATATCTGGGACATGTTAACCTAGGTACCCTATTGTTGGCTATTTTAACATAGGCTAGGCCTATTGGATTAAAAAATATAGGCCTAGCCTACCCTACTAAAGTAGGCTATAAATAGGGACTAACATGTTCTCCCTGATTGGGCTAGGCCTAGGCCTACTTTAAATACTTCCATAAATGAACATATATAACTAGTCTGCAGAGCTGACAGGCCCACACACGGCAGATCCCATTCACACCCATCCTCGTCAATTGCAAGACTTATTTCAGGAAATATGCCTCAAATACTGTAGATAGATAATAATAGTCACCAAATGATGATTCCAAGCCAAAAATACATGCAAGTATAATGGAATGTCGTGAATTTCCTTACCTGGGTAGTAATTGGGCGAATAAAATCTGATGAAGCGATCTACAAGTTGTGAAGGCTGGCCGACATAGGCGGTGATAGGCCTCAGGTGAAGGTGCCTGTACAACGGCTCCTGTCAAGTTCAACATCGTCATTGAAGATATATCGAAAGTCTTTGGAAATGTGCTAATTGTAACCCATATTAATAAATATTAATAGTTTCGTACATTATGCAATTTATTTGCATTAAAGAATGTCTTCTGTAACCTTTAATTTACGAATTTAAACAATAATACAAATAATAAAATTCAATTAGCAAACGAAGGTATCCGACGACCATCGAAGAGAAGGGTCGAAGGTTCCCTTCAGATTCCAATAATATTGGACGTAAACGGTCGCGGCGACCGTTTACGAAAGCATTCGCTCAGCCAAACAAATCCCAAAGAATGTTTCTATACTACGAATTTTGAAAGGAAGGATACCTTCGAGGGAAGGGAACGTTTGGTACTGCGGGCCATACACCCTAACACATTTGGATTGCAAAATGTTACACCAAAATACACTTTTGACGAGCTGTCTAACCTAAATGTACATAAGAGCACAGGACCAGACAAAATTCCTGCCAAATTTCTACGAGATAGAGCCATTGGCAGAGCAGGCCCCCTAACCCACATCATCAACTTGTCAATTAACACCAACACTGTACCTGCTGAACTGAAGGAAGCTATGGTAACCCCTCTATTCAAGAAAGGAAATAAACTAGAAGTTGGCAACTACAGACCAGTTAGCATATTATGTATTGTATCTAAAATCCTTGAAAGAGCGGTATACACCCAAATTGAACACTACCTCAAACAAAATTATCTATTCTATAAGTTTCAATCAGGTTTCAGATGCATGTACTCGACAGACTCCTGTCTCATCCACTTAACGGATCATATTCGTATAGAAATGTCTAAAGCTAACTACACCGGTATGGTTCTTCTTGATCTACAAAAAGCGTTTGACACAGTAGACCATGATATCCTATGTAATAAACTACAAGCAATGGGCATAGGGTCTGTGAACTGGTTTAAATCTTATCTTAGTGGTAGAACCCAAAGAGTCAAAATTGATGATAATATATCTGATCCTATGCCAATTAACTGTGGGGTCCTGCAGGGAAGCATCCTTGGTCCCTTACTCTTTCTCTGTTATGTGAACGACATGGAACTGAGCGTCTCATGTAAATTATTATTCTATGCAGACAACAGCGTGCTTCTGGTTTCAGGAAAAGACCCAATAAGTATTGCCGCTTCACTTTCCAAAGAACTAGCATCATGTAGTGAATGGCTAGTGGACAATAGACTATCTCTTCACCTGGGCAAGACGGAAGCCATCTTATGTGGAACAAAACGCAAACTGAAAGACATTGTGGGCTTCTCGGTCAACTGTAATGATATTCCTATAACAACAGTGTCACAAGTTAAATATCTCGGACTGAAACTGGACGCGAGTTTGTCAGGTGAAACAATTTTGGAATCTATCCTGAGTAAGTGTAGAGCACGTATAAAATACCTGTATAGACAGGTGGGATGCTTGCCCGCGGCGACCAAAAAGACCCTCTGCCAAGCGCTTGTTCAAGGTCATTTTGACTATTCTGTGTCATCCTGGTACTCTGCATCATCTAAATCAGCACAGCACAAACTTCAGGTCACTCAAAATAAAATGGTTAGGTTCATACTGAACCTAGGACCCAGATCACATGTTGGACAGGAACAACTTCAGTCACTAGGTATGCTCAATGTCTCTGACAGGGCCAAACAAATCAGGCTCACTAATGCCTTCAAAATTTTCTATGACAGAGCTCCAGAGTATCTAAAGAATGATTTTGTTAAAGCAAATGAGAGGAGTGGACATAATACAAGAAACAGGATGTTTAATTTTAAGGTCCCGAGAATCCAAGGACAGGGTAAGCAAACATTCTTCTTCACTGCCATCAAAGACTGGAACGACCTACCCCAGTCAGTCCGTGAAAAGAGAACACTTTATTCCTTCAGACGTAGCCTGAAGGAACACCTGAACCGGACAGCTGCGAGAAGGGAGCACCAAGCTTATGTCTACTACTAAATACGACATAAGAGATAGACAAATCAAACTGAAATTATTACTGATTACGGATTACTGATATTTACTATAGGATGTAAGGTATCTTAAAATAACCCCCTAGAAATACTTTCTCTAAAGTATCTATTTCTTTATCCTCTCCATTTCCCCAGCTAACCTAATCCCACAAGGACCCCAATGGAAATACGCCTAACGGCCTTATTGGGCTATCCATAGTTGGAATTATGCAAGGCTGGTACATGTCATTTTTGTAACATACTATGTGGTACCAACTCTGTAAATTGCTAACTGAATAAATATTATTATTATTATTATTATTATTATTATTATTATTATTATTATTAACTCAGTTGTCTCATGGACAGCGGCAACCTGTTATACAACCTCGGAGCCATGTAGGAGAATGACCTCTCAAAGAAAGAAGACTGCTGGAAAGCCCTTGGTTCATCAAGACGAAAAGGGTCATTGTCATGATGCACAACTACACCATGGTGTGCCGATGGGCGCCTGAGCAGCTTCGCAAGGTACCTAGGCTCACCAAATTTGAGAACCTTAAAAGTCACCAAACACAACTTAAATTCTATTCTTGCTCTTACTGGCAGCCAGTGCAGTTCTATGTGAAGAGATGTAGTAGGAGTTCTAGGTGGAACACCAAAAATGAGTCTTGCGGCCGTGTTAAGAACAGACTGAACTTTCTTTAAAATATAATTTGGAAGACCCACCAACAGGGCATTGCAATAATCAACACGAGAGAAGACCAATGAGTGAACCAACGTCAGGAGGCAACGTCTGGTTATAAACGGCTTCACCAAATAGAGATTTCTGATGTGCAAGTAACAACTTTTAACTATCTGGTTTACATGCTCTTTGAAATCTAATTGAGAGTTCACATATACACCCAGATTTCGAACAGAGTTGGCCGGTCGCAGCTGAGATCCACCCACATTGATGGATAGGGCACCTACTATATCATCAGCTCTTCTATTTCTTCGGATGATGAGAATATCAGTTTTACCATCATTTAGTTTAAGTTTTCTCGCTCTCATCCACTTCTTGGTATCAGACATCAACAATTCCATCTTACTCCGCATATCAACTATATTTGTGATTCTCACATAAATCTGGGTGTCATCTGCATAAAAGTGAAAGGTGACATGTGCACGAAGCAGAAGAGACAAACTGCTGATATAAATTATAAATAGGATAGGACCTAAAACTGATCCCTGCGGAACACCATACTGCAGGGGTGTCGAGTCCGAGACCATTTGATTTACCATCACACTCTGGGATCTACCTGACAAGTACGACCCAAGAAGCAAGAGAGCGGAGTCACGCACACCACAATCATAAAGATCACTCAATAACAACTCGTGATCCACTGTGTCAAAGGCCGAAGAGAGATCAAGCAAGACCAATAGTGAGGCCACACCATTGCAAATGTTCTCAACTAGATCATTATGTACTCCAATCAAAGCTGTTTCAGTTGAATGATGCTGTCGGTAAGCAGACTGAAAAATTGGGATAGTTTCATTCTGCTGAAGTAGTGGTTGTAATTGGTCAAGTATTGCACGCTCTAATATCTTTGATATGAAGGACAGGTTGGAGACAGGACGATAGTTCAACATGTTCTCAACATCAAGTCCAGGTTTCTTTAGACTAGGTCGGAGTAGTGCATGCTTTTCAGAATGTGGGAAGCTACCTTCAGAGAAGCACTTATTAATTATTTTGGAAATAAACTCAACTGTGTGATCATACTCTTGGTAGCTTGGAAACATTTATGGGATCCAACGGGCAAAATGTTTTATTGAGGTTTCTTATGTAGGACGAGATCATGTCCACCTCTACTGAGTGAAAGGATGAGAGGACATTATTAGGAATGTGTCGGGGTTGGAGTACAACTGAAAGTTCTTCACCAACAGAAGCATCATCCAGTTCCTGTCTTATGCGAGTTATCTTGCCAGCAAAAAATGACACAAAGTTGGCAGCCAACTCGGCATCGGGTACAGAAGGTCTTAAGCTGACTCTTGTTTTTCCAAGTAAACTGTTTACAATTGAAGCCAACCTCCTCTGGTCGTTACCACATGAGTCAACTTTTCCCTGATAATACACTTTATTTTCATCTTTGATTGTGTGGACCATGGCTCTTCTGGCTGACAAATATTGCAACCATGTAGAGTCTGTTTAATTTTTCCGCCATTCACGTTCAGCTCTTCTACGCGCTCTTCTAAGAAATTTAACTCGAGTGCTATACCAGGGTGAATCATCTCGTACTATGATTTTCTTCTCTACTTCTGGACAGTGATGATCGAACACTAATTTAAGTGCATTTCTATGTACCTCCACCAGCTCATCTGAAGTAAGGTTGGAAGTATCAATACTTCCCAAGTACTGTTTTACTTCACTGCTAGCCAAATTTTGGTCTGTATTTTTATAATTTCTAAATCTGATTACTTTTTCATGTGTGAGTGGCTTAGGGAAATCAAAGCTGAAAGTAATCAAAGCATGATCAGAGGTATTAGGGTCAGCATTCTCAACATCAACATCCAGAACACCACCACAACCCACAGGAGAGAAAACCAAGTCAAGGGTGTGTCCTAAGATATGAGTTGGGTGGGACACATGGTTTACAAAATTGTTCTGATCAATCAACTCAAGGAACTCAGGAGAGAATGGCTTCAGATGAGGGCTGTCAACCCAGTAATTAAAATCTCCACATATCAAAAGTCTTCCGGTTTTAGCAGAAAATTCCTCGAGAAACTGCCCAAACTCTTCCATAAAACCCCTATCTGTGCCACGATGGCCAGGCCTATAGACAACTGCCATTCTTATAATTTGTTGATGGAGTTTTATTTCCACTTCCAACAGTTCATAATAAAGAGGGGCTGGGTTATGGCTTATTTGCAAGATATTCACCAGAGATGTGGAGTAGACAACTGCCACTCCACCACCCGGATGATCTCCCCTAGGCCTAGGAACATTTATTATGGAATGGGTTTTAGGCAATGCCGCCTGGATAATATTCAGATCTGACTCGAACAACCAGGTCTCAGTGAGACATAATACATCAAGGTTACGTTCATCCAAGATCTCGCAAATATGATCCATTTTGTTACGCAAGGAACGAACATTCAACAGACCCAGTTTCAACTGGCTCCCGTGTGCATTTTTCAGTTTTTTGAACCTACAAAATTGGTGTTTTCAATAACTTTATTTCTCTGAGCTGTCATTAGAGGACAATTTCTACTTGAGGCGAAATGATTTGGCGGCTCCGTAACTGATGTGGAGCTCATACAATTTATACATTTGGGGGAAGTCTTGTTGGTGCAGTCTTTTGAGTTATGAGTACCGGCACAGAAGTTGCATTTTGGATCTCATTTTTCCGATAACACCTGTCACTGGTATGGCCAAAGCCCTGGCAATGGTAACATTGTGTTACCCAGAAGCGATCGTATGCACGACATCTCACAAGTCCAACATACACAGAATTGACATCATCCACAATGGAAGAGCGTATTTCAGGTGACATTTTTACTACCGCAGTCTTTGTGTGTGCATCACTCTTTTGCTTGGTGAATAGCAAATTCATAGCTAAGCCATCGTCGACCAGGGACTTTATTCTTGGGTTCTTGTTGAGGATGCTGGGAATTATCTCATTATCCTCAGCGTCATTAGCAATGCCTACCAGTCATTTTTGGCATCATCTTCTTTGGTTCGGAGACACTGAAGGCACTGTCCACCCCCAAACACTGATTGATGGCCCTTCCTGCATCTTCTTTGGCTTTCTTGGATGGAAGTCGTACCACCAGTACACCTGAATCAGTTCTAGTTAACTTGTTAACCGGAACTGAAGCCAAAGCAGTCTCGATTGCCTTTGTATCTGGTGGGCTTACTGGCTCGGAGGATCGGTCTTTTGGCTTCACTACCAGGACCTGATGGTCCCAGAGTTTTTTTCTTTCCACCATCTACCACCTCAGTGGTGCATTTGGTCGGCTCCTTTTTGGTCTCTTCAAATGTTTGCTGAACTATCTTGGCAAACAAGGGAATGTCGGGGGCAGCAACTTCAGTCTCAAGGATATCCATTCTGTTACCAATACTCTCTATCTCCACGGCCACCGCAGCAAGGGCACCCTTCACTCCGTTTACTATGGCAGTCTTCACTTCACCAACTAGGGCAGCCGTCAGGTCATCCAAGGTCTGCTGACTAATTGCTGCGTCCTTTGCAGCCAGGGGGGTGGTATCGCAAACAGTGCAATGCCATTTAAATCCAGGTTTCTTCTTTGCAAGTACTCCGAGGTCCTCATCATCAACATTTATACAGTTAACATGAAAATATGTACCACACAAGTAGCAGCCCAGCGATTTGGCCTTGCCCACAACCTTCCCGCAACTGCAACTCTGCTTGCTTGCTGCCATTTCAGTGGAAGTAACCAATAATTAAAAACAAAAACACCTGTTTTTCGTATCTGATTAAAAATAGGAGAAAACCCTAGTTTAAAAAAAACGTGAAAATAAGTACCTGGGACAGACCCCAGGTAGCGCCGTCCCCGTCAGTGCCTAATGGCTGATGATGATGATTTTGTAGGTTTCTAACTAGGCATACCTGGCTGTAGACAATTTTCTCAACTTATATAGGAACTTCTGGAGTTTATAGCTAAATAATATACCAATAATACCGTCATACTAAAAATGACAAAGCTTCGTTCGTGGATTATGGCTTATTTCTACCTAGGCTAAACCGTATTATTTTTTTTTTAAATAAAAGATTGAGGGAGCACAATAGCAAATAAAGTAGAATATTTGCAAGACGTTCACTTTTCAAACTATTTTTTTCATGAGGTAGGCAAAAGGCAAAACTGTCTGTAACGAGTGCCTCCCTCCAAGTTGAAAAAGTGACAGGGCCAAAATCAAGTAATGTTCGAGCCTAAATGTCTGGACAAAAGGAGTTTGAAGCAATTTAAGTCATAGTGAAAAGATTGATAGCCTATTAAAACAAAACAAAGCCCTACACCAGAGTTATCACTTTAACAGAATGCAAACAACACAATTATGCAGCAAGTACTATTGTAATTGTCGATCTATCTATTGCCGGATGTCTATACATAAAACGTCTGCAAGTGGACTTGTCCCCAGTGAATAGGACAATCCGTGGCAGTGTAATTAAACTTACAGGATTGACCTGTCAACTTCGGGTCCGTCTGACTCGGAGGCCCCCTATGTATCTTTTTAGCACTATTTTTCTACACTGGTATACAGCTAGTCCATCCACTAATTATCACTATTGTCAGTCTTTTTTCACCTGGCAGTAAATTGAATTCCTTACCAACATATCCCTCGTTACTTCATTGAAATAGCCTATATGAAACTATTAGCCTACATCTCTGATCGGTCCTTTTCTTTCGTGGCTCCTAGGTTATATAATGAATTGCCTTTATCAATTAGACAGCTGAACTCCATAGACTCTTTCAAAAAACAGTTGAAAACCTTTCTCTTCTGTAGGAGTTATGATCTTGCAAGTGGCACAGTGACAGGTCGTTACAGACTCTAACTGCTGCCATGTTAAATAATTGTTGTTGCTTGAACTACAGGTGAACTGCACCACACTTCTCTTGATTGTGGTGCACTGAGTTATGAGCGCTAGTGAATTCCTCTAGAAGAACTGGCGCTTACGAGAAATAAAAGACCAGATTATTATTATTATTATTACATATCTAAATCATATTAATGCCAACTTTTCCTAATTAACAACATAATTAGCCAAGCAGAGCAATCACGATGGGGACATGGATATTTACCGTCAGCTGTTATGAAACATACTATACGCTATCACTACAATAACAGTAAACATAAACTCTACATTATCACCAAAACAACAGTACAAATAAACAGTAAACACTACATTCCTACACACTCACATTACTTTGGCAGAGTTCTTGTCTTTGTTGCGTCCGATGGCCCCGTAGTTGAAGGGTTGAACAATTATCCTCTTGTAGTCCTCCAAACAGTTGTACTGGAAGCCACCACCAATCTGTACAGGTTATAATGTTGTTAGCATATTTCCTTAACTGTCTTGATAGCGTAATGCATAAATGCACGGAATTTCGGTGTGAGTATCCTAGGTTCGAGTCCTTGGAGTGCCACATGTATTTGTTGATTTCATTAATCGAGTTTAGAAGTGAAGTTGGTTGGTGAAAACATATACAGTGGACTCTCGTTATCCGCGCTCCAAGTATCCGCGATCCTTGCTATTCGCGGACACCCCTAAATATTCCATTACTCGTCATCCACACAAAAAAACGGCAAAATACCAGCTATTCACGGATTTGAATCGGGCGGATCAGTGCGCATCTCGAGTCTTGCTTTGGTCGGCCATCTTGCATTCTTGCGTGACGTCAACACAGCGTCCCAGCTGAGGCAGTAGCTCACAGCCCAGTGTTGGAAAAGTCGAAAACCACCCGTTTACAAGCTTTTTTCTGCACAAACCTCTTATCTCCCGCATTTATTAGGGCCTTTAGAGCATTCAGTGATAGGGACAGAGGGCCTGATGGTAATCATGATGGAAATAAATGCCCGGGACCATCAAAACAGAGAGCAAGCGTACCGACGCTGTCGGACGAAAGCGGGCAAATTATGCCGATGCGTAAGGCTAGCCTAGGCCTAATGACTGATTACAAATAAAGTTTGTGTGGTAAGTTATCTCCTCATAATATGTATTTATAAGTATTCTGAAATAATATGTATTTATTGGATATATTTGGGGGGAAATGGGTACTTATGGGTGACTGGACGAATGTGGAATAAAGGGTGGTACCGGTACCGTCACTGACGGTACCACACTTTGTTCCACATTCTTCCAGGTCCGTCACCGTATCTGTTTAATAATTTGGTCCATATTATTGTCATAAAGTAGTCCAAGATGGCCGAGTCAGGTACGACCTAAGCCTATTTCCCATTGAAACCTATGTTAAACACTGCCCACGTATCCGCGAAACCACGCATTCGCGGAAGGGGGCTGGTACGACATAGGCGCGAATACTGGGAGTCCACTGTAATATCAATAAAGTTAAAACTATATTAATCACTTCAATACGGATGATGCTATTCCGACTTATATCCCGACAATCAAAATGTAAAAATTGCAAAACAAACAAACCAAAACAGGAATGGTACAATATTAAACTATTTTATGCAGATTAGGAAAGACGTCTTTTAATCAGATAGGCATAAACTCCTACAGTACATGTCAATGTTTGCAGATGACGTAAAAATTATGAGACAAATAACAAATAAAAGTAGTTGTGAGGAGCTGCAAGGGGATTTAGATAAAATATACGGATGGAGTACCAAGTGGAAAATAAAATTTAATATAAGTAATGTCATGTGTTAAATATGGGAAGAAGTGTGAATAGACCAAATTGGGAGTACAGGATCGGAGACAATATACTGGTAATTAGCCTTTTGAACTGCGCATGGGGGTAATTAGAAACGTCTGCCTGTGCGCATGTATTTGAGCTGTTTCCATCACTAAAATATTCATTTACCATAAATAGCATTAATACTTATCCATATGCGCCTATTATAGGTTGATTATAAAGGTATTAACCTGTTACAACAATAAAACGAGTGAAAACAGCGTTTGGATGGTCAAAATCGGCGATACAGGCCGCGAGTTACATAATGTATGGGTGAGGCAACCTCCTTTCCCACCAATTTCCCCCAAGGCCACTGAGACACTGTCGATCGATACTCTCTCTCTCTCTTGCACTCGCTTGCTAACAGTGATGACAATGCCCTGCTTGCAACTCGCTAATGTTAGCACGAAAATATACCTCAGAATAAGGGAATAACAGGGAAAATAGGTGATACCTGAAGGAGGGGAGGAAAGTGGGGAAGGAGGGGAGGTAGAGGACTGATATTTTGAATGGCCCAAGGGCAAACAAAAATATATATATATATTTTTTTTTTTTTCGATGTTTAATATTGATTTTTTTTCTCTGACTCTTAAGAGTCTTCCCGCAGTCCGCCGGGGGAACTCTTAAGAGTCTTCCCGCAGTTCCCGGGTTAGCAAGGCCGAAAAATAAAAGGACTTAGGGTTGATTATACAAGATAACTTGTCGCCAAAGAAACATATTAACAAGCTCTTTAGCGGAATGTATGCAATGGCTGGGAATATGAAAGTTGCTCTGAACTACTTGGATGAGAACAGGTGTTACTAGATTGGTTCCAAGTCTCAGGGAACTGCCATATGAAGGGGGGCTAGACAAATTAAATCTACCGAGTCTAAAGGAGAGGAGAGAGAAGGAGACATGATAATGATGTACAAATGCACGCTAGGGCTGGAGAGGCTGAATAAAGCTGGAGTCACACAAGCCTTTTTTCGAGCATTTTTTACGGGCAATTATGGTCTGGAAGCTTAAAAAATTACACTTTATCAGAATTCAGCCGCGTAACATAATCTACCTTCAGTCTAGTTACCGATACCAGTGCGAAAAAGTCCCGAACTATTACGATAACAAAATTGCTCGTGGAAAATTGACGGAAAAAGCGCTCGTGTGACAGCGGCTTAAGGAGGATATAATAATTATGGATACAGGAATAACTAGAGGCCACAGCTACAAAGTAAAAAAGCTACCTACAAGAACGACATTAGGAAGTTTAGCTTCCCCTATAGATGTCTTGACAAATGGAATAGGCTGGAGGAGGGAGCTTAGCTAAACTCCTGTAAACTACAATTAGGTAAATACACTCTCAATCCTTTTACATGAACACATATTCTACCTAAGCTTAATCAAATTGTCTAAATGTAGCTGAAATCAAATAAAAACAAGTCACAATCACTGAAAGGGTTAAATGTACATATGTATGTATATATTCACACAAATACCCCATAGCTAAGGGGTGGCCGACTCCAGACAGAAAGGGTAAAATAGGCAAGTCCCAATTTATGCTCCTAACTGTACTATCAATATTCAGTGGACATCAAGGGAGATTGCTAAATATTGTATGCTGAACATTCCATATGTAAAGAAAAACGCCAAGTCATGACATCATAAATTTTAAGGGAGTACAAGGAGATTCCCCTTAATTTTTTTGTTTATGTCCATGTCTAAAAAGCCTGAATTTGAATGTCTTTGTTCTTCTGGTGTATAAGTATAGATTTTCCTTTTACAGTACAGTACAGTCATGCTTTCGGTAACACGGTTAATTTGTCCTTTCAAATCACAGTGTTGTAAAATTCTCCAACTCAACGAGACAGAGAAAGGGGTAAGGGAACGCGTCAGTGGTCCAGGACCCTAAGAATTGGAACTTAAAAGGTTTCTGTTCGGGCTCTGCCTCAAGTCAACCACCCCCAGCAATGGGGTAGGTGCCTCACTATATATATACATACATACAGCAAAGTGTCACCAAAAAATGCGGTACAGAAATAGCATACCAGTACCTTATGGGAAATAATTTTTTTGTCCCAGCCAAAATCCCAAAGTCCCCTTTTTGACCTATTTCGACTCAGCAAAAGTCCCAAACTTCCCTTTTATTGACATGTAATGTACAGTTTGCTGCACAAGTCCTTGCAAAATAAACAAACCAAAACAGGAATGCCACACTATAAAGACAAAAGAATCGATCAAAATCACTGTAGAAATAACGATTTAGCACAATAAATGTTTGAAATAAAAGAACAAAAAACCAGGAATGGAAATACAACTTAGGAATACAATACAAGTAAGGAATTACTGTACCGGTACTTAAATCATTATGGCATCTCACCTCAACACTGGTAGTAACTTAGGACTGTCTAGTTATATATGTTGTACTGTGCTGCAGTAAAGACTGTAGCCACTGTGTTGTGATTGCTGTGCACTGTGTGCAGTACTGTGATTGTACCATGGAAGCCACATTCACTGTGGACGGTTGCGGTCTTTAAACCAGTATGTATGTATGTATGTATAAGTACATGTACGGTCGTGCTAACAAGTCATGTCCCACCAGTCATTACGTTTGGCTTGCTCTGTGCTGTATTAATGTCTGTCAGATGTTGAATAGGGTGGGCAAGTGTAGGAACATCTTTGTATATTTCATACGATATGAAGAAATTATGCTTAGATATTACTGATAACGGTACACATTATTGATCAAAACATACTTGGTGCCGAGACATCACTTATTAGCGCGACTGTACTGTGTGTGCAAGTTAGTATGTTACTACTGTTGGGTGTAAAAAAAAAAGGCCTATTCCCTTGTATTTAGTCACCATAACAATATATACACAGTTACATTTATGCTTGGAAGTTTATATTGTCTTTGGGAGTGATAAAATTACCAAACCAATCCAAATTCATGTTAATTTTCTTGTATTTCTTCTCATAATCATTCCAGTCTTAACAGCAGATTGTCCCGGTTTGACAACCTGCTTACAAGTACAGTATACTGTACAAGTATACATTGTTAAATCTTTCACCAAATGAACTTCACCATTTCCAAATTTATGACGGCTTTGAGTATTAGAGCACTGGATATATACCTCAGTGTACTACATTAAAATGTAAAACTTGCAAACTAAACAAACCAAAACTTGGACAAAGACAATTATAATGTAAAACTTGAAAAATAAACAAACCAAAACTTATACGAACACAGTAAAAAAGACAAAATAACTAATCAAAATTGCTATGAGGAAACAACGCTTAAGTAAAAAATAATTTATAAATAAAATAACACAATCCACCACATAGGGTGTACATTACTACATGAGCAAGTTAATCTGTTTCCCAAGCAAACTAATAACTCATGAAAATCGCTATGTGGAAACAACGCTTACTAAAATAACATTTACGAAATTCCCGGCGCGACCGAAGCCACTCCAAGGACCTGTGCCCCCAGGGGGGGGGGGGGGGGCAGGGGAGTCCCACAAGGATCCGTCCTATCGCCCGCACTCTTCAATCTGTACATGCACGATATAACTACACCCAATACTCCCCAAATAAACTTAGCCTCCTATGCAGATGACATAACACTCACATGCACACACCATGACCCAAGAAGAGCAACAGATCTCCTTCAACCCTATCTCAACACACTACATGGCTGGTGCACTACAAACAGACTTAATCTAGCCCCAGCCAAATCCACCGCAACCCTGCTCACAAGCTGGACAGGTGAACACGAATACATCCCTCAACTCACCATAAACAACACACCCCTAACACATACACACACACCCAAAATCCTAGGAGTAACATATGATACTCATATGACATTCAAACAGCACACCACAAACATTAAAAAGAAACTGACACCCAGACTTAACGCCCTCAGGTCACTTGCTCACACAAAATTTGGACACAACAAAGAAACTACCACCACAGCATATAAACAATACATAAGATCAGTAATGGAATACGCAAGCCCAGCCTGGGCTTCTAACCTAGCTGAAACACATCATAAGACCTTACAGACTATTCAAACCAAAGCCCTGAAGATCATTACAGGCTGCACAGCTACTGCACCCACAGATCATCTACATCAAGAAACCAAAATCCTCAAAGTCAAAGACCATCTGGACATGAGAAGCACTCAATTCCTGGCAGCAGCCTCCACGAACCAAGACCACCCACTAAACTACATGGCAACACACCCACAGACACCAAGAAATATCAAAACAACACCCAGCACACGGTATCACACACAATTATTGTCCTCTCTCCCTCCCTGCCCACCCCGAACCAACTTCCAGAAGCACATCCATACTCATATCTCTCGCCAATCCATCCACTCACTCAAAGACAACACGCAGCTGCATGCACGACCTCCCGAAATCCATCCTTCCGAATCCTCCCTCCCACGCGAGGACAGAGTCCACCTGGCCAGGCTGAGATGCGGACACCATCCAGCTCTCCTGAGCTATCAGAAGAGACTGGATGACTCCGTTGTCGACGCCTGCCCGGGATGTAACACAGCACCCCATACCATTAAACACATCATAGAAGACTGCATTTCACACAACCACTTACACCAACAACACAACCTACACTCAATGAGAGCTCTGTGGGAAAGCCCGATCGTGGCCATGGCCTTCCTCAGGGACTCGGGGCTGTTCGGCCAGGCAGCTTAGGGAACAACAACAACAACATTTACGAAATAAAAGAACACTATCCACCACATAGGGTATACATTACTACATGAGCAAGTTAATCTGTTTCCAAAGCAAACTACAGTAATCGCACACATAACGCACTATCGTCACATTCAAGGAATTAGTCAATTTGGGAAGTCGCGAAAGACATACATACTACAGTAATCATAAAATGAACAATGTAAAACTATTCTGCCTGTCAATTAAAAAATGGGAAGGCTTTATGGCATTCAAAAAGGAGATAGGCCACTGTCCTTTTTACGTGTTTAATTTCTATAAATATTTTCTATACGCAATAAATTTGTGTATCATCACCCATAATGGAAGTAATAAAGGCATCTTACTGAAAGGCATATAAAAAAAAATTTAAGTAAAAAAAAATACTCTATAAACTTACCGTACATGCTGGTCCTCACATTGAGTGTAACTCTTGAAGTTAGGCAATTGGTAATCTCTTTCATAGAGTTCTTGTCCCAGTCAAGTCAATCTTCACCAATTCCAGAAAACAGGGACCACTCAATCTCGTTGTATCTTCCATTTCGCGCTCTCAAACCTGTATGAGGTTAAGGATATGTTAGATTATAATGTAAAACTTGCAAAATAAACAAACCAAAACTTATACGAACACAGTAAAAAGACAAAATAACTAAATCAAAACTGCTATGTGATTTAAGGCAAAGGTTTGGTTTATTGTTTTTCTTTTCTAATCTAGTACATGCGATGGTGTATGCTAGCGAAACCTGGCCTATCAATATTAAAATGTAAAACTTGCAAACAAAGTCAACCAAAACTGGGACAAAGACAATATAAAGTCAATACAACATATCAAAATCACTATGTGGAAACAACGCTTACTAAAATAAAATTTATGAAATGAAAGAACACAATCCACCACATAGGGTGTACATTACTACATGAGCAAGTTAATCTGGTTCCCAAGCAAACTAATTGCACACATAACAACGCACTATCGTCACGTTCAGGGAATTAGTCAATTTGGAAAGTCCGGGACGTTCTGGCAAATATTACTAAACTCTGCATGAATAAAAGAAACTACAATTAGTGTTAAAATGTTCATTTAAAATCAAATTTGCAACATGACAAGACATTAACAATAGTACAAAATAAAAATATTGATAAGATATATAATACCGGTATTACAAAAAAAAATATATATACTGTATAGCACTCACTAACGATAGTGCTATCGGGTAGGTACCTGTAAGCATAGCATGCCTCAAGTGACCCCTATCAATAACTATCCTACATTTATCGTACAAATAAACTAAGGAAATCGCAAAAGCAAGCAATTGATACTATCGACAATGAATAGATATAATATAAAGACAAATAATTACAATATATGAAAAAGTAACATGTTTAAACAAAGAGTACTCTTTTAACCCGGCCAGCCCCAGCGACGCGTCTGACGAGTCACCATGTATGTAACGCCAAGCCCCAGCGACTCCCCTGACGAGTCACCCTTTTAGCTCAGTCGTAAGGCTCAGAGTGGCTCTACCTAGAGGGCTCAGATTTGTATGGGAACTGTGTAAGTATCCCACGCACCCATGCCGATGGTTGAAAACTCTCAAAGTCCAACCGCGTGAGCGCGCAAACACATGTTTTTTTTGGGGAAATTGCCTTCAATTTTTTACTCTTGTAAAATCCGTTTTCGAGGGCTCTGTAGGACCATTTTTTGAGCTTTTTTATCGGTTTTTCGTGGTTTTTCCTTCATTCCTAACCCATTCGCTATTGTTTCTGGAAAAAAAAACTATTTTCAAAACCGGCTGGGTTCTGGTGGTACATTTATTAATAACTAGCTGGGGCTCGACGGGTTAACAAGGACAATTAATTAAAAATCATCAATATTAATAATAGAAAAAGATAAACAATAAATACAGACACAAAGTAAGCAGAGGTTATACAAGAAACTTCAAGTTAAAATGCTTGATTAAAATTATTTATGTCAAATTAAAATGTAAAACTTGCAAACTAAATTTTAGAATAGTCACAGTAATTGACCCTAAAAAGATTAAATTTATGTAACAATTTACTTGCCTCATAACCTCTGTCTACTAAGAGTCTGTACAGTAACCCAGCTCTAGCCCAAAAGTCATCTACTTTAGTGCAAATTTTATGAAAGATATAAATACGATGGAACAAGCTGAAATGAGGATGGTGAGATGGATATGTGGGTCTGCAATGGAAGACAAAAACCCAAATGTAGAACTCGGAAGGAGCTTAAGCAAAGAGATTATTAATGAGGATATGTGTAAGAGCAGGCTTAGTTGGTGTGGACATGTGAAAAGGATGGATGACAATAATTGGGTCAAGAAAAGCAAGTATATGAACGTGGAGAGAGTTGCAAGGAGAGGTGGACCAAGAAAGACGTGGGATCAGGTAGTACAAACTATTCTCGCAGCCAAAGCACTAACTAAGAGGAGCACCCAAGAATGAGCTGCTTGGAACTCTGCTATAAGCTGAACAAAAAGTACAGTATCATGTAATACGATACTTAGTGCAATAATTGGGCGATCGAGCGTGTGGCCCCAAACGTGTGATCTAATGCCCTGGAAAAATTAAGATATTAAAAGGCAACGTCCTTGGACTGGACAGACTCCCACTATAGTCCATTCATTTTAAGTAGGCCAGAAATTCTGACTCCTACCGTCTGGAACTTAAAATAGGCTAGAACAAATGGGCTGTAAATTTCCACACCTATTCCCTGTCTGACTCTTCCCAAATGGTAGAAACATTAGTCCCGAGTCTGGTAGACCGAAGCCGCTTAAGATGTTCGGACCCCAGAAGGGGCCAGGGAGAGATGAGATCTGTCTCTGAGAGGGCAGCGGGGGGAGGGGACCAACAGCTCCCGAGTCAATGCTCCGACCGTCCGCAGCCCCCCTTGCAGTGCCACCCAATCGGTCCATCTCGCCAGCACCTAGAAGGAATAGTCTTTGAGTTAAAATGTAAAACTTGCAAACTAAACAAACCAAAACTTGGGCAAAGACAATATAAAAGGCAAAATAACTTATCAAAGTTGCTATGTGGAAACAACGCTTACTAAAATAAAATTTATGAAATAAAAGAACACACAGTTATAGAGATTAGTGGTCAGTTTTGTTTAGTTTAAATATAATGAATAGACCATAGTGACCCTATACTAATATTCTATCTAATTAATTTCACTCCCAACACCAAACACCTCCCAATGAAATGAATGAAACTATGTGATCCTCCCGGGATTCGAACCTGGGATACCACATCCAGATTTTAAACACTAACCATTAAACCACCAAAGACAGTTAACCCAATCTGTACCGGCGATGTCTTTTTAATCCCAATTTAGCTACATTTAGGGAATTTTATGTTGCTTAACCCGCTGAATGCCAGGTCCGTATATATACGGACTAGGGTCTTGTCACGCCCAGTGCCAGGTCCATATATATACGGATTCCCCGAAAAAAAATTGTAGCATCGAAACGACTGCACCTATGGCTTTCATATTTCTACCACATGTACCTTACCCTTCTGGCTTCTTGCCACCACCAACACAACCCCCTCGCTGACTATCAGTCGCCTCACAAAGAAAAAAAAAAAAGGAAAATATGTGGCGGCGAAACGACTGAACCTATCGGTTCCATATTTGTGTGACAAGTCCCCTACCCTTCTGTCTTCCCCCCACCACACCCCCACCTCCCTCCCACCACCCACTTCCAACGTGTCCGTACGAAGAAAAGGGAAAAAATTAAAATCCGTGTGTGGGGATTGGTTTTTACACCATACCCGAAAGAGGATTTATGGAGGTCCGATCTTACTCTCAACCATCTGAACAATTTTACCAACACACCTAAACTTCGTTAAATGCGGAAATAGCCTTACGAAAATATCATGCCCTGGTGGGGGCACGAACTCTCGACCCTTGGGTGTGAGGCAGACACCTTACCAGTTAGACCAATAGAGATATCCCACTTGGCCTGTTCGGCTCAGGGTATTTCCGCATCCGAGGTCTGTTTAGGCTAGCCTATTTTCACTGACTTTACACTACTTCACCTTCCGGGAAGCGAAAGCTCCGAACAGAGAGGAACAAGCTTGAGCCGAATCGACCGAGAGTCCGTCAGAGAGATGAACGGGAATGGTGAGTCAACTTCACCGAGCGGTGCATACACGCACCTACAAACTGCCCAGTTGGCAACTCGCTTGGGCGGCTGGCAACTTCCACTACCCAACCCAAGCGCGTCTTACATACACTCCCTGGTCTCTCCTCTCCCCTTCCTTGTCCTGTGGGGATCGGTTTTTACACCATACCCGAAAGAGGATTTATGGAGCTCCGATCTTACTCTCAACCATCTGAACAATTTTACCAACACACCTAAACTTCGTTAAATGCGGAAATAGCCTTACGAAAATATCATGCCCTGGTGGGGGCACGAACTCTCGACCCTTGGGTGTGAGGCAGACACCTTACCAGTTAGACGAATAGAGATATCCCACTTGGCCTGTTCGGCTCAGGGTATTTCCGCATCCGAGGTCTGTTTAGGCTAGCCTATTTTCACTGACTTTACACATGGTGGCGAAACTACCTCACCAATCGGCTTCATATTTGTAACACGAGTCAATTGCCCTTCTACCTTCCCCCCACCATCCTCCAAACCACCCTCCCACCTATATTTTCCGATACCCATAAAAGTCACAGTGTTTATTCTGAAAATTTCAGCTACATTCGCGACCATCGGGGACCTGATTTCTGGCGAAAATGGACAAGGGGAGTGTTTTTTTACCATTATCCTTCCTTTCTTACCCAACTTGATAGATTTAGCCAAAAAAATAAAAATACAAAATACTCTGGCACTGGCGGTGACACAGCTTCACTAATTAGCTGGCACTCAGCGGGTTAAGAAGGATTGGTGGTAGTAAAAAGGGTTATGCAAGATAGTTCAAAGTCTGTTAATTGGTGGAGGCCTTTTCATAAACTGAATACTATCGTCTGATAACAGCCAGAATATAGTTAAAAGGATGTCGCCGGTATAGAAGGGGTTAAAGGTTAAGTACAGTACATGACTACGATTGATATCTATTTATCCAATACTGGATATTAACCTAATAATGCGCTCAGACCCAACTGCACACCGAATAGCGCAATGTTTACGTGGAAGGAAAGGACAATATATAAGGCACTGATCTCAAAGGACCGACCTCGCTACAAATTATTCCTGGACCTATAGAAAAAATCTAATTAATCACTTTACTTCCAATGGCGTTCTACTGGATGCCTGTGATTGACTGCTTTGCAATGACGTTGCTAGATGGTGCCCGAATGGTGGACTGTGATTGGCTGGCCAGCATGTTTATGCCTCAGCTAGGCAGGAAAATGCAGCGTGAAGATTGAAATATTAGCTGCGAAGAATAAAACCGCGGCACACTTTCCTCGTATTTTTTGGCGAAGATTGATTAATTTACAGCGAAATTGAGTCTATTTAGTGTCTACAGCGAAGATTGCTGTCGCGAAGATATGGTAGCAAGAATCCAAGCATAAAGTCTCTGTTCGACGAGAGCCAACTCTAAATTTAGTGTTCACTAAGCAGAAAAAGGATGCACATACAAAAACAGCAGTAGTAAAAATGTCTCCTGAAATACGCTCTTCAATTGTCAATGAGGGCAACTCTGTGTATGTTGGACTCCCTAAATATCGTGCTTATGATCGCTTCTGGGTGACACAAAGTTACCATTGTCAGGGCTTTGGTCATACTTCTGACAGGTGTACCCGGAAAGGTGATGACCCTAAATGTAGTTTCTGCGCTGGTACTCACAGTTCAAAAGGCTGCACAAATATAGCTTCCCCTAAATGCATAAATTGTGTAAACTCCTCATCAGTCACAGAGCCACCAACTCATTTTGCTTCAAGTAGAAATTGTCCTCTTATGATAGCCCAAAGAAATAGACTTATCGAAAACACCAATTTTGTGAGTTCAAAAAACTGAAAAACGTCCCAAGGAGCCGGTTGAAACTGGGCATGCTAAATGTTCGTTCCATGCGCAACAAGATAGATTACATTGGTGAGGTCTTGGATGAGCTCGGTCTCGATATATTTTGCCTCACTGAGACTTGGTTGTTTGAGTCAGATCTAAATATTATTCAAGCTGCGTTGCCTAAAACTCATTCAATAATAAGTGTTCCTAGGTCTTGTAGTGATCATCCGGGTGGTGGAGTAGCGTTTTTATACTCTACGTTACTAGTAAATATCTCTCAGATAAGTCATAACCCAGCCCCTCTTTTTTATGAACCCTTACGCTCCCGCCCACTGACACTCGATTTTTACGTTTTTTACAGGCTTTTAAAGCCTGGAAATTGCTGTAACTTGCCAGGACGTTCCGGAACGTCACCCGCAGCGAAAGGGTTAAGGGAATAAGGGGGGCATCCGCTATGGCTATGTAGCAATATGGGTTGAAACATAACAAATCTGGGATATTCATATAATCATACAGTTAACCCTACTAGTAACGGTAGTAATTAGAAGCTTCAGCTTAGGTTTTGTTTAGTTCATATGTTTAATTTGCAGGAGATGGTGGTCGAGAGATGTGTGTGAAATACTTCATTCCTTCATTAGGTGTTCAGAATAAATGTAATCGGTGAGGTCCCAGAAGTAGCTCCTAACTGGGTGAGAGCGAGAGAAGGGAGGGTGGGTGTAGTTTTGGGGTAAGAGAAAAAATTAGAGGGTTTAGGTGGGGGTATGGGAAGAACAAGGAGAGGACTGTGCAATCCAACTACCCTTTTTAGTGACTTGGAAACAATAAATTATCCCTGAATCACAAAAAGAAAATATTTAGCCTAGGCCTATCAGCTAAAATCTTAGTCATAGCCTATATAGGCTAATCCTCTCACTTATACACACTCATAGGCCTATATAAATATTAATTTGAATCTCGCATTTAATAAAATATAGCCTAGGCCTAGGCCAGGCCTATACCCTAAACCTTTTTCGACTCGGCTGTATTTTGACTAAGACTCCAACTCGGACTACCTCTTTTAGTGACCCCCCTTGCCCACCCCCTCACTTATTGAAATCAGTATCTAGGCTATTTTGCCAGTAAGGGGCTAAATACGAGTTTTACCACCATCAATAGGGAGAATTAGCCTAGGCCTAGTTTTGGTAAATATTTACTTTTACACCGGGGACGATTTTTACAAGTATTTTTTAGTTTTTGTCCTTGTTTTGGGGTTTTTTAGTTGTGTTTTTTTTATGAACCCCATCGGAAAATGCAAAACAAGTCTTATCCATCAATCTTAAGACACGGCCCCCGATAGTGGGGAGGGCTATGAAGATCAGGGAAATTGCGGGGTAAGAGGCGTAAATAAAGGGGTAATATTGGAAGAATGCCGGCTGATTCGGACCATGGCTGATTCGTACCATGGCTAATTCGGCCCATATAGAGGCTGATTCGGACCATAGCATTGGCTGATTCGGCCCATAGCATTGGCTGATTCGGACCATTCAGTGGCTGATTCGGACCATTGTAATGTTTTGAACTATAAACTTATAAAATACATGACAATTCAACCACTATACAAAAAAAAACATCATTGGATTAGCGGGAACTTTTAATTGTCCTTGTCTCGCAACCATTAAATGGTTCAATTTGACCACTTGCGAGTTTTTAGGCTATAAGGAAGTTCGGCATGTAACCATCGATATTAAACACAAATACAGTAATTATGTAGGTTTATTATGGATAAATAGTATGTTGAATTTGGTTTTATGTATTAATTAATGTACTAAAACTGTATTATAGCGAGTTATTCTGCTAAATATCAATGTCTACAGCTCCAACTTCCTTACATAATAAAACTCGCAAGTTGTGAATTGACGATTTATTTTCGATTCAGACTATGTGGTGTACAGTTGAGGACAGGAAATTCTGACACTGACGAACCAGAGTGGTTCAAATATCAATCCATCAAGCCATCATTCATAGAACGAACTCCTGGATGGGAGAGTGCGCCAAAACAACAACAACAACAATCTTGTTTTCTATATAAAGGGTCGATGACAAAGTGTCACTGTCTGTACAACTTATTATTTAAGAAGTTTTGTGTGGTGCAAGACGGCATTTCATCTTTGCCACGGGACAGCAGTTGTTATTATTAGGAAAAGCCAAGACTTGGTTTATTGACGAGACTTTTAAAGTAATCAAGTCTCCCATTTACCAACTCTTGTCTATACACTCTTTTATCAAATCAGGGGATGACATGAAACAACTCCCATTGTGTTTTTGTGTGATGTCCGGGAAAGGAAGTAAAGAGTACAAAACTGGGTTTAATGTTATTTTAATACCACGAATTTTGTTGATATATTTGAAGATAAATATTGAATCTATATGCTCTAAAGATCATACGAAAATTTGTTTTAACCCTCGGCAAAACCTAACAAAAAAGTATGGTACTAAAATGTCTTTTTCGTAACAAGGTTGTCAATACGGTACTTGCAGTAATCGATAGCTCTAAAGATCATACACAAATGTGTTAAACCCTCGGAAAAACCTAATTTAAAAGTATGGTACTAAAATCTTATTTTCGTAACAAGGTTGTCAATACGGTACTTTCCCGTTATCAATGTACAATCAAGCTGAAGATTGCAGAGTAAACACCATAGACTTCATCGACTTTTCTTTCACCTTCGTATAATCGACAGCCAACTTTTTTTTTTTTTATTAACCTCTGAAGTGCGCATGGGGGTAATTGGAAACGTCCCGTGCTGACGTATTTGAGGTGTTTCCGTCACTAAAATATTAATTGTGCCATTAATAGCATTAATACTTATCCATATGCGCCTATTATGGGTTGATTATAAAGGTATTAACCTGAAACAACAATTAAACGAGTGAAAACAGCGTTTGGATGGTCAAAATCGGAGATATAGCCCGCGAGTTGTATAATGTATGGGTGAGGCAAGATGTTTTCCCGCCAATTTCCCCCAAGGCCACTGAGACACAGTCGATCGATACTCTCTCTCTCTTGCACTCGCTTGCCATCAGTGATGACAACACCCTGCTTGCAACTCGCTAATGTTAGCACGAAAATATACCTCAGAATAAGGGAATAACAGGGAAAATAGGTGATAACTGAAGGAGAGGAGGAAAGTGGGGAAGGAGGGGAGGTAGAGGACTGAGATTTTGCATGGCCCAGGGGCCAACAAAAAATAAAAAAATAAAAATAAAAAATAAAAAAAAAATTTCGATGTCAAAAGTTGATTTTTTTTTTCACTCACTCATAAGAGTCTCCCCGCAGTCCGCCGGGGGAACTCTTAAGAGTCTCCCCGCAGTTCCCGGGTTAAGGGATTAGTACTCAACCAGCGGGGGTGTGGGGGCAGCAGCCCCCTTCCATAATACTAGGTTAGGTTAGGTAAGGTTGTTAGGTTAGGCTAATGTCTTTTCAAATCACTATCGAGGGGGGGGGGGGAAGTCTCAACATCGATCGATAGGCCTAATGGGGAAAATAGGTTTTCCCGAGATTTCTAATTAATTACAAACTATATATTGATGCAAATGACCAATTTTGTTTATAAAAAAACACTGAAAATTTGTGGTATTAAAATAACATTTTTCCCAAAACTGTTTTTAGGGCGATACTAAATAATTATGCTTCCAGTGGATTATGCAGTGACTTCATTTGTAGTAGACTACGAAAAAGGGCAACTATAAGTATTAATCACAATCATAGTGTACAGTATATTATGTATATATGCATTCCAGTTAGGTTTTATTGACAACTATATGTATTTAGGCTATAAGCAATTATTAATCAAAATCATACACAAAAATAATGTTTATTTATATCTACTCCTTCGATAAATTTATATATTATATAAACAGCATTATAGCCTACTATGTACGAAACCTAATAACAAGATTAATAAAACTACATTAAGTCAAAATAATCATAATAATTTCATATGATAATGATCATGGTCCGAATGGGCCGAGTAAGCCTAGGACGAATATATTGTGGTCCGAATGAGCCTGGGCCGAGTAAGCCTGGGACGAATTAATGTGGTCCGAATGAGCCTGGGCCGAATCAGCCGGCTACCATATTGGAAGAATCCATGAAATCCGAACCAAGTTTTGTCATTAACCTAACCAAATAACCTAACCTAACCTAACCTAACCTAGTATTATGGGTGGGGGCTGCTGCCCCCACACCCACGCTAAATCCATGAAATCCGAGCCAAGTTTTGTCATTAACCTAACCAAATAACCTAACCTAACCTAGTATTATGGGTGGGGGCTGTTGCCCCCACACCCCCGCTAAATCCATGAAATCCGAGCCAAGTTTTGTCATTAACCTAACCAATGAATGAAGGTGGTGGAGCGAGAGGGGTGGCCGTCCCATACCAACGCAACAGAAAATGGAGATCGGGTGAGCCGTGCGAGATTTAGTTTTTTTTTAGACATTAAGGGATTTTTTTTAAATGAATTACCGACGGGGTGGACATATATGGCAATGAAGTACATGACCTAACTAACATATTTGTCTAAATAATATATCGATGGTTTCGACCCGGTGTAGGCTAGAAATAAATAGGCGGCAGGCCTAAATTCAATTTTTTTTTTTTTTTTTTTAGGCTAGTGCTTTAAATAGGGCCTAGGCCTAGGCTAGTGCACATAAAATGCATTTCCGGTGGTTGAAACAATTTTTAATCTTTGCAACATCCTTATTCTAAATTAGCCATCAAATATTGAAAAACAAATAGTGGTAGTTTCGGTAATAGGCTTAAGTACCGACATTATTTTCATAGGCTAGGCTTCCCGGTCAATATACAGGAGGCGCTACAATATAGGTAGCAAAATTATAATGGTAGTTTTGGGTTCCTATCATCATATGCTTCATTTCTATATACTTTTTATCCCCTGGAAAAAGAAAAAAAATCTTGGGATTTTTCAATTATTTTCTTGGAATTTTTTGTTTTGGTCATTAACCTAACCAAAAAACCTAACCTAACCTAACCTAATAGCCCCCAAATACATTTAGGTTAGGTTAGGTTAGGTTTTTTGGTTAGGTTAATAAAAAAATAAAAACAAAATCCAAGAAAAACATAAAAAACCCAAGATTTTTTTGTTTTTTTCCCGGGGATAAAAAGTATATAGAAATGAAGCATATGATGATAGGAACCCAAAACTACCATTAGAATTTTGCTACCTATATTGTAGCGCCTCCTGTATATTGACCGGCTTCCCAAATCGAGTTGGAGGCACATGGGACATGAGGGATGCTGGGCAATGTGTCGAAATTGGGGTGCCTCCTACCGAGTCCTACGTTCTGTAAGGAAGGAGGAATATACGTAGAAACCTAGGAACATCATATTTACCTGTTCTAATTTGTATATATGGTGATTTATACCAATTATCTCCGAGGATTTTTCTTCGCCGGTGACAATAACAAACGTTGGAGGTCGCTTTGTCTTCGGATGTCGGAATCAGTCGGATGTCGTCTCCAAGGAGCAACGGCAGCTCCCTGAAGATTTAAGTTTACTTGTTATTTCCTAGTTTACATTCAATGGTTTTTATCTTTCTTAATTAATGCCAAACTTTTAATTATTATTTCTCTCTTCTTCCACATCTTAAATAAAATCTCCTTTTTCTCTTCTAGATTTTCTTCTCTGAATAAATAATCTCCTATTATTCCCAGTTCATCTTCTTGGTATGGCTGTTGTAGTTCTTTAGCTTTCATTCTTTATTGATGGGCACATGTTTCAGATCTTCATAATCATTGCGATACCACTGTAAAATGTCCCAGAAATGTTGCCAGAAAAATTGTTATGCCCTGTTTTTCTACAGGTTTAACTTGGGTAATGTGAGTTCTAAATTGACTGGGTATATAAGGCTGCATGCACAATACAAGATATGAGGAATAGAGAACACAAAGAAACACATGGTAGCAAGTTACATGATCACGTTTATTGATATACCACTGCAGAATACTTGTGTAAGACAATATAATAGAATTGAACAACACTAGCATAAGTGGATCTGGATGGAGCCTAGTCTCCCACTTCCAACGTTCAGGTATTAATCTTCTGATCACTGGCTTTGATTTCACAGGTTTATATACCGAAGACCATCAATGTTACTTATAGATTCATATTCACTGTTAGATTTATTACTGGTAGCTCTGGTGCACAAGTAGTAGTTCACAGACTAGATTAGACACACGTATTTTAGAGCACGGGAAATCTAGTAACCTCAGGGGGTACTGATCTAAGTTTTATATCCTTGTCTCAGAAATACATAGAACGCAAATCAGTGGGCGAACGTTAGATATCACTAGAGTTTTAATATCTGAATAAAGTAATTACGAGAGTCAAGGTCGCCTGTTAATTAAAGAGCACTGATCGCTTAGTACGTCCCAAATTGAATAGTTAAGTATGAATTACACTGGGCAAGGTCTTAGCCACTTCGTAGAAATATTAATTAGTGAATCTAAAACAGCACAGTAATATGTAGTACTGCTAAAGGGAATCTTGGGTAGTATCTGATGGGTCTGGTCCTGGTTATCTTGCGTCCATGATGTTGGGAGCTAACGACTGGTTCCGCGGCCGTCCAGGGGGGCCATATGTGTGAAGTTCTTCAATACGTGGGCAGGTCCTTCTATCCAAATCTGCCACGGAGTCTGCCGGTTCTGGGATCTCACTCCGGAACAACACAAGGGCAGAGCTAGAAATTAACTGCAGGGTAGTGACCCCTGGTTGGTGTCTAGCTTTCAACTGATTTGACAGGGGGCGGGAGTTAGATTTATAGGCTCGGTTCTGGACCCTGTAGACAGTAGGGATCTCGAGTCTTATGGACTTAATTGAGCTCTCAATAGATATGGGGACTAGGTAAGATGGTATTTACTGTTGTGGCACAGTGCGATAGGAAGCCTTTATATTTTCATATAACTGAGCCTTAGTAAGAGGTACTATTTTGGCTATACTGGACGTATTTAGGGGAGAGAGACTGGATCTACTTTGCGAGGAGGATGGGGACAGCTGTGATAGGAGCGTCTCTCTAGATTGTTCAATCTTCATTCTATGGTATAGCTGAGGTGCTAATTTAGTGATCAGAGCATGCAAGAAAGGTAAATGGTTTATTGTGAGTTAATAGAGGTTAGTAAAGGTGTTAGACATTCATGGTTAGTTCATTGATAGGAAGAATTCCTGTGCTACCTGGCAATGACTCGAAAGTCAAAACAGGGGCCAGGTATACCTCCGCGGGGGTGGGGGTCTCCCTCCTCGGGTGGGTAAAAAGGGGGAGCTGGGCGCCCTCTCTCTGATATAGTCGTCCGGCGGCTGTGGCTAGGGGCTTGCCATATCACCAGTGTTTGTAATAACCCTCTGTGTATGAGACAGATGTGAGTGTCTTTAATACCAAAACCGAAGGTGCCTTAGCTAGCTGGTTTTACTCGGCTGGTTGTTAATTGTAGGGTTTGCTGGATATGGTGGAGACTGGGTTGCTAACTCTGCCACATTTATCTGGAAGTATGGCAATAGAAGTTAGTTACTGGCGGGGCGGCTAGCCTCGCACCGACGACCATTGGGTGCAGGGTTGTGAATGTGTTGTAAGAGAATAGATGGCATGCAAGGGGCTAGTAAAGTTCTAATGTTGTTCTGGCCTACTAAGTGAAGGTAGGCTGGATAGGAGTATATATATAAAAGGTTGGAGAGCGTTAGTAACGGACAATTCAAGGATCTTCAAGAGGTATGAGAGAGAGCCGAGAAGCGCGGGTGTCTTAATGAGAGGGGGGGGGGGGGGGGGGACTCCAAGGGCTACAGGGAAATTTTGCCCCTAATGTCCCTGGGCGTGGGGGTGGCATTAGGCTACAATTGATATGGAAGTTTGAAAAAGGCAGTTAGGCAAATGCTACCGGGGAATGCAACTATGGGGTGGTATATGAGTCTGGAAAAGATAGAGTTATGTGATCAGTCAGAGGGTTATGGATACTATTAGTTGGCCCTGGGAACTGCGTTTTTTATTAAATATAAAATACCAACCACAGCGGCAGTTCGTAGGGGTACTTAGTTATTGTTTCGGGGTACTTATGACAGATACTGGTAACCAGGTTATCTTATACAATCTCTGGTTGGGGTAAGAAGTGTAAGACACGAAATAAATTGGCGTAGTGTGGGCTGTGGATACGAAGGAGGCAAGGGGAAGACGTATGACAATTGTGGAAAGTAAATGGAAAAAGGTGAACACAATGGCGGATAAAAATACTTAACCTAAGGATTGCATACATAGATTTATGGGGCGATGGGTCTTCAAAAGCTTAGTCTGGCAAGACAAGATGTTAGGGAATGTTAATATTAATACTTAGTTACTAGAGGAGGGGCAACTGAGCACGGGTTACATATATCTATACTCGTCATGGAAAATGATATACGAGGTCCAGGGACAAGCGTGGGTGTTTGAACTTCTAAGATATATAACATCTACCTCTCGGATGTAAGAACATACATAGATATATTTATGGCTGTCTGATGTGTTGGCATTGGCTCAACGTCGGGACAGGCATGGGTGTTTTTAACATGAATGTATATTCCTGTTCATCATCTTTGTAGTTAGGAGTGTAGGACACGAGGGGGTTAGTGTACGTGAGGTGTGGAAAATGGTCAGTTTTAGAAAAGGTAAATGGGTGTGTCCTGGAGCTGTTTAGCCCTGCGGGCCTGGGCCTGTCTGAAATGGCTGGCTCGGTCAGCTGGTCCTTTCGTTCTGTGGACCCTTCCTTTGGTGTTTCTGTGTGGTGTTCGTTCATGGCTTCTGTGGTGGGCTTCTCGTTCTGGGGCATTTTACTTCCCTCTCCTTCATTATAGGCTCGTCCTCGAGCCTCAAGGGTGAAGTAAAAAGAAGCATAGTCAGAAAAGTGTAGGTTAACAAGAAAAGTAGTATGACTAAGGGAAAAAAATAATATATACAGTATATGGAAAACATGTAAATTTAAGAAAGGACAGATACTTAAGAACACAGGAAATTAAGAGGAGGTAAAGTGTTTAACAATGTATAAAGCAAATTTAAAAGATAGTCAGAAAAGTGTAGGTAACAAGAAAAGTAGTATGACTAAGGAAAAAAAATATAGTATATACAGTATATGGAAAACATGTAAATTTAAGAAAGGGCAGATAATTAAGAACACAGGAAATTAAGAAGAGGTAAAGTGTTTAACAATGTATAAAGCAAATTTAAAAGATAGTCAGAAAAGTGTAGGTAACAAGAAAAGTAGTATGACTAAGGAAAAAAATAATATATACAGTATATGGAAAACATGTAAATTTATAGAATCATGCCCAATCGCTTAGGAATTGAAAACATTCGAAACAATTTAGTACAATAATATCCTCATCATCATCAGGGGGGGGGGGGGTATTTAGGGTCGCCGTTAGTCTGGGTGACGGTCTGGTAATAGGGGGTGGTGGTTCACTTTCACTTTGGAAGGGCGGGGTGGATATACCGTTAGTTCTTGTCGTTAGGAATGTGGGTCTGGGGGCGAGCTGGCCCGGGGCCAGTTTTGGAGGGGGGGTCTAAGTGGTTTCGGTCGGGGGTAGTGATAGGGGGTTTTTAAAGATGAAACGGGCAGGTCGAGTCGGGGTTGTTGTTGCGGAAGAGGTTGGTGCTGGGGAGGGGTTGAATTGTGTAGAGAGTTGTGGTCGTGAGTGGGGTTTGGGGAAGGGTGAGTAAGGCTGAAGGTTGAGAGTTTACTATGATCGGGTGGTTTGGAGGTTTGGTGTGTGGGGATTTGATAGGGAGATGGTGGGGGGGGGGGGGGTATGGGCAGGCAGGGTTGTGGTTTGAGAGGGGTTGAATTTAGACTGATTTTATTTCCGGGAGAGACATGGATGGGATTTAGAGGAGTGGTTGAAGTTGAGAGGTTGATTATGTTGTTTGGGGCGAGAGAGAGAGTATTTTGGGGTTTAGCCAAGGTGGAAAAAGTTTTGTGGTTGGATTGGGATGGGAGTGGTATTTCGTCGAGCGGGATCTTTGGGGGGGAATTTGGGGCGGGTGGGGTAACGGTGAAGAGGGGGAGGTTGAAAGTTTAGCTGGGCTCATGATGGTGGGGGACCGACTGGTGAGCAGGTGTTCGGTACACATGAGGGGGGGGAAATCACTTTGGTGGGGGTCACGCGTGAGGGGGGGATTAACGGCGCGTGTGGGAGGATCAGAGTGATGGGGTGTGTCGGTGGCAGTGACGGTTTGCTTCGAGGTTATCTGGGGTTGGTGGGTTTGTCTGTCATGAGGGGGTGAGTCAAGTGTGGGGTTTTGAAGTTTATTAGGGGTGTGAATTGTGGGGGGTGGAAGGGAGCTACTGACGGAAAACTGTCACAAGGGAGATTTTGTTGGTGGGGGAATAGCTGAGTATTTCTGGGGGAAGGGGGAGAACATAGTTGGGTCCCTAGGTCGTCACGCGTGAGGGGAGGGTTAACGGCGCGTGTGGGAGGGTCAGGGTGGTGAGAGGTGAGCGAGTTAGGAAACGGGATTTGTTGGGGGGACTGCGGCGGGTTGGTGGGGGAAGAGTTAGGTGTAGAACAGGGGTTATTGGTAGAGGACTGATGTAAAGATTTGGGGTTGTTAACAGGACGAATTTTAGGAATCTTCTTGGTGGCAGTCACGGTCTGGTTAGCGGTTATCTGGGGTTGGTGGGTTTGTTTGACATTAACAGGACGAGTTTGGGGAATTTTCTTGGTGGCAGTCTCGGTCTGGTTAGAGGTTATCTGGGACTGGTGAGTTTGTTTGACATGAGAGGGCGAGTCAAGTGTGGGGTTTCGAAGTTTTCTAGGGGTGTGAATTGTGTGGGGGTGGAAGGGAGCTACTGACTGAAAACTGTCACAAGCTACCGACGGAAAACTGTCACAAGGGAAATTTTGTTGGTGGGGGGATAGCTGAACATTTCTGGGGTCATGGGGAAAATATGTTGTGGTAGGCCTACATAGGTAGGCATAGCTAGAATACGGGGCTTGTTGGGGGGGCTGCGGAGGGTTGGTGGGGGAAGAGTTCACTGGGGTTGGACTTTCACCGGAAGTCATTTTGGACGGGTGCACGGAGTCTTGGATAGGGGCTAAAAGGTTGGATAGGGGATTCATCGAACTGCGTAGGCATTCTTCTCTGATGGAGAGCATATGTTCTTCGAATAAGCCATACGGGTCGAGATGGGCGGTGATGTGGGGTGGGAGGATGTTTAACAATGCGGTGAATAAGAGTTCATTTTGTTGGTCGTAATCTTCATAGCTATACGTGGTCCTCACGTATCTGTAGAGTTGTATGAGGGTCACATTTATATCCCCTTCATACTTGATCTCGTCGACTTTTATTATTTTGGGGGCGACGGTGGAACCCAAAAGTGGATCTAAAGTCCGGATCACGAAGGATCGAAACTGGTTCCAGGTACTCTCTGGCGTATTCTGTGTCACCATTTGGTGAATAAATTCTTTAAAGGTAGGCTTATCAACAAGTTGGGAAACGGCTTCTCCCAACTGTACAATATGCAAAATTGCCATGGCGATTTTTTCGCGGTCATTATGAAGTACCACATCGTACACTGGCTTTATTATGTCTAAGTAACTGGTGATATCATATGTGTTTACATCATACTTGGGAATGTGTGCGAGTGGCTGAAGATTTCGCGATGTTGCCATGCTTCTACTGTTCCAAACTTGCAGTGTAATGCAACCTTTTATCCGAATCAAGAACCACCGCTGCCGCCAATGTTATGCCCTGTTTTTCTACAGGTTTAACTTGGGTAATGTGAGTTCTAAATTGACTGGGTATATAAGGCTGCATGCACAATACAAGATATGAGGAATAGAGAACACAAAGAAACACATGGTAGCAAGTTACATGATCACGTTTATTGATATACCACTGCAGAATACTTGTGTAAGACAATATAATAGAATTGAACAACACTAGCATAAGTGGATCTGGATGGAGCCTAGTCTCCCACTTCCAACGTTCAGGTATTAATCTTCTGATCACTGGCTTTGATTTCACAGGTTTATATACCGAAGACCATCAATGTTACTTATAGATTCATATTCACTGTTAGATTTATTACTGGTAGCTCTGGTGCACAAGTAGTAGTTCACAGACTAGATTAGACATGCGTATTTTAGAGCACGGGAATTCTAGTAACCTCAGGGGGTACTGATCTAAGTTTTATATTCTTGTCTCAGAAATACATAGAACGCAAATCAGTGGGCGAACATTCAGATATCACTAGGGTTTCCTTCTAGGTAATAATATCTGGGTATATGGTTGATTACGAGAGTTAGTATCGCCTGTTAAATAATGAACACTGATACGCTTAGCACTTCCTAATTGAATGGTTATATGAATTATACTGGGGCAAAGAGATAGCCACTTCGTAGAAATATTAATTAGTGAATCTTTAAAACAGCACAGTAATATGTAGTACTGCTAAAGGGAATCTTGGGTAGCATCTGATGGGTCTGGTCCTGGTTATCTTGCGTCCATGATGTTGGGGGCTAACGACTGGTTCCGCGGCCGTCCAGGGGGCCCATATGTGTGAAGTTCTCAAATACGTGGGCAGGTCCTTCTATCCAAATCTGCCACGGAGTCTGCCGGCTCTGGAATCTCACTCCGGAACAACACAAGGGCAGAGCTAGAAGTTAACTGCAGGGTAGTGACCCCTGGTTGGTGTCTAGCTTTCAACTGATTTGACTGGGGGCGGGAGCTAGATTTATAGGCTCGGTTCTGGACCCTGTAGACAGTAGGGATCTCGAGTCTTATGGACTTATTTGAGCTCTCAATAGATATGGAGACTAGGTAAGATGGTATTTACTGTTGTGGCACATGGCTATAGGAAAGCCTTTATATTTTCATATAACTGAGCCTTAGTAAGAGGTACTATTTTGGCTATACTGGAAGTATTTAGGGGAGAGAGACTGGATCTACTTTGCGAGGAGGATGGGGACAGCTGTGATAGGAGCGTCTCTCTAGATTGTTCAATCTTCATTCTATGGTATAGCTGAGGTGCTAATTTAGTGATCAGAGCATGCAAGAAAGGTAAATGGTTTATTGTGAGTTAATAGAGGTTAGTAAATACTAACCCGAGTTGACGTCAGGTATAGCGTAAAATAGTCGTAGATGGTAAGTCCAATAAACTCATCACGTGATAACACCACGAGACTATCACCTGGTTCTTAAAAATCGGACTAAGGTTGCTATACTTTTGTACGTCCGTGGTAGTACAGTGGGTTAGCGCGCGGGCCTGGTGGTGATGGTGGTGCGTCACTAACCAGGGTTCGAACCCCACCCAAGGCATCTCAAAACCTGTGGGTTTTTAGGGGGTTAAATTCCCTTCAGAGGTTCGTACCCCGCGCCAGGTACCAGGAAAGGTTGATCCTAAAGGTAGCCTGGGGATAATTCCCATTCCTATTTAACCTGGAAAAACCGAGCATTTCATTGGTGGCAGCTAAGGAACGTGACCAGGTAGCTACGTGGAGCACCCGTCACGCGAACCCTAAAAAAACCATATTGAGATAGCTAAGGTAAAAAGGCTACGATACCTTACGACCTTACGAGGCTAGGGACTAGCCTAACTAAAAAGGAATGTGGTGTAATGCCCTCGAAAATGTCCAGCACCCACAATAATACTAACCCGAGTTGACGTCAGGTATAGCGTAAAATAGTCGTAGATGGTAAGTCCAATAAACTCATCACGTGATAACACCACGAGACTATCACCTGGTTCTTAAAAATCGGACTAAGGTTGCTATACTTTTGTACGTCCGTGGTAGTACAGTGGGTTAGTGCGCGGGCCTGGTGGTGATGGTGGTGCATCACTAACCAGGGTTCGAACCCCACCCAAGGCATCTCAAAACCTGTGGGTTTTTAGGGGGGTTAAATTCCCTTCAGAGGTTCGTACCCCGCGCCAGGTACCAGGAAAGGTTGATCCTAAAGGTAGCCTGGGGATAATTCCCATTCCTATTTAACCTGGAAAAACCGAGCCACAATAATACTAACCCGAGTTGACGTCAGGTATAGCGTAAAATAGTCGTAGATGGTAAGTCCAATAAACTCATCACGTGATAACACCACGAGACTATCACCTGGTTCTTAAAAATTGGACTAAGGTTGCTATACTTTTGTACGTCCGTGGTAGTACAGTGGGTTAGCGCGCGGGCCTGGTGGTGATGGTGGTGCGTCACTAACCAGGGTTCGAACCCCACCCAAGACATCTCAAAACCTGTGGGTTTTTAGGGGGGTTAAATTCCCTTCAGAGGTTCGTACCCCGCGCCAGGTACCAGGAAAGGTTGATCCTAAAGGTAGCCTGGGGATAATTCCCATTCCTATTTAACCTGGAAAAACCGAGCATTTCACTATTTAACGTCTTAAAACAGTAGGCTGAATGGGGCCGAATAGATACAAGTCAAAGAAAGAGAAAAAAAAAAGCAGGTCACCTCCCTTATCCTTACTCACAGTGGATGCCTCTATAGTATGAGTATAATAATACAGTACTGTACTAGCTTATCCTTACTCACAGTGGATTCCTCTATAGTATGAGTATAATAATACAGTACTGTACTGTACTAGCTTATCCTTACTCACAGTGGATGCCTCTATAGTATGAGTATAATAATACAGTACAGTACTAGCTTATCCTTACTCACAGTGGATTCCTCTATAGTATGAGTATAATAATACAGTACAGTACTGTACTAGCTTATCCTTACTCACAGTGGATTCCTCTATAGTATGAGTATAATAATACAGTACAGTACTGTACTAGCTTATCCTTACTCACAGTGGATTCCTCTATAGTATGAGTATAATAATACAGTACTGTACTAGCTTATCCTTACTCACAGTGGATTCCTCTATAGTATGAGTATAATAATACAGTACAGTACTGTACTAGCTTATGAACTATGCCGAGGCTAGGAAAAGTGACCCCTATATTCGGTTTCTTTTCAACTGACGGTAAATTGTAAAGTTACCATTATCATTTCTCAGTTTTTATAAGATGTTGTTGTTGTTGTTGTTCCCCAAGCTGCCTGGCCGAACAGCCCCAAGGCCCCGAGCAAGGCCAAGGCCATAACCGAGCACCCCCACAGAACCCTCCCTGCCGACCACAACAAAGCCTGGGTGACGGAAGCCACTCCATGGCGGGGAGATGAGGAGGGTACGGAAACGCCCAGGAAACCAAAGCCCTCGGCAATTATGAAGAAAAAGTTGAGGGGCAAAGGAAAATGTGACGCTTTGGCTTCCAATCTTGGTAGATTGGGAGGTCAATCCACGGAAGAGACGCAGTCACTTGAGATCTAGAAGATATGTAAGTAAAAGGAACAGTCAGAGTAAGCTATGGGTATGGCAGAGATCGCTCAGTTCTCACTCTGATAGACCAGCCCATCACCACATGACTAGAACCCAATCCTCTCGGCATCAGCTAGGAAAGGCCCTAGAATGCCACCTTTGGCGGGGGGATAGCTCCCCTATTTCAACCCCTTTCGGAGTTTGGGCACCCGCCCTGATTTTGTAGCGAGATATGGTGCTAATAATATAACCATGGTCTTAATATGACACAGAGATATAGTGGTTTCATATTTTTACATTAAGTATCGAAAAATTAGGGATTCAATTTATCGTCAGATGAAAAGAAACATATGCCTCAGAGGAGGGCTGGAGCAAATGGGCTCTAAATTTCAACACCTATTTCTTGGTTGATTCTTCCTAAATGGTTGAACTGTCAGTTTGATTACTCAAGTCCCTTTTAACCCATACTGTAGCAGAGGGTATTACTATAAATGTACCCTCCAGTACCAAGCAGTGTGACCAAAATGGCTTCAAAGACGAGAGAGTGCAACCTCTCGCCCCGAAAGCTGGACGAGTACAGAGCCAGGTTAGCCGTGGGACCCTAGATACACTCTGAGAAGTGGTGCCAAGGTCTCAAAGCAGTGTTTACAAGTCATGGTGCCAGGTACCGCTCGGTACAAGGACCGAATATTACTGACTTACATCATACAGCGCTGCTACTGGCGAGTGACTTTCTTACTGTCGGCCATTGTACATCGCTGGTACAGTAAGGGTTAAGCTATAAGAGATTGGGAGTAATGATTTCTTGCCTCGTTATAATGTATAGACTACAGTAGATTATAAAGCATCACTGAAGCCAAGTAGGGTATTTCCAAGTTATACAGTACTGTAATTATCACAGACTTATTTTAAACAAATTGTTAACTAATGCTTGCACTTCAGTTACCGGTAGTCCACAATATTTGTATAAACAAGGTACAGTTATTGATAACTTTATAAAACTGTCAGTAAGAATACAAAAATCAACAACAATAAGTGTTTATAGTGTGTTACATTGTAAAGTGCCTGTGTGTGTGTGTGGGGAAGTGCCTGTTATGTGTATTTACCTATTTGTAGTTTACAGGATTTGAGCAGCGCTCGTGTTGTCCTGTCTTAGTTACTTTATAATCAATCCATTTTACTTAGACAAGTATCGTAATGGATATTCCCAGTTCCCAGTGTTACGACCGGGGCTCGTATAAAACAAGGGCTCTTAATCATTGGACTAGGAAAGCACACAGCCACAACGGTAACACTAGATCCAACCCCTGAACTTATAATGCCGGCGCACAAAAACACCTATACCCTCCAGAGTTAAATCTGTGATAACGGGGTATCCTATAACTCAGTATAAGTGCACTACTACTACAGGCGGATGATCTCTGATACAGCCTGATCACAACAACATACAATTACGGTAATAAGGTATACTAGGAAAAGATAGAGATCTTAATTAAATCACTCCAATGATTTAATGCAAACTAGAAGAAAGTATATTTAAAGTTACTCTAAACAATAATGAACTGTCACTCCTATACTAAAGAAAGTGAACGAAAGTCCCAAAGCATCGAGCAGGAATCTTCTGAAGAAAGTCTGATGCTAGGTTAAGATGATCGTATCAGATTTTGAACTGTAGTATAAAGCAGGAACAGGATATGACAATTGTAAGGACATATAGGGTTAACTGGCACGGGAATAATAACTGCGCAATAGTAGGAACTCAAACAGCAAAAGAAGTACTTCCTCATCAACGAAACAGCCTACTAGGGTTGTGCAACTCAACAACAACCTAGACTAATAAATGCCGTGAATAATAATGCATACATAACAGAGTTTATAATCTAAATCTGGTGTCTGCTAGGCGAATAAAGTCTAGCTGGGATGTAGTAGGCTAGGAAACAATGGCTGAGCAAGCGGCTCGTAGCCTAGCGAAGTCCTTAAGGCTGTGCGGCCAAATTACGTTAATTGACGGGGTGCTCTCTTGAGAGATCCAGATCGCTAGTATCTGGTTCTCTCCTGGCGACCCTCTCAAAGTCAAAGCAAACGAGTTAGCACAGTGTTGGGTGGCAGAGGCAAAAGCCCTCACTCGCAACACAGTGCTAAACTCACAAGGTACACAGTCAGAAAGACCACCTAGGCTTCCCACGTCTCCGTTGCGATTGTACAGGTTCAACAAAACCTAGTACACATGGAAATCACAACACCAGTAGCCTTATCCCAGTCTAGCATTAAATCCCCCAGCAGACCACCAAGATACAGGATGGGAGACACCGTGAGTGTGTCAACCTCTACCGACAAAATTGGTAACCCTTCCAAAATGCCTAACTAAACATGTGTTATCTGAGAGCTTCAGCACATAATACGATGGCCGATATATGAAATCGTGCAGAACCAAAGGGAAGTTATGATATTAAATAGAGTAGAAGAATGAGAGGTAAGAAGTTGAGAGAGAGAGAAAGTGCTCTATAGGTAGAAGTCGGGAGACAGGGGGGCAAGGGACATGTGAAGGGTATGCTAGTCAGGAAAGCTCCGAGGAGAATAGCTCCTCTGGACCCCTCCAGGATCCCACACAAAGGCACGGTGGTCAGCCAATCATAGGCCGCTACGTCACCCGGCAGCAGGCCTGCAGAAGGCGCCAGGAACCACCAGCCAATCAAAACCGAGAGAAAAGACCACGCGGGCGAACAACTCCTCCGGGAGGGAGGAGGGAGGAGGAGGAAAAGCAACACTCACCTCCCCCACCCTGCTCGCTCGCTCTCTCTCTCTCCTTCACTACAATGCATCTTATGTTCAACTCATGATATAAAATACAATGCATTGTCACAGGCGAAAACAAAGACCACTTCTACCCTGCCTGTGACATGACGATTCACAAGAAAGAAAGTACAACATTGTAGACAGACTGTAGCCCATTTCACTGCCCTGGCGAGTGCTAGTGGCTACCGGGAGGCGATTCTGCCAACGCTGGCAGGCGTCACGCCAGTATTTTGGACTAACATATCATAACTTATGTTGCCCTATTTCCATATTTACTTTTATCCAACCTAGATTTGAACATGTTAATGTTCCTCGCTCTCACCACCTCCTCCTCCAAGTTGTTCCAAGTCTATACTCCTATATGGGAAGCTGAATTTCTTTGTGTCCTTACGACATCTGCCCTTCCTCAGCTTAAACTCGTGCCCTCTTGTCCTTCCATTATCCCTCACGAATAGATCTTCCCTATCTACTCGTTCCAAACTTTTTACTTCCTTGAACATCGTTATTAAGTCGCCTCGTTCCCTTCTCTCTTTCAAGGTAGGCAGTTGTAGTGTCTTAAGTCTCTCCTCATATGTCAACTCCTTCAATCTTGGGATCATCTTCGTTGCTATCCTTTGGACTTTCTCTAATTTGTTTATATGTTTTTTCAAATGTGGTGACCATATCACTGCTGCATATTCTAATCTTGGTCTTATCATAGTCATTATCAGTTTTCTTAACATTTCTTCATCCAAATAGTTAAATGCCACTCTCATATTGGTTATTATTCCATATGCTCCTCCAATGATCATGTTAATATGCTTCTCCGGGGATAGCTCATCTTGTATTATCACGTTAAGGTCCTTCTCCTGCCGTGTTTTGCCGATTATTTCAATTCCTAATTTGTACTCCCAGCTTGGCCTTATCTCACTTGTTCCCACTTCCAAAACATGACACTTTTCTGCATTGAAACTCATTTTTCAGGTTTGGCTCCATCTGTGCAACTCATCTAGGTCCTTTTGAAGATCCTGACAACTTTCTATACAGGTGACATTCTTCATGATCTTAGCGTCATCCGCAAACATATTCATATGACTATTCAAGTTTTCTGGCATGTCATTTACATAAAGTAGGAACATTATCGGACCCAACACTGATCCCTGTGGTACTCCGCTCGTCACACTCCTCCACTGTGAATATTCGTCTCGTATCGTGGTCCTCATTTCTCTTCCTATTAAAAAGTTTTCCATCCATTTTAACATCCTACCATGTACACCTCCAACAACCTGCAATTTCCACAATAACCTTTTGTGAGGCACCCTGTCAAAGGCCTTTTTCAGGTCCAGGTAAACACAGTCAACCCATCCCTCTCTCTCCTGTGTAACATCTACAACTCTGCTATAAAAGCTTAATAAATTAGATACACAAGATCTCCCTTCCCTGAATCCAAACTGTTTCTCGCTAAGCACCCCCTGTCCCTCAATGAAGTGTGACCACTTTTTCCTTATAATTTTCTCACAAATTTTACAAACAATGCTGGTGAGGGACACCGGTCTGTAGTTAAGCGGATTTTCTCTGTCTCCTCCTTTGTAAATTGGTACTATGTTAGCTCTCTTCCATTCCACTTGCAGGTCTCCCTCATTCAGTGAAGATTTGATGATTTCATAGATTGGTTCCACTAACTCTTCCGCACATTCTTTGAGGATCCATTCAGCCACTCCATCTGGTCCCATTGATTTCCTCACGTCCAAATCCTGCATCAATTTCAGCACTTCACTTTTTGTCACTTTCATTTCAGGCATCTGTGGTGTTCTCATTTCTCTATCAGGTTCTATAAACTCCTCTTTTACAAACACTGACTGAAGCTTTTCATTCATAACTTCACACAATTCTTTATCTTTCTCATAGCTGTTTGTTCCAACTCTTAGTCTGACAATACCTTCTTTTGTTTTTATTTTTCCATTTACAAATCTATAAAATAGTTTTGGCTCATTTTTGCACTTCTCTACAATATTCCTTTCATATTTATATTGTTCCTCGCGTCGTATCTTTACGTATTCATTTCTTTTCTCCTTGTACTTATTCCAGTTATTTTCACTATGTCTCTTCCGTGCTATATTCCAGGCTCGGTTTCTTCTATCCTGTGCCTTACTACATCTTATATTGAACCATTCTTTTTCCTTCTTTACCCCTGATTGGAACCTTGGGACATATTTATGTATCCCTTCTTCATATACTTTCAGGAAAAGTCTATATTTGTCTTGAACCATTTCCAGGCTTTCTAGTTCCTTCCAATTTATACTTTGGAAATAATGTTTCAATGATTTAAAATCAGTTTTAGCATAATTGTATCTATTTATTTTATATCCTTCATTTCTCTCCTATTTTTTTCCCAAATCCATCTCCATTTCTAATATCTTGTGATCACTTTTTCCCAAGGGACAACGATAATTTATCTTTCTAACATCATGTGGATCACTGGTGAAGACTAGGTCTAGCCTGGATGGTTCATCCATCCCTCTGATTCGTGTGTTTTCTCTAACATGTTGTGTTAACATGTTTTCTGTTACTAGATTCAGTAATTTACTGCCCCAAGATTCATTATTATTTCCCGCATCTAACCCTTCCCAATTGACTTCCTTACAATTGAAATCACCTGTTAATAATAATTTATTTCTCCTATTAACCTCTGAAGTGCGCATGGGGGTAATTGGAAACGTCCCCCTGTGCTGACGTATTTGAGGTGTTTCCGTCACTAAAATATTCATTGTGCCATTAATAGCATTAATACTTATCCATATGCGCCTATTATGGGTTGATTATAAAGGTATTAACCTGAAACAACAATAAAACGAGTGAAAACAGCGTTTGGATGGTCAAAATCGGAGATATAGCCCGCGAGTTGTATAATGTATGGGTGAGGCAAACTGCTTTCCCGCCAATTTCCCCCAAGGCCACTGAGACACAGTCGATCGATACTCTCTCTCTCTCTCTTGCACTCGCTTGCCATCAGTGATGACAACACCCTGCTTGCAACTCGCTAATGTTAGCACGAAAATATACCTCAGAATAAGGGAATAACAGGGAAAATAGGTGATAACTGAAGGAGAGGAGGAAAGTGGGGAAGGAGGGGAGGTAGAGGACTGAGATTTTGCATGGCCCATTTTTTTTTTTTTTTTTTTTCGCTGTCAAAAGTTTATTTTTTTTTTCACTCACTCATAAGAGTCTCCCCGCAGTCCGCCGGGGGAACTCTTAAGAGTCTCCCCGTAGTTCCCGGGTTAAAAAGTATTTTTAGTGCATCTAGAGATTCCGTGATTAGTTGATCATATTTATCCCGCTTCCATGCTCTAGTTTGTGGTGGTATATAAGCCACTGCTATATCAGTTGCTTTGTTGTCCTTGTCTTTTATTGTCACTGCTATAATTTCTGATCTATTATTGCCTAGGTTAATCTCACTTGCTTCTATATTTTTGTCAGTCATTATTAACACTCCACCGCCCACTTTTCCTTCTCTATCTTTTCTCCACACATTATACCCTTCCCATCCCAACACTCCCAATTCAGTACCACCTCTCAACTTTGTTTCTGCTAAGCACATAATATGTGGTTTATATTTCTCAATATAGTCATTCAATTCTAATTTCTTAGACAGCAAGCCATCCACATTACTATACATCAGCTTCATCTCCCCCCTTCTTTGTTTCTCTTTCCCTGATATTCCCAGACTCTACTCCCCCCCCGCTTCCACTCCACCTTCTCTCCCTTGCTCCCCCGTGCTCTCCACCTGCCCTGTTCCTCTCACTTGTTCCTGGTTTACACCAGTTTCTCCCTCCTGTCCTTCGGTACTGACACTCGCTTCCCCTGTCCGACCGTTCATCCCTAAGTTCTCTGTTTGCCCCTCCGTCTTCCTCTGTGGGCTTTTGATGAACCATTTCCTCTTCTTCGTTCCTACCAGTCTCCAATAAAAAAAATCCACTTCTTGTTCTGTTCTTTTGGCATTCAATTCCTTCACCTCATCCCTCAAACTTTTCATTTTGTTTCTTTCATCTAAGTCCAAGTCTTTTTCGATGTAAATATGCTTCAGACAATCCTTATCTTTCAACCTCCATTTAGTATTCATGATTTCCTCTACTATTCCTACTGTGCGAAACTGCACTTTCATTGACCTAGACAGGCTAGACTCTTGTTTATATTTTCCAATTCTATGCATGTCTTCAATTTCATTCTCCCACTCTCTCACACCCCCGTCCACTACCTGTAGAATCTCCCTCACTCGGTCTCTCTCTATCCTACTTCTCTCCTCTCTCTTTACATTGTGTTTCTCCTTATCTCCTCTTATCACAATACATTTCTTTCTTCCAGCAGTCTCCCTCACTAGATTTTCCTTCTGTCTAATTACCTTAACTACATCCTTTTCAAAGTTACCTCCCTGCCTATGTATCTGTTGCTCCTTTACTATCTCCGAAAATTTCAAATTCCTTACCTCCTCGTTCTTTTGAAATTCATCCTTCTTTAATTCAACATCCTTCATATCTTTCTTCATCCTGTCCATTTCTTCCTGCATTTCGCTAATACAAACCCTTAACCCGGGAACTGCCGGGAGACCCTTAAGAGTCAGAGAAAAAAAAAAATCAACTTTTGACATCAAATTCCTTTTTTTTTTTTTTTTTTGGCCCCTGGGCCATGCAAAATCTCAGTCCTCTACCTCCCCTCCTTCCTCCAGTTATCACCTATTTTCCCTGTTATTCCCTTATTCTGAGGTATATTTTCGTGCTAACATTAGAAATCCGGTTGAAGGGTGTGGTCATCACTGATAGCAAGCGAATGCAAGAGAGAGAGAGAGAGTATCGATCGACTGTGTCTCAGTGGCCTTGGGGGAAATTGGCGGGAAAGCAGCTTGCCTCACCCATACATTATACAACTCGCGGGCTATATCTCCGATTTTGACCATCCAAACGCTGTTTTCACTGGTTTTATTGTTGTTTCAGGTTAATACCTTTATAATCAACCCATAATAGGCGCATATGGATAAGTATTAATGCTATTAATGGTACAATGAATATTTTAGTGACGGAAACACCTCAAATACGTCAGCACAGGGGGACGTTTCCAATTACCCCCATGCGCACTTGTTAGGTTAACACGTAATTCTCATCCTTCAGAATACCAATTTGGTTTGCCATCCGTTTTTCTCTTCGTTCATAATCTAAGCTTTTTGTCTCCTGTTCCTCTAGCTTCCGCTCCAGTTTATTCAACCTCACCGCAAATGCAGATATTGCTACTCCCTCCTCTGAGAACCCTGAAATATCAAATCCCTCATGATCACGATCATAAGGGTCTCTGGTTACCCTGCTTGGGGGCAGACCGATCCGGTTCCTCCCACCGCTGGCCATACTGCCAGCTGGCCTTTGTTTACACCTGTTCGGCTCCACAAGTTTCGGTGGGATTATCCATTACTTTTTCTTTCTTACTCAATCAAACTCAACTCTCACCTTTTTTAACTAGGGAGTATATTCACTAATTGCATTTAAATTATAATTAATAAATAAAAGGACAACACATATGAACGCTACAAAAATACCAAACCACCAAACAGGCGCTGGCTGAATCAGCTGTCTCAAGCACGTCCGCCCTCCACCACGGTCTGACTGTGTGTGTGAATGATGGTGTGTTAGGATGCTAGAGCAGCCGCAGTACATGACTGGCGCACTCTCCTACTTTACTGGGTTCTTTAACACCTAACTTCTGTACCACTGGTTGTTGTTGTTGTTCCGCAAGCTGCCTGGCCGAACAGCCCCAAGGCCTCGAGCAATTCCAAGGCCATAACCGAGCGCCCCCACAGAACCCTCCCTGCCGACCACAATAAAGCCTGGGTGACCGAAGCCACTCCATGGCGGGGAGCTGAGGAGGGTGCGGAAACACCCGGGAAACCAAAGCCCCACCCAGGGCCCTGTGCCCCTCCGCAATTATGAAGAGAAAGTTGAGGGGCAAGGGAAAAATGTGATGCTTTGGCTTCCACTCTTGGTAGATTGGGAGGTCAATCCACAGAAAAGACGCCGTCACTTGAGATCTAGAAAATATATAAGTTAAAGGAACAGTCAGAGTAAGCTATGAGTATGGCAGAGATCGCTCAGTTCTCACTCTGATAGACCAGCCCATCACCGCATGACTAGAACCCAATCTTCTCAGCATCAGCTAGGAAAGGCCCTAGAAAGCCGCATTTGGCGGGGGATAGCTCCCCTATTTCAACCCATTTCGGGGTCGGGCACCCGCCCACTGGTTGTAGGAATAGGGTGTGTAAGTGTAGGAACAAGTTTGTATATTTCACTCGATATGAAGAAATACAGCTTAGATATTGCTGATACCAATTTTTGATCAAAACATACTTAGTGCCGAGACATCACTTATTAGTGCGACTGTAGCCTACATACAATATTCAGATCTATGGTCATGTTTACAGTTTGAGCTTTGCCAAAGGACTTAAGTGGAGATGGGTCGTTTTTCTGGTCCCCCTTCTTCCTCATGTTTAGCCCTATTAGATTTCAGCTATAAAGACGTTCGCCCAATTAGTTTGTCAAGTTTAAAACCTTTCATCCCATTTCTATACCAATATCAAGACCTTTCATGCCATTTAGGTGTTAATGTTTTCCTAGCGAGCAATAGCGAGCCTATAATTTTATAAGTTAAAATGTAAAACTTGCAAACTAAACAAACCAAAATTGGGACAAGGACAATATAAAGTCAAATTAAATTATCAAAATCGCTATGTGGAAACAACGCTTACTAAAATGAAAATTATTAAATAAAAGAACACAATCCACCACATAGGGTGTACATTACTACATGAGCAAGTTAATCTGTTTCCCAAGCAAACTAATCGCACATATAACAACGCACTATCGTCACGTTAAAGGAATTAGTCAAGTTTGGGAAGTAACCGGCCTTTGACCGGGACATTTTTCTACCGAAAAATTTACAAATGTACACTTACACTTACACTTAGTTACACTTAGTTGTATTCCGTCCGTTAGTGACACAGTTGAGCTGGGGCTCCACTGCGACCAGGCAGCTCCCTTTCTTCCACTCTCCATTCCAGAAGTCGGTTGGAGTTGGTGCTGGGGTATCCTGGTGTTGGTGGCCGGTCCGGTATTTTGGCCAGCCACATGTCCAAGTGTTTCTTGAAGGTGTCTGGAGACACCCCGGTCATGTTCCTGAGAGGGGCTGGTATACAGTTGAACAGTCTGGTTCCATTGTATGTAAAGCTGTGATGGATCAGGGATTTGATTTTTTGTGTTGATCCCGGCGTAGTCCTCACATAGCACAGCCTCCCTCGCCTTTGGTGCTGAGTCTCTTGGATGTTTGGGTTTGGTACCTTTTTTTCCAAAATCTTCCAGACGTAGATGATGATGTATCTCTCCCTACGTCTTTGAAGTGAGTACAGCTGCAGCTCCTTAAGTCTCTCCCAGTAGTTAAAGTGTTGAAACCCATGGATTTTACTGGTGAATGTCCTCTGGGTGGCTTCAATTTCTGTTATTTCTCCTACTTTTTGGGGAGACCAGAGCTGGGAGCAGTACTCCAGTCGTGGTAGGACCAGTGACTTCCACAATGTTAGCATACACCTCTCATTTCTTGTGTGGAAGGTTCTCAGGATCCAGCCTGCTATTTGTTTTGCTGTTGTTGTGGCTTTCGTAATATGCTGGGAAAAAGTGGCGTCACTGCTCATATTTACTCCCAAGTCCTTCACTGTGTCCTTGGCGGTAATTTCTTGCTGTCCACTTTTGTAGTTGGTGTCGTTTTGTAGTGCTCTCTTGTTCCCGTACCTTAGAAGCTCGAACTTGTCTCCGTTTAGGGCCATGTTGTTTTCTTCTGCCCACTTCAGGATTTTGTCCAAGTCTTGTTGTAGTAGCTGAGCATCATGTTGTGAGGTGATTTTCTTCATGAGTCTGGTGTCGTCTGCAAACGATGTGGCTGTTGAGTGTTCCAGGTCCCTGTCGATGTCTCCTATCATGATGAGGAATAGGAGAGGTCCCAGTACTGATCCTTGTGGTACTCCGCTGATGACCCCACCTGCTTCTGATAGGCTTCCTTGAACCGTGACTCTTTCTTTTCTGTTGGTGATGAAGCTGTGGAGCCATCTTCCAAGGTCTCCCCCTATTCCCAGTGATTTGAGTTTATGTAGAAGGATCCCATGGTCCACCTTGTCAAAAGCTTTGGCGAAATCTAGATATATGACGTCTACATTTTCTCCGTCTTTAATATCCTGTAGGATTTTGTCGTAGTGTGATAGTAGTTGTGAGAGGCAGGAGCGGCCTTTTCTAAAGCCATGTTGCCCCTCGTTGAACGCCTCATTATCTTCCAGGAAGCTGACCATCTTAGCTCTTATTGTTCTTTCTATGATTTTAATAAGGTGTGACGTCAGCACCACTGGTCTGTAATTTTTGGCTATGCCTTTACTACCCCCTTTGTGTATTGGTGTGACATTACCTTCTTTTAGGGATTGTGGTACATATCCAGTTTGGAGGGACTTGCTCCACAGCAGTTTTAGAGGCAGGGCTAGCTGATGTTTGCAGTTTTTTAGCAGTTGGGCATGAAAGCCGTCTGGTCCTGCTGCAGAGTTTGGTCCAATCTTGTCGATGGCTGCTATTATGTCCTCTGTTGATACTGTTACTGAGGAGAGTTGATGTGGTGTCTCTGGAGCGTTGCCAAAGAAAGTCGTTGCATTCTCGATTTTCTTGTCTTCATTTGGCGGGCTGAAGACACTTTCATACTGCTGTTTGAGTATCTTGGCCATTTCGGTTGGGTCACTCTCAAGTTCGCCCGTAGGTTTTGCAAGTGGTCCTATTGTTGTGGTGTTCCTGAGTCTCCTTTTTGCATATGCATAGAAGAATTTGCTATTTACTCGTATGTTTGCAACTGCTTGTAGTTCTTCGCGTGTTCTTTGCTCTTGGTGTGACTGGATGAGTTTACGTTCAACTTCATCAAGCTCTTCTTGTAGTTTGGTGATATTGTGCGCATAGCTGGTCTTCCTTTGCTTGGCTCTCAAGTACGTCCTTTTCTTCATTAGTATTTTTCTATCTCTGGGAATCTGCTTGATCTGCTTCCTGCTTGATTTGGGTGGTATGGTGTTTTTACAGGTCTCCAGGCATTGTTGCTGGAGGATACTGAGAGTTTCGTCGACGTTTTTGTCTTCGAATAGTGCCCTCCAATCAGTTCCTGCCAGTTCTGCTCTCAGTCTGTCCCAGTCTATATCTTTGCTGTAGAAGTTGAGATCTTTCAGAGAGGTGCAGGGTATTTGGCTTGATTCCTGTTGACATCTTGGTGGTGTGGCGGTTGGTGTGGGGGTTCTAACTTTGATGAGGCTGTGGTCGGACATTATAGTTTTTACAGTTTCGTACGAGTGTACCAGGTCGAAGTTGTTGCCAAATAGTAAGTCCAGTGTGTTGTTGCCTCTTGTAGGTTCCTCGATGTATTGCTTCATGTATGCAGTGTCCATGATAGTCATTAGCTCCTTGGCTTGCTGTTTTTCATCCCTGGTTCCTCCATCTATTTTCATGGTTGCCCAATTGATGATGGGCAGGTTGAAGTCTCCTGTGATGATGACATCTGTAGCGGGAGTTGGAAGATTTTGTAGGAGTGATTGTATTTTCTCTGTGACCTCCTTGAAAATTTCCCCTGTGGTGTTTGGAGGTCGATACAAAATTATGATGAGCATGTCGGTTTGTCTTATGTGTACTGCTAGTAGCTCTGTTGTGCCGTTTGAGAATGCAACTAAAGTTTCGGTATTTGCAGCCATATCCTCCCTTAGGTAGAGTGCTACTCCTCCGTGGCTTCTGTCCTCTCTGTCGGCTCTGAATAGAGTGAAATTATGGATATTGATCTCTGCATCCAAAATGTTTTCGTTCAGGTGTGTTTCTGTGAGGGCTAGAAAAATTGAGTTGTCTTCCTCTGCAATTTCTCCCAACATAGGGACTTTACATTGATTGTTTCGTGGGTAAAGTCCTCTGATGTTGCCCACAACAAAACTAGTTAGTGGTAGTTGCACCTTCCTCTGTGGTTCATGTCTGGCCCCTCGGTTTGGGTTAGGAATCTCTCCATTATCACTTGAGACCGTTTTTCCACTTCCAGAAGACGTCCCATTACTACCTCTAAAAAAGCACCTTGGTCGGGCATAGCCGTGTGTACCGCTGCTGGTCTGGCCTTGTGAGTTTGCTGGATGGTTGGCCAGCTTCTGAGGGCATTGCGTTGGCTTTCTATTTTTTCCTCATATGTTGGTGTGTAAGCAAATTCCCTTTGAATGTGTCCTGTAGCGGGTTCCCTTGGTCTGTTGACGTTGTTTCTTGGCGTCAGTATTTTGGTTCCCTTGATGTGTGGAAGATTGCAGTCTCTCATAGTACATGCCCTTTTGTTGAGTGAGATTCTGCATACATATGGGTGGTAGTCGATGCATTTCCATCCACGCTTGCAACCTATTCTTTCATCCCGCCCGTGCTTCATGAATTTTGCACATATTTTTGGGTGGTCTTGTTTGCATCCCCTGCCCACTACTCCATATCGGCATTCATTTCTTAGGTAGAAATTGCATACTTCTATTCTTTTCCTCCTAATATCGGTGCCCCTGTAATCAGCTCTGGGCCTAGGTCTCCATGAATTTGTATTTACAGCACTAACCTCCTGTTCTACTGTATGTAGGAGCATTTTGGCCGCATCCGTTGCATGTGGGGTGTGTGCTCGTTGGGGTCCCCGACCTCACCTGTCTTGCTGCATTTTGAGGGGGCTCTGCCGTGTCTGCTAGTGTTGCGGTGGGGGGGCTATGTGTATCTGGCATTGTGATGCTAATATTTCCTGGTGTGTTCCCCATCCCTTGATCTAGGCCTATAGCCACGTTTGGTGTGTTACTGGTATGGGGGTTGTCACCGTCACTCTTGCCTAAGGCTACTTCTGGGCTTATGGGTAGGCCTTGGCCTAGGTCAGTGTCCCCAGTTAATTCCTTGGTTGTTGGAGTAGGCCTATTGTCAGCTGGCATGTTGGTGACATCTTTGTTGCTCTGGGGCTGAACATGGATTTTTCTTACCTTACTTATCGCTCCAGATTTGGTTATTCGTTCCTTGTGTTGGAGAACGGCTGCTTCTGCCTCGGCCACCCACTCACCTTTTGTGTCAAGCTTTGTTAGGCAGCATGTTTTGCACATGAATTTCCTTGCCGTTTTTGCATAGTTGAGAATTTGATAGGCAGGGAGTTCTGTGCAAAAATAGTGCAGCCAATCCTGGCAGTAGTCGCATTGGATTGCATTTTTTTCACCTGCGAACTTGATTCCGCAGTCGGGGCACTCTGGGTCGGGTTTGTTTTGATCCCCGGCCATTGTTGGCGTCATGTTCTTAGTCACTGTTTTTTTTCTCTTATTTTCACTTCAATCCTTCTGTTTCGGTCTTTGTTTCTTGTATATGTGCACTCACTAAGTGTTTATGTAGGTTATTCTGTCTTTGGTAATCACCGATTGCACTTTGGGATTAAAATAGCAAAGGTTGGCAGAAACCAGCGGCCACGTCTGTGTGTTTTGTAGCCGATGATATATATGGAGTTTTTTTTAAAGCTTGATGGAGGTCTAGCGAGAAAACTAAATAAATACTGTAAACCCAAAAAATAACCACTGTCCCCTTAACTCCTTCTGTACCGACGACGTCTTTTGTGTATTAGTCTAGCTATATTTAAAAGATTTGTTGCAGAAGGATCGGTGGTAGTAAGAAAGATTAAGTGAGATATTTTGAAGCGTCTTAACCCGGGAACTGCCGGAAGACTCTAAAGAGTTCCCCCAGCGGACTGCGGGAAGACTCTTAAGAGTCAGAGAAAAAAAAAAAATCAACTTAAGTTTTTTTTTTTTTTTTTTTTTTTTTTTTGGCCCCTGGGCCATGCAAAATATCACTCCTCTACCTCCCCTCCTTCCCCACTTTCCTCCCCTCCTTCAGTTATCACCTATTTTCCCTGTTATTCCCTTATTCTGAGGTATATTTTTGTGCTAACATTAGCGAGTTGCAAGCAGGGCATTGTCATCAGTGTTAGCAAGCGAGTGCAAGAGAGAGAGAGAGAATATCGATCGACTATGTCTCAGTGACCTTGGGGGAAATTGGCGGGAAAGCAGGTTGCCTCACCCATACATTACAGTGGAGCCCCCATCCTAGCTGCTAATCGGTTCCGCAGAAATAGAGCTAGGATTGAAACATCCAAGATCGGGGCACTGTTCTTATGGGGAAAATTCAATCGGTTCCGTGCTCATGCTAAAATTTGCGTCTTTTTCTATTTTTTGCCTATGAAAACATGTTTTATTGTACACAAATTAAATTTTATGCATTATACTGTATCATATAATACACCATAGAATAAGTTTTTAATAACTAGAAAAAAAGGCCCAATATCTAAACAATTACCGCACTTTTTCCCAGGGTTAGGCTATGAAAACATGTTTTTTGTCTAGGCTACATTAAGTAGCCTAGGTCTAAATCTTATGCATTGTAAATAATAATGTAGACATGGCTAAATGACAGTCCTAACCATAAATACTGTAGATTGGGGCATTGTTTTTATCATGCAAACATTTTTAGGCCTAGCCTAGGCCTAGGTTCTAAATTCGTCCAGCCACCCCTCAAGTACCCATTTCGCCCCAAATACATCCAATAAATACATATTATGAGGAAAAGACGTATAAATACGTATTATGAGAAGATTACTTACCACACAGATTTTATTATAAATCATTGTCATACTTAGCCTAGCCTAGGCTAACATCGTCTAGGCTAGGCAATTCAATCGCTTTCGTCCGACATGGACTGGTCTTTGCTGTGTTTTGAGCATGAAATTCCTTCATTGCTACCACCAGGCCAACCATCCCTATCACTAGATGTACTAGAGGTTATAATAAACGCGAGAGATAAGGGGTTCAGGCACAAAAAGGCTTGCAAACGGTTGTTTTGTCAACACAGATACTAGCTAAACTGCAAGCGTCTGCTTAGTGATGACGTCATACAAAGATGGCGGCATCTTGCGCATTTGACGATCCGGATTCACTCGGATTTCGTCTCTAAACGGCAAGCTACTGGCAGATTCTTTCGTTATGTTAAAACAAAATGATTGTTTTTGTTTGTTTTCTAGTTTTATGTTGAGTTTTTTGTTATTTTTACTATTTTTTCGGGTTTCGGCTGGGATTTTGATGCGAGGAATGAGGCTTTTGGCGCGATAATTGAAATGGGGAATATTTGGTGTGTGGTGCGAGAATTGAATCAACGAAGACCGGTGTAGCGAGGATGGGGGCTCCACTGTATATAACTCGCGGCCTATATCTCCGATTTTATAATAATAATAATAATAATAATAATAATAATAATAATAATAATAATAATAATATTTATTCAGTTAGCAATTTACAGAGTTGATACCACATAGTATGTTATAAATATGACATGTACCAGCCTTGCATAATTCCAACTAAGGATAGCCCAATAAGGCCGTTAGGCGTATTTCCATTGGGGTCCTTGTGGGATTAGGTTAGCTGGGGAAATGGGGAGGATAAAGAAATAGATACTTTAGAGAAAGTATTTCTAGGGGGTTATTTTAAGATACCTTACATCCTATAGTAAATATCAGTAATCTTTTGACCATCCAAACACTGTTTTCACTCGTTTTATTGTTGTTTCAGGTACCTTTATAATCAACCCATAATAGGCGCGTATGGATAAGTATTAATGCTATTTATAGTAAAATGAATATTTTAGTGATGGAAACAGCTCAAATACGTCAGCACAGGGGGACGTTTCTAATTACCCCCATGCGCACTTCTTAGGTTAATAGCTGGAGACCCTTTTGAAACTGAATAAATTTGTCTAATAGTAGCCACATTAACCCGGGAACTGCAGGAAGACTCTTAAGAGTTCCCCTGGCGGACTACGGGAAGACTTTTAAGAGTCAGGGAAAAAAAAAAATCAATTTAAAACACCAAATTTTTTTTTTTTTTTTTTTTTTTTTTTTGCCCCTGGGCCATGCAAATTATCACTCCTCTACCTCCCCTCCTTCAGTTATCACCTATTTTCCCTGTTATTCCCTTATTCTGTGGTATATTTTCGTGCTAACATTAGCGTGTTGCAAGCAGGGCATTGTCATCACTGTTAGCAAGCGAGTGCAAGAGAGAGAGAGAGAGAGTATCGATCGACAGTGTCTTTCCAGAGGTGGAGGAAAGTGGAGGGGAGGGAGGTTGCCTCAGCCATACATTATGTAACTCACGGCCTGTATCGCCGATTTTGACCATCCAAACGCTGTTTCCACTTGTTTTATTGTTGTAACAGGTTAATACCTTTATAATCAACCTATAATAGGTGCATATGGAGAAGTATTAATGCTATTTATGGTAAAATAAATATTTTAGTGATGGAAACAGCTCAAATACATACGCACAGGCAGAGGTGTTCATTACCCCCCATGCGCACTTCAGAGGTTAAAGTTAAAAAGACGTTGCTGGTACAGAAGGGGTTAACTGTTATTGGGTCAAAATAATTAACATACAGTGCCAAGATGTAGTCCAGTTATTTGTAAGAATGTCTGTGATATTGATAGCATAATGTATAAATGCGCGGAATTTCGGTGTGAGTATCCTAGGTTCGAGTCCTTGGAGTGCCACATGTATTTGTGGATTTCATTAATTGAGCTTAGAAGTAAAGTTGGTTGTGAAAAAAAAAAAAAAAAATATATGAAACAAAACAAAAATATATATATAAATATTGACAAACATATGGCCACACAACAAAACACCACACATTTATGGGGAGATATCCATTACTATAAAGCATCTCTTCCTCTAATAATGAGAACTCAGCATATGATACTGAATTACTTGCAGAAAAATATAAACGTAAAACTTGAACTTATCATGTTAAAACAAATATCAGGTACTGTACTCATCCCGTTCAGTACCAGGGATGTCATATTTATCCTATTCTGGCAACTATTAGATGATTATATTCAGCTTAGGAAGTTAGGAAGGACCTCTAGCAATACTAAGGCTTCTAACTATTTCAACTAACCCTTCTAACTACCACATATCCTTCCTAAACTGCATAATTTTGTCTAAATATAGCTAGAATAAAATATAACACGTCGCTGGTACTCAAAGGGTTAATGAAAAGTATGGAAAAAACGTTCCTACAGGTACTATTTGGCAACTTGAATGTTTTAAACAGGAACTACCAAGTAGTCTTTATGACATTTAAAAATTGCTCAGATTCTGCTTGATATAATTTGTAAATGATAATGAACAGTACATTCAATAAAAATATCTGCACTATACTATATAATCTATTCGCTGTAAGTAGACGAGAAATTATGACCTTTAACCTCTAAAACTAAAAACGACTGGAGTAATCGGGCTAATATTTCAACCATTTGGTAAGAGTCAGTCAAGAAATAGATGTGGAGATTTACAGTCAATTTGCTCTAGCCCTTTTTGAGTTACAGAGGATAGAGGTCATGATTTCTCACCTACTTACAGCGAATAGACTATAGCTTGTCAGCTATATTTTATTGAAGAATATAAATGTTGCAGTCAAAATTGTTTAACTAAAAGGTAACAACACTTTTTTAATGTTGCATGTACTGTTGTTGTTGTTGTTTTTCCCCAAGCTGCCTGGCCGAACAGCCCCAAGGCCCCGAGCAAGGCCAAGGCCATAACCGAGCGCCCCCACAGAACCCTCCCTGCCGACCACAATAAAGCCTGGGTGACCGAAGCCACTCCATGGCGGGGAGCTGAGGAGGGTGCGGAAACGCCCGGGAAACCAAAGCCCCACCCAGGGCCCTGTGCCCCTCAGCAATTATGAAGAGAAAGTTGAGGGGCAAAGGAAAGATGTGACGCTTTGGCTTCCAATCTTGGTAGATTAGGAGGTCAATCCACGCAAGAGACGCCGTCACTTGAGATCTAGAAAATATATAAGTAAAAGGAACAGTCAGAGTAAGCTATGGGTATGGCAGAGATCGCTCCGTTCTCACTCTGATAGACCAGCCCATCACCACATGAGTAGAACCCAATCCTCTAAGCATCAGCTAGGAAAGGCCCTAGAAAGCCGCCTTTGGCGGGGGGATAGCTCCCCTATTTCAACCCTTTTCGGGGTTGGGCACCCGCCCAATGTACTGTACTGTACAGTGGCGATAAGTCATGTCTAAGCTGTCATACTGTTTGGCTCGCTCTGTGCTGTATTAATGTCTGTCAGATGTTGAATAGGGTGGGTAAGTGTAGGAACATGTATGTATATCTCACTCAAAAAGAAGAAATCATGTGTAAATATTGCTGATACCAATTATTGATCAAAACATAATTGGTGCTGAGAAAATCATGTGTAAATATTGCTGATACCAATTATTGATCAAAACATAATTGGTGCTGAGACATCACTTATTAGGCCGATTGTACATATGAAGTAACAATGGTAACTTGCTCTTCAGTTCAATCCATTGCTATAAAAATATCTCCCCTCATCGCTTCCTACTTAAGCTGGTATCACACAAGCTTTTTCCCTCAACACTGGTCTGGCAGCGTACGAGGCTAACATTTAATATATGTCGGTGAGCTAAGTTCATCTATCACCAGTTTAGTTTCCGATACCAATGCAAAATACTCCAGAAATTTTGCCAGAAAAATTTTGATCATTGAATGTTCACTATAAAAGCTCTCGTGTGATACCGGCTTTACTGTCACCACTGTTTATCTCCTACTTACTATCTGTCTCTTCTTTCAACTCTTTCTCCTCTTTCTTAACTTGTCCCGTTTCATCTTCCTTTTTGACACTACTCTTCTCTTCTTCCTTCATCTCCTCTCCCTCCTTCTTAATGTGTTCCTCTTCTTTCTTGACCTTGGGTGTGCCTTTCTTCAGCCAGTTGGACATCAGTTTGCTGCTGGCGGTCTGGGGTGGTTTTCTGAAAGCCAAATTATAATGTAAAACTTGCAAAATATACAAACCACAACTGGGACGACACAAGATAAACAGAAAGGAACTAATCAATTGAAATGTAAAACTTGCAAAATAAACAAATCAAAACTGGGGTCTGGGGTGGTTTTCTGAACAGCAAATACAAATACAAGGTGGTGTAATGGTTTAGATGCTGATTTTCTGGGTGTGGTGTTCCGAGTTTGAATCCCGGGAGGACCATATGTTTTCATTAGTTTATTCAAGTACATTGGGGTTTGTAATGGATGATTAACCCTTCCAGCCCGGGTGTCATTTTAAAATGACACCAAAAAAAAAGGGCCGGAACCCGGGTGTCATTTTAAAATCCTTGTGCTTGAAAGCGTGCTTCAAAATTCGCGCGGCCAATTTTGGCATGGTAGGAGCGACCGCAGCGCCACCAAGCCTCAACTACTAGTGTTATCAGTTCGTACGTGGCCGCCATAGCGAGTAATACTGAAAAAAAAAATCCGACGTGTCCGATTCGTTGCAACCTCCCGCGGGCCCCAGTGCTACCCCACTCGCAACTTCAACGCCTGTTGCAACCGAGAAGAGAGCTCAACAAAAGAAAGTTAAGCATTTGTTGAGTGATAGCGCTATACAGCGACAACTTTTTGATAGTGATGAAGAGAGCAGTGGCGAAAGCTTGGTGGACAAGGTACAATTTATAAGTGAAAGTGAAGACGATTTCGTGGGCTTTGGAGACGACGATAATGTCGATTTATTTGAGGGGGGAGACAGTAGTGATGATCCTGATGTGGAAGTGTTTCAGGAAGGTGCCATTGAGCTTCCCAGTGTGCTAGAACCTAGGCCTACCCCCTCGCCATCTTTGCTAGGTCAGCATAGGCCTAGCCCTAGCCCTAGCTCAGGACCTTCCCCTTTGCCTGCCCGTACGTCCTTGAAAGTGGGCAAATATTTCTACAAACAATCATTGATCAAAAGTGCAGCTAAAAAAGCACGCAGGGCAGCCGCAGAAAAGCATAGGGAAGCTGAAGATAGCGATAATCTTGAGAGAGGTGTCATGACAGATGGCTATAGAGGCTATTATGAGCACTGCTAGTGCGCTTCGGAAAAATTGGCGCTTATGAGAAATAAGTAACATGCTTATTATTATTATTATTATTATTATAATGACGCCGACCCTGGCCTAGCAACCACCCGCATTCCATTGTCCCGACGCGTGGGTCACCCACAGCCCTCGCCTTCATCTCTCGTTCAGGATGACCAAAGGGCCTCTTCAAGTGGTATTGGTGATGTGCCACAGGCCTCAACACACCGCAGAGCATTATTTGCTGCTGAAAAGCCCTCGGCTCGCCGCAAAAGGAGCCCAACTCCCGAGGCCTCGGCTCCCATTCTTGAAGCTCCCGCAGCCTCCCGCGCCCCACACCGCCGACGCCCGGTCACTTCTTCACCAGAATTGTCTCCTGAAGAGGATGCTGACGACCCCAACATTGCCCCAGATGACCTGACATCGCCTGAGGAGGAAGAGGAAGAGGAAGAGGAACAGGAAGAGGAAGTGCCGACAAAACGAGCGAGAGGGCGAGGTCGTGGACGTGGTCAGCCTGCCGTCGCCGTCGCCGCTGCCCCTGGGCCTGGGCCTGGGCCTGGGCCTGGGCGTGGGCGTGCAGGGCGTCCGCGTGGCCAAGGGCGTGTGCCTGCTGCAGCACGACCTCGAGCATCAGCATCCGACCTGTTTGTGTGGACAGATGGAGCTGATTTTGAGCCAGATTGTCCTGCCTTTGATGAGGTACAGATGGGTTCTGGGGTGTCACCAGCATATCCCTGTGGCCCAGATGCTACCCCCAGTGAACTTTTCTGTGGCTTCTATGACAATGAAGTCATGGAATACCTCGTCAAAGAGACAAATCACCACCATGCTATCTGTGCCAACTTTCTTGGGAGGAAGACCAGTGCCAAGATGGTGGCATGGAGAGCTCTCACTGTGGCAGAACTATATGTGTTCTTGGCACTCACAATGCTGATGACTCATATAAGGAAGCACGTTCTGGCTGACTACTGGATCACTGGCGACATCATAACGACTCCATCATTTGGCAAATACATGTCCAGGGACAGGTACTTCGACATCCTCTCCTATCTCCACCTGACAAACAACATGGCAGTCCACCTTCCCGACTCATTATGGAAGATCAGGAAGCTGTATGACATGATACGTCATCGGTTCACCACATACCTGATTCCTTTCCAGAAGATGTGCCTCGACGAGTCTCTGGTCCTGTTCCGTGGTAGGCTGCACTTCCGACAGTATATCCCGTCCAAGAGACACCGCTTCGGCATCAAGCTCTTCGTCCTCTGCGACTGCTTGACGGGGTATGTGCTGGACTTTATAGTCTACAGCGGCAAGGCTGGAGAAGTTGTGACTGACCCTCTCATTGGTTTTGGTGGCGCTGTAGTGAAGAAGATGATGGAGAGGCACTTCAATCAAAAACCACATCCTCTACACAGATAATTATTACACGTCGCCTCTCCTGACCAAGTACCTCCATGACCGCAAGACCGGAACTGTCGGCACAGTCAAGGGCAAAAGGAAGGGCATGCCAGGCTACCCAACCAAGACGAAGAAGGCGGACATCTTCCACAAGAAGAGTGGCCCCATCCTCTCCATCCACTGGCATGACCAGCGCAAGGTCAACCTCCTCACCACATGCCACAAGGCCCAGATGGTCGCCACAGGGAAGGTGGACCGAACAACCAAGAACCCCGTCCAAAAACCAGCTGCTGTCCTGGATTATAACATCAATATGCGCCTCGTCGACAAGTCCGACATGCAGATGGGCTTCATCGACTGCCTGCGAACATCTTGCAGGTGGTACAAGAAGTTTATCCTGCATACGGTAGATATGTCGGTCCTCAATGCCTACAACATCTACCGTCTGAGGACTCCAGGAGCCAAGAAGTACAAGTCCCTGCGGAAGTTCCACAAGCAGGTGCTACTTGAGCTTCTGGCTAAACATGCGGGTACACCAGGCAGGCCAATACAAGGACCAGGCCAGCTTGACAGAACGGGGTGTGCTGAATTCTTCAGGAAGCACCAGCTCAACGCCCTTCCTTTCAAAGCACCAGGTAGTAACGCTAGGAGTCAGAAGAGGTGCCATGTGTGCAGCCACACAACTCGCAGACCCCGCAAACCCACAAAAACCACTTGGGAATGCCTCGAGTGTCAAGTTGGACTGTGTGCTGGCACCTGCTTCAACGACTTCCACACTCTAACAAACTTTTGAAGTGGAAGTCACAACAGTGAAAGTGACACTCAAATGTAGGCTAAGAATAATAATATAACTAAGTATAAGTGAAAAGGACACATAAGTAATAATAAGTGCCTTCATAACAATATGAACAAGTGAAAGTGACACTAAAATATATATTTCTAACAATAAATAAGTGAAAATGACTCAATAAGCCTAGGCCAGTCAAAGTGACAGTATAATAATAATAAAACTAAGTATAAGTGAAAGAGACACACACAAGTAATAATAAGTGCCTTCATAACAATATGAATAAGTGACAGTGACACTATATATATTATTAGCTTACCTAACAATACATAATAGGGGAAATGACACTACCAATTATCAAAGTCCAGTGAAAGTGACACTAATAATCATAATAATAATAAAACTAAGTAATAAGTGACAGAGACACAAATAAGTTCATATAAATAACTTTATTGAGTGAAAATAACATAATAACTATAATAAATGACAGAATAACCAATAAAACACTATCAAAACACTTCCCGGCATAATTGCGGGTGGAGCGACGAGTGCAAATGGGCATCGTAGCCGGGGCCGCGGTTGAGTGTTCGGACGCGTCGAGGTAAATACGCGGCAAAAGTTACCTCCACTTCCATCACCATCACTCCGGAACCAGTTGAGCTAGAGCGCTCTACTCAACGCCATTCTACGCAGGAAGGTAAGTTTCTTACAGTTTCTTTACCATATATGGAGCCCACACCTATATCCATTTCACACATTTCTCCTATATTATAGCTTCTAACTTTCTCTATTAACCTTTTATGTGGGACCTTATCGAAGGCCTTCATTTTGATGGGAATAGTAGGCACTGCGTCCTCCGACTCCACTGTTAGTACCCCCCCAAAGTATTTCCCCAGCACCTCTGCTTTCTCCTTATCAGTCTCCGCTCTACTCCCATCATTCTACCCCCCCCCCAGCTCTGGATCCCTACTCTTCTTGTTAATTTTTCCTGAGAATATTTTTGGATTATCCTTCACATTTCTAGGTATCTCTGTCTCCCTCTCCTTCACCCCCCTCTACGTTCCAGATCCACTTCCATAGCTATACTAGACCCCCTGTTCTTTTTTAACAATTTTAATCTTTCCCACTTTCTTTCTTCTAATCAATATCCAAAGCTTTCTTTTCATTGGCAATTCTGGGTTAGTTCTTTTCCTCAATTTTGTTTTATCCTTATATTCCCTTACTGGTACACTTTTGGATACAGCATTCTCCAGTTTGACTCTAATTTTCCTCCACATTCCTTCAGCGTCTTCACCGTTCAAATATTGTCAAACATGTATATTTTTCTATTGCTTTTATTATCCCTCTCCAATTTAATGTTACAACTAAAGCTTATACAGGCATGGTCACTACGACCTATAGGAAATCAAATCAAGTACACTCCCCTGCGTCCCATCTCTATATCTTGTCTAAGGCGCTCATTTCTATATATGTTTGATTAATGTAGGTAATATATTAAGCGAGATTAGCCTTAGTTTACTTTTGTTGATATTCGACCAGATCGCCCGGATACGAGCTCCGTCATTAGGAGAGCCTGCCCGGGCCAGGAGGGTTAATGTTAAGAACGGGGAGTTTCTTAATAACAGTCAATAGCCAAAGTTCCTTCACACGCTTGCTCTAAGTGTGTTAAATCTAAGGCTACTGTAAAGCCGGTATCACAGTAGCACTTTTTCCCTCAACATTTATCCTCAACACTGGTCTGGCAGATTATGAGGTCAACATTTAAAATCTTTCGGCTACCTATACTCATTGATCATCCGTCTAGTTTCCGATACCAAGGTAATTGAATTGTTTAGATAAACTCAAGGTAAATAAAATGCCTGGACCTGATACAATCTCACCTAGAGTCCTAAAGGAAACTAAGGATGAGCTCTCTAAACCACTGACATTGTTATTCAATAAATCCTTGCATTCTGGAACTATGCCTGATCAGTGGAAGCTACAGTGCATTCATTCGACATATATCGACAGGCCCCGCCCGCTTCCACCAGCGCCGTAGACGAAGTAGAGCTTATCATACCGCAATCTCGGACACGTCACTTGTCACCTTACCACGGAGCTGATAAGGGCTCCAAGTAAAATTAATTATACGATGTAAGAGCGCTTTAATACATGCATATTTGCAGTTATTCTTTACTATACAATATTACCATATACCATAGTACAGATTAGTAAACTCCATTACCATTGTTACCTCGTCTACTTGGGCAGAGCAGAGGTAGAAAATTATTAAGCTAGGCTTAGCGAGCGACTGCGTTTGGGTGTATAGGGTACGGTACCGTAACCGTAATGCCTCTCCCTCCCTCCCTCTCTCTCTCTCATATTGTCGTGCCTCAGAGGTTTTCTTCACCACCACATCAACTGGCTCAGTTTTCTCCTTATCAAAATACATGAATACATTCAAGACAATATTCCTGGCTTGATTGACAAGTCGGAGAGAACCAGCAAGTCTGCCAGGGGTATGGGCAGGAGACGCCATCTTCCCCCTTCAGAAGACAGGAGGGAACTGAACTGACGTTCGAATGGCAGCGCAGTGACAGTTGAAACCTTGAGAGAGAAGTGTTGCCAATGTAGCTTCCTTACCGCTAGATCAAAAAGTATTTACTTGAACAAGGGAATGGAGCTGTTAAAGACAGGCTCCAGTCTTTGTAGGCCATATTTAATAATTTAAAATTATAAATAAATATTGACTTGATCTAGCGGCAAAATTTTACACCTAGCAATAAGAATGCTGGCTATATTCCGAATCTTTTAGCACATGTTATCAATATTGGAGTAATATTCTAGCAATATTAGGTAGGCATTTACTAGTTTGTATTCTTCTAGTTACTTCTGCAAACAGATTAAATAATATTTTTGTGCTGATTTGGTAACCCTGTTGGACACCCGTACCTTGCACAGTCATGCCAGCCGTATGATAACGGTTGGGGAAGTGGGCGGGGCCTGTCGATATATGTCGAATGAATGCACTGTAGCCAACGTAACACCGATATTCAAAGAAGGCAGCAAATCCCTACCCAGCAATTATCGTCCAATTAGCTTAACCTCAGTTGTATGTAAAATGCTAGAAACACTCATAAGAGACACTCTTAAATCACTTCGAGGAAAATAACATACTTAAAGATACTCAACACGGCTTTCGTAAAAAACGTTCCTGTTTAACAAACCTCATAGACTTCTTCCACGATATCCTCAACCTCTACGATGAGAGTAAAGCTGTAGATATTATATACCTTGATTTTCAAAAGGCTTTTGACAAAGTTCCCCACAAACGTTTACTGCTAAAACTAAAAGCGCATGGAATACAAGACAGTGTGTTGAAATGGATAGAAAATTGGCTCAGCGACAGAGAGCAAAGAGTAGTCATAAATGGTAAGGCATCTAAATGGACCAATGTAAGTAGCGGGGTACCCCAGGGATCGGTACTAGGACCAATTCTCTTTCTAATTTACATCAACGACATAGATGAGGGTCTCACCTGTACAATCTCAAAATTTGCTGAAGATACAAAAATTGCAAATAGCGTACTCTCAAAAGAATAAGTTGACGATATGCAACACAATCTAGATAAGTTGTCACGTTGGGCCCAAATTTGGCAAATGAGTTTCAATGCGGATAAATGTAAAGTACTGTACTACATATCGGATACCAAAATGAGAAAGCAAACTATTTGATGAATGGCACTCAGCTTAAGAATGTAAACAGAGAAACCGATCTGGGAGTAACCAAAACCGAGTCAACAATGTTCAGAAGTTGTTAAGAAGGCAAACAAAATAATTGGCTTTATAGGCAGGTCATTTGAGCATAAATCCAAAGACGTTATCCTAACCCTTTACAATTCCTTAGTCCGCCCTCTTCTGGAATACTGCGTTCAATCCTGGTGCCCTTATTACCAAAAAGATATAGACAAGCTAGAACGAGTTCAACGTAGAGTTACCAAAATGATACCTAGCCTAAAGAACAAACCATACGAGGAGCATCTTAGAGAATTAAATCTATTTCCTTTAACCCAGCGCAGACTCCTTCCTACCCGGTCTGCCTTAGGTAAGGACAGCACGAAAGAAGGGCCGCTACCCGGTATGCCTTATCTAAGGCATGAGCTTAATAGCCTAATTAAGCTTGGTTCGAACGTCGTGCGTACGACTTATGTCAACAAACCCAAGCGTTCGTCACTGCACCTCCGAAAACAAGAAGGAGAAGACTCCTCAATGTTATTGTTCTGACATCATGACGAAATTAGTGTCTAAAAAGCCCCCATATTGGCAACATCTCTGCAATATTGGCACCACTGAAATCGTCATCACAACTGAACCAGTTGACTTACAGAGCTCTACTCAATGCCAAAATACAGATTGAAAACCGCAATACAATTATAGATGAGTGGGAAAGTTCTAGCAGTGAAAATAAACATAAATACGGTAGCCTAGGCCTAGAAGTTTTTCAGCCATATCGCCCGGGTAGGGGCGACCGTCATTTGGTAAGACAGCCCGGGGAGGAAGGGTTAAGAGGCGACTTAATTCAAGTGTTCAAAATCATCAAAGGCATCGACAATATGAACTGTAGTAAGTACTTCACTATCGACCAATCTAATTACACGCGGGGAAACGGGTGCAAAATTATTGGCAAATCTTTTAACTCACACGAAGCTAAAAATGTCTTCTTCAATCGAGTTGTCAACTTATGGAATGGGCTTCCCCGAGATGTTATAGACTGCAGCACCGTTGATTCATTTAAACTTCGGCTAGACAAATATCTCGCATCAAACCCGCGACTGACTGCGTTTGTAAATGAATAACTTTATTTTATCTTCCCCTCAGTTACTAACCCATCTGTCCCCTACTAACTTCCTAATCCTGCCACGGATATTAGTTCCAGGGCAGAAGTTCCGTTTCCAAAGTTCCCTTATCTACTCTAAACCACTGTTTGGACACTTGATCCTCAGTGTTTTGGAGGACAAGCAGCCTAGAAGGGTCACTATACCTGTTGTTGCTTGATTTCCTTTGTACTCCTTTGTACTAAAATATTCCAGAAATGTTGCTAGAAATTTTTTGATCATTGAGTGTTAACTATAAAAGCTCTCGTGTGATACCGGCTTAAGCAAGAACGTCATAGCTAAATCAGGTGGTGCAAGCTTTCAGTAACATTGTATTTCACTTGACTTGAACATTAAGTGGGAAAGAATGTTGTCTTTGGACCATGCAGTACGCTATAGTACCGTATAAAAATAGCAATAGTAATAATAACGCTTTTAAAGCTTTCCAGCCAAGGATAGCCCAATAAGGCCGATTTTAAAGCTTTCCAGCCAAGGATAGCCCAATAAGGCCGATTAGGCGTATTTACACTGGGGTCTTGTACTATTACCCCATTCTCTTGCTCAAGGGGGATGGGAACAACTCAGTGCTTGTGAAAAACCTTTAATGCTCCGAGTGTGGGCGCAATCCTGGGACCTTCTGGGCGTAAGTCAAAGCCGCTATATTACATACATCATCAAACATGCACGAAAGTAAGGTAAATGGTACTCGAGAAAGGTTAAAATATATCTATACACTTTAATATAAAGAAAAAAATATCAGAAAATTTGACGAATTTATACGTACAGTATAAAGAAAAAAATATCAGAAAATTTGACGAATTTATACGTACAGTAAACCCTCACTCTTTCGGACTAATTGGGGGGAGACCCCTGTCCGAAAGAGTCAAAAGTCCGAAAGGGCCGAGTCCGAACTCACACTTCAGCCATTCGGACTTGTCTGAAATAATGTCCGAAGTCTATAAGGCCGAAACTCGGCTCTTCGGTCCGAATGCGAAATAATTTTTCTCAGCCTTTCAGACAAATCCGAAAGGCTGAAATAATGTCCGAAGTTTATAAGTCCAAATACACATTCACCTAACCAGACAAGTCCGAAACTCGGCTCTTTGGTCCAAATGTGATTTCATTTTTCTCAGCCTTTCGGACAAATCCGAAAGGCTGAAGCATGAGTCCGAAGTTAAATGTAGTCCGAAAGTGTAGTCCGAAAAGGACGGAGGTATTTTCTCAGCCTTTCGGACAAATCCGAAAGGCTGAACCATGAGTTCGAATTGAAATGCTTGTCCGAAAGCCTTGGAATTCCGAAAGAGTGAAGTACGAAAGAGCGAGGGTTTACTGTATACGAAGGAATTGAAAGAGGTTCAACATTTCAAAATTCTTTGGATCTGTATTGTGTAGATACAGGAATATAAAAATAAATTAAGCAAAGGGTCTAGTATAGAGGCTAAGGAAGTGGATCTGGAACGTAGACAAATAAACAATAAAATAAGGTGGGAAACAAGGAGGGGGGTGAAGGAGAGGGAGAGAGAGATAGCTAGAAATGTGAAGGATAATCCAAAAATATTCTGGAAGTACATTCAGGAAAAATTAACAAGAAGAGTAGGGATCCCAGAGCTGGTGGGGGGGTTGAATGATGGGAGTAGAGCGGAGACTGATAAGGAGAAAGCAGAGGTGCTGGGGAAATACTTTGGGGGGGTATTAACAGTGGAGTCGGAGGATGCAGTGCCTACTATTCCCATCAAACAGGCACCGGCACTAGAACTAGTAGAGTTTTCCCATGCTAGAATAAGAAGGGCTATAGAAAAAATGAACAGAAGTAAGTCACCGGGACCGGATGGGATACACCCAAGAATCATAAAGGAAGGAGGGGAGATGTTAGTAGAGCCATTGAAAATGTTATTTGAGGTATCGTTTAATACAGGACAAATCCCGATGGACTGGAGAGAGGCGAACATAACAGCTATATTTAAGAAGGGAAAGAGAAATGACCCAGGGAATTATAGACCAGTCAGTTTGACAAGTGTTGTGTGTAAACTAATGGAAACGGTAATTAGAGAAGGAATAATGGATCATATGAAGTCAAACCAACTTTTCAGTGGGAGACAGTTCGGATTCTTGCCGGGGAGGTCGACGGTACTACAGCTAATTAAGGTGGTAGATGATTGGATGCAAATTCTAGAAGATGGTGATGTAATAGACGTGGTATATTGCGATTTTATAAAGGCCTTCGATAAGGTCCCACATAAAAGGTTAATAGAGAAAGTTAGAAGCTATAATATAGGGGAGAAATGTGTGAAATGGATAGAAGCCTTCCTGAAAGATCGGAGACAGAGGGTATTGGTGAATGGAATAGGCTCGGGGTGGAGGGAAATTACAAGTGGGGTACCTCAGGGATCTGTGTTGGGACCACTGCTGTTCGTTATATTTATCAACGACTTGCCTGAAGTTATAACTAATGGAAGTGAGGTATACCTGTATGCGGATGACACTAAACTGTATAGAAGAGTGAGGAGTAAGGAAGATATGGGTTTGCTTCAAGGAGATGTGGAGGGCATGAAGGGATGGTCTGAGCATTGGTTAATGCCTTTTCATCCAAAAAAATGCAAGTACATGCGGATTGGGACCAGCAAGATAGACAAGGTAGGATACAGTATGTATGAAGCGATGGAGGAAGTGAGTGCAGAAAAGGATATAGGAGTAGTGATAGACAATAAGTTAAATTTCTCAGAACATTTAGCGGAAAAGATAAACAAAGCCAATAGAATTGTAGGGCTGATAAGGAGGACATTTGTGTCACTTGACGAAGAAATCTTCAGGAATCTATATACAGCGCTGGTTAGGCCGCACCTGGAATATGCAAACCAGGTGTGGGCTCCATATATGGTAAAGGATATAGAAGCAGTGGAGAAAGTGCAGAGGAGAGCTAGCAAGCTGGTACCAACGTTGAAGAACGCGGGCTATGAGCAGAGGTTGAGGACACTGGGACTTCCGACACTGGCATATAGGAGAAAGAGAGGGGATATGATAGAGACTTTTAAGATAGTGTCAGGAAAGTACGATGAGGATGTGTGTGAAGGTATCTTCTTGATGCGGGAGGGAACAAGAACGAGAGGACACTCTAAGAAAATTTACAAAGAAAGAAATAGGCTTGAGAAGGCGAAGAACTCATTTTGTGATAGAGTGGTAAATGAGTGGAACGCACTGCCCCAGTATGTAGTCGATTCCGAATCAATAAGGGAGTTTGAAAGTAATCTTGATAAAGCATGGGGAAGACAAGATTTGAAGTTTGATTATAAAACAAAAATACAGAATAGTAAAAATGTTGCGTCTGCTACCGCCGCCGCCAACACCGTGAACGACCGCAGCAGTGCAAGTACTGGTACTGAGCTGGATACACAGGCATAGTTTGCCTTTTTCCAGAGGATCTACTGTAAGAAACTGTAAGAAACTGTAAGAAAAGAACAATGTAAGTTTAAATGTTACCAGTAGTTTCTTAACTGATTACTTTTAGTTCATGATTGTCTATATATATATATATACAGTAAACTTCCGTTAATCCGAAGGGCAGCGGACCGGCCCTCGTTCGGATTAGTGGATTTTCGGATTATCGGACTTTACCCCTATGAACCTGTGTATGACGAAAACATTGAGGCATTAGGCCACCCAAATGACACAATGGTGCACACACACATATCATATGTTCATGAAATCACTTCAAAAGTTTACCATTGTCATTGTAGCCTATTACCTACTTCAAAACATTCAGATTAATGGTCAAAGGAATCTGCTGATATAAACGTCTTCTTCTTCTTCCGTCTACTAGCGAGTTTGTCTTGCTCTTGAAGATCAGATCAGATGTGGTTCGGGAAGTAATGCCTTAACAACGGCACTTCCCTGAGAGGTTCTTGTAATTTTCATTTTGTGATTTTCCTTTTGTGACGTGCTCTGTTATATTATATTGTATTGAAAGCACCCTTGTCTTGTTGTCTTGAAAGCACCCTTGGGACGCTCCGATCACTGAACTATAAATAGTAGCGTATCGGAACGTCCAAAGGTGCGTTTTCAAGCTCAAGACTAATACGTCCAAAGGTGCGTTTTCAAGCTCAAGACTGAATGCGCTTGCAGAAAATGCGGTGCAAGCCAGTTGCGCATTGGAGCGTCCCAAGGATGCGTTCAAGAGCAAAACAAACTCTCTAGCAGACGATGTGGAAGAAGAAGGTGTTTACGTTTATATCAGTAGCTTCCTTTGACCATTAATCTGAATGTTTTGAAGTAGGTAATAGGCTACAATGACAATGGTAAACTTTTAAAGTGAATTCATGAACATATGATATGTGTGTGCTCCATTATGTGTCATTTAAGTGGACTAATGCCTCAAAAAGGGGACTTTGGGACTTCTTGAAATTCGGACCATCGGGTGAATTCGGATTTGGCCTCAAATTGAAAAATTCGGACTATTGGGAGATTCGAATCATCGGTCGTCGGATTAACGGAATTTTACTGTATATATATATATATATATATATATATATATATATATATATATATATATATATATACAGTATATATATATATATATTCTGACATACGGAGCCCTGTATGTTAATTTAAGAGTTAGAATTAAGAGTTGAAGGAGTGTCAAACTACCCAAGCGGCGAAGCAGACTAGCGAGCAAACCAGCGAGTGGGAAACCAGCTCGTCCGCATACCAGCAAACAAGCCTTCACACCTGCGTGCGCCATAGGGGACCCTGCAAACTACTTCGATGACCCGACGCTATGACGTATGATCGACGCCAGGAGCCCCCATTGGACGACGCACCGGCTATGCAACTCGAGGAGCTATGATAGGGGCGCGCACCATCACTCGCCTCCTGATTCGTTCCTACACCATCATTGTTTAGTATATAAGACCCGAGTAGTGGGCATTCAAATCAGTCTCATTTGGAGTTGGGGAAGGTGAACTTGCAGCTGGAGGAAGACGGGGTGAAGTATTATAATGGGTTTGTGACTGTCAGTCAGATTATATAAGTGTGTGTTAAGTGTGTTCGGTGTAAACACTTACATTATGTTGGTTAGTGAGATATGTGATTGGGAATTAACGTTAACGCTATTATTATGTACTTAACTATTTTAGTTGACTAACTTGTGGACTAAAGCAACTCTTTAAGTAATTGGGTTATGATGAAAGTAATACTATTGTTTTATATTAATACTTACGAGTTCTTTCATTTTCTTTTAATTAAGCTTACATTGCTTAACGGTGCTTAGTACGGTGATGCTATTGTCTCATATTAGTAATATCGCCTTAGACTAACATGGCTGTGTTAATATTACTTCTAGTGATTTCCTAAGCTGAAGAAAATTCTTTTAGCTTCAAAATATTATTTTGCTTTTCATATTATTTGAGTGAGACCTGAATCGAATCTATGAAGCGATCCTGTAACTTAATTTACTCATAAATCAAACCTCAATGTTACGTGGTTAAGAAATACATTTAACTAATTATTAAATATATATCTAACTTTTTATGTGACTTTGATATTAATCCTGATGATAATAATATAATACTATTAATGTAAGACAAGAACCAAGAATAATTACATTAAATATAATTAAAAGGACATATAAGAAAACTATCTATTCATTTCAAAAAGGGTAAGAGACAGAAATATTCTTACTTTAATATTTATCTTTCAAGACTTTTTATAGAATTAATAGTCCTTCTTTAGATATAACTTATTCGGTTCATAACCATAGCCTACTAAGCTTCGGTTAAATAATAATTCTTTATAAATACTACATGACTTTAATTAGTTTCAGTATTTTTCATAATTAAAGAGTATCAGTCAATAAAGGATACCAAGTCCTAAGATCCAAAAGGAAAGGAAGCAACAACAGGAAATAATTTTATTAGATTTTACTTTTGTTTCGCCTTCAGCTGACTGATACCTTAATATATATCTGTGCTATCTAGATTCATCAAGTTAACCACTTGAGGATCAAGATACGTAACAGAAGAGTGGCGACCTCGCCGGATTCGTTTCATACAGTTTCACTCAGTTTCATTAACGTTTCACTACTTAAAAACCAAATATTAATCATGCCTCATCTAATTAATGACGAAGATGCTCGAGTTTTCATAGAATCAGAACCCACAGCCCCTGATATTGACTGTCTGTCAAAATCCAAACTGGAAGTGCTTGCCTCACATCTCCAATTAACTGTCTCAAACATGTCCAAAGTAGAGGTGGCTCAGACCATAAAAACCCACCTGTTCCCTGTAGAAGGCGGGGAGGGTGACGGAGCAGTTGGTGGGATCCCGAGTAAACCTAGCCAACTTGATGAACAAGTGCCACCTGGTTTGACCGGTGATCAAGTACTGGAACTAGCCAGAATAAATATCGAAGCAAAGACCGAACAAGCCAGAGCAACGACCGAACAATATGAATATCAATATCGTACGGCTCAACTAAATGTCAACACAAATGCTCCCTTAATTGCTCCCTCTCTGGGATTGACTATGACTAGTGTCATTCCACCTTTCACTGAGGATAATGTGCAGGATTTCTTTGTTTTGTTTGAGGAAGTTGCTGGAGGTATGAAGTGGACAAGAGATCAATGGCCTTTTATGTTACAAACCGTTTTGACAGGGCAGGCTCGAGCCACGTATTTGTCAGAAGTAGCAGAAGTTAGGCAGGATTATGACAATCTCAAAGAAGCTATCCTAAAAACCTATCAATTGCAGCCTGAGGCTTACAGGCAATCTTTCCGTAAAAACCAGAAGAAAGTAGAAGAAACCCATAAGGTATTTGCCAGGACCATGACTAAAACTTTCAATCATTGGGTCAAGAGTAAGAAAGTCACAAGCTACAACGATCTGAAGGAGTTGGTCCTGTTAGAAAATTTCCTATGGAAAATTGATTCTTCTGTATCCTATCATTTAAAGGGGAAAAAGGTAGATTGTCTTGCCGACGCTGCTGACATGGCTGACACATACGTGCTCAACAACAAATTTCGTGGAAAGAAGCCCTACGATAATTCTAGTTCTAATTTTAAGTATCCCAATCACAAATCTGACAGACCCAGTCACAAGCCTATAACGTCTTCCCCAGCTAGCCAAAATAGAATTGTTCCCCCAACTAAAAATGCGTCTCAGGGCAATGGTAACAGAGGTGGGCCCCAAAGTAATAGTAATGCTCAAAGAGGGAACGTTCCCGTATCCCCTAAAGTATGTACTTTTTGTGGCAAGAGAGGCCACCTAGCTTATCAGTGCTGGGCCAAGGAGAGAACAGAGAGATCGGGGCAGACAGTTGCCGCCGTATCTCAAACTCCATATGTGCCTGTAATGCAGGACTCCCGACAGAAGGAGTACCTAGCACCAAAAGTTCCTTTAATACAGGACTCCCGACAGAAGGAGTACCTAGCAGCTAACGTAAATCATCTAGACAGGGGTGTAGTAGCATGTGTGGTGCAACCCACTAGGGTTAAGCCAATAATTTCACCATCAGTGCAGGACAGTTACCGTCCTTTTATTTCATCTGGCAACGTGAGATTAAATGGTTGTATGCATGAGGTAAAAATTCTGAGAGACACAGGTTCTACTAGCACCCTCATGGTGAATCCTTACACTGAGTGCCCACCTGGCGAACCAGTTGTAACGAGAGGTGCTGGAGGCAAATTTTATGCACACTTGGTAAAAGGCGAAATTGAATGTGAGTTACTACAGGGTGAGGCCACCATAGCTTTGTGTAGGTCCCAAGATATCCCTGTGCCTGGGGTAACACTCCTTTTGGGGAATGATGTAGCAGGTGAGAAAGTCCGACCAGACCCCATTTTGTCACTTTCCCCTGTTAACGAGCCCCTAACCGGTGAGCTCGAAAAGGAGATGCCAACTGTTTTCCCTGTGTGTGCTGTCACACGTTCAATGTCTCAAGTAGCAGTTCCCTCAGACAGAAATGTACCGAATGTAAGAGTTGATGAAAGGGATGATGAGAGTGTGAATGACGCTCCAACTGTGCCTGATGATGTGACTGAGGTGGATTTATTTGACACCTTTATGGCTCATCTTGACCCTAATGATGACCATGAAACCCCTCCAAATTGTCCTAGTGGCCTGGTAGAGCTACAGAGAGATGATAGTGAATGCAAGGAGTTAGCTGCCAGGTCCGTGAGTGAAGAGGAATGTGAGAAGGAGGGTGGTGAATGTTTCTACCTCAAAGGAGGAGTATTGTAGCGTAGATGGAGACAGCCACACAGACCAATCGATGACGGGGCTTGAGACGTCCATCAAGTAGTAGTACCCAAACCTTGTCGTAGAGATATCATGGAAATGGCACATTGTATACCATTGGCAGGACACCTAGGTGTGAGAAAAACTCTAGACAGAATCAGAGCCCACTTTTACTGGCCAGGAATGCATGCAGATGTAGTGGAGTTTTGTAGAGTGTGTCACACTTGCCAGATGACAGGAAAACCCAATCAGAAGGTGCCTGTACATCCTCTGGTGCCCTTGCCCGTTTTCGAGAATCCTTTTACTCGGGTGGTAGTGGACATTGTAGGCCCATTGCCTAAGACTTCCCAAGGTAACATTTATTTATTAACTATTATGGACATGGCAACTCGCTACCCAGAGGCTATACCCTTAACCCTCTCGCCACGGAAGGGCTCTTGAACGCCCATAAAAAAGCATATAACAGGTACCCGGAAGGCCTCTTGAACGCTCAGTGGTTGAAAGCCTGTGAGCTTCGTGTGCGAGGCGTCGGTCCGACGCATGCAAACAACAGCCGGCTGGACCGACGCCCCGCATCTCCGGCCACAAGAAGGAGAGCGTCGCTTGTTCGTGTGTGCCTGTATGTTGTTGTTAAGTATCGAATAGTAGTGTAAAGTGGCTGTTTTGGCCATAAAGTTATCTCCAATGAAATCATCATCACAGCTCAACCAGTTGACTTAGAGAGCTCTACTTAATGCCATTCTACAGGTAAATAACACAGCTACACTTGGGGATGCGCGGGAATGCGGGAAGCAGTCTGATTAACAAATATACGGTAGCCTAGCCTAGACGTTTTTCGGCCAAAACACCCGGGTTTTGAGGAATATATATATAATACATAGCCGGGGCTGGAGGGTTAAGGACTACCTCTGCTCCAACTGTCATCAAGGAACTGCTCAAATTCTTCACCAGAATGGGTTTACCCCATGAGGTGCAAAGTGATCAAGGAACTAATTTTACCTCTAACATTTTTCAGCAGTCCCTGAAGGAGTTGGGAATCGAGCATGTTAAGTCTAGCACCTACCACCCAGAGTCAAGGGGTTCTCGAACGATATCATCAGACATTAAAGGGAATGTTACGTAAGTATTGTACAGAGACCGGAGTTGAGTGGGATAAGGGGGTACCTTTTCTTTTATTTGCTACTCGTGAGGTTCCAACTGAATCCCTGGGTTTTTCCCCTAATGAGCTAGTTTTCGGTCACCAGGTAAGAGGTCCTTTGCAACTATTGCAGGATAGCCTAGTTGGCCAGGAGGGGAACCAAAACCTCCTCAAGTATGTTTCAGATTTCAAAACCCGGCTGAGATCCTCATGTGAGTTTGCAGCTCAAAACTTGACAGTAGCTAAAAGCTCCATGAAGAACTGGTATGACAGAAAAGCCCGTGAGAGGGAGTTTCAGCCCGGTGATGAGGTTTTGGTCCTGCTCCCCCTTTTTGGCCAACCTTTATCTGCCAAGTTCAGGGGCCCATATAAGATCTTTCAGAGGGTGAGCATTACCGATTATCTAGTAACTACCCCAGACAGGAGAAAGCCCACGCAAGTATTCCATATAAATATGTTGAAACCCTACCATAGGTTCCCTGATTCCTCTCCTCCAGATTCTCCCACTGTGGCAGTGAATGTCAGGACCTGTGGACAGCCTGGTGCGGACGAAGTCTTCAGTTCTCTTACTGACCCGCAACAGACTGTTCCAGAGCCTGAAGGTATCCATGCAGACTTTGACTTGTCATGTAGCCTATCCAACTTAAAGTATAATTCAGTAGCTTGGGGGGAATTACCATCTAAACTATGTCATCTTCCCTCTGATCAAGCGAACCAACTAATCTCTGTTTTATCTCAGTCTTCCAGTGTGTTCCGTGATACTCCAGGGCTCACTTCTTTGGCCGTGCACGACATCGACGTAGGGGATGCAACTCCCATTAAACTATCCCCCTACCGTATCTCACCACAACGCAGGAGTATACTGCAGGTCGAGCTTGACTTCATTTTTTCAAACCAGCTGATCACAAGGGCCTTAAGCCAGTGGAGTAGTCCGGTCATACTTGTGCCAAAGCCAGACGGGAGCCATAGGTTATGTATGGACTATAGGCAAGTTAATGCAGTCACAAAGAACGATACCTACCCACTGCCACGGATCAAAGATTGCATTTACCAGGTTGGCCTCATACAACAGTAAGTTTAATTTCATGAGAGGATTTTGGCAATTAGCTCTCCCTTGTAGCGAGGTAAATATCATGCTTTAGTAGTGCGCTTTCAAGCCTTCAGCTGTGAGATGACTTGCAGTTCGAATAACGCTCCAGCTACGTTCCGGCTATGTTCTGATGTGGTACCTGGAGACGTTGCCTACTTTGGGTGTTATCCTTATTATATCCTCATCATGATCTTGCTGTTGCCAATCTGGTGGTGAATCTATTTATGTATTATGTTTAATATTATGTACTATACTCCTTAAACTCTTTTCTAGGGGGGAGGTCTGACATACGGAGCCCTGTATGTTAATTTAAGTTAGAATTAAGAGTTGAAGGAGTGTCAAACTACCCAAGCGGCGAAGCAGACTAGCGAGTGGGAAACCAGCTCGTCCGCATACCAGCAAACAAGCCTTCACACCTGCGTGCGCCATAGGGGACCCTGCAAACTACTTCGATGACCCGACGCTATGACGTATGATCGACGCCAGGAGCCCCCATTGGACGACGCACCTGCTATGCAACTCGAGGAGCTATGATAGGGGCGCGCACCATCACTCGCCTCCTGATTCGTTCCTACACCATCATTGTTTAGTATATAAGACCCCGAGTAGTGGGCATTCAAATCAGTCTCATTTGGAGTTGGGGAAGGTGAACTTGCAGCTGGAGGAAGACGGGGTGAAGTATTATAATGGGTTTGTGACTGTCAGTCAGATTATATAAGTGTGTGTTAAGTGTGTTCGGTGTAAACACTTACGTTATGTTGGTTAGTGAGATATGTGATTGGGAATTAACGTTAATGCTACTATTATGTACTTCACTATTTGATTGGGAATTAACGTTAACGCTTTTATTATGTACTTAACTATTTTAGTTGACTAACTTGTAGACTAAAACAACTCTTTAAGTAATTGGGTTATGATGAAAGTAATACTATTGTTTTATATTAATACTTACGGGTTCTTTCAGTTTCTTTTAATTAGGCTTACATTGCTTAACGGTGCTTAGTACGGTGATGCTATTGTCTCATATTAGTAATATCGCCTTAGACTAACATGGCTGTGTTAACTCCTTGCGACATATATGACGCGATCGCGTCATATGAATAAGTCCACCAAAAACTCATATGACGCGATCGCGTCATATGGACTTATCTCTATACCTCTCCAATAAGTTTATGATGCAATTTTGCGTCATATGAGCTAGTAAGTCCGATAAGTTACCATACGATAAAACCGTTGGTGGCAACCTCAGCCTCCTGCGATAATTATAACGGCCGCAGTGTTGTTGTGAGTGTAGTGCGAGGCAGTGGCAATGATCCTGGGGCTCCCGCCTCCTTGGACTTACTGGAACATAATATGTCTGGGGGAGTTAATATTACTTCTAGTGATTTCCTAAGCTGAAGAAAATTCTTTTAGCTTCAAAATATTATTTTGCTTTTCATATTATTTGAGTGAGACCTGAATCGAATCTATGAAGCGATCCTGTAACTTAATTTACTCATAAATCAAACCTCAATGTTACGTGGTTAAGAAATACATTTAACTAATTATTAAATATATATCTAACTTTTTATGTGACTTTGATATTAATCCTGATGATAATAATATAATACTATTAATGTAAGACAAGAACCAAGAATAATTACATTAAATATAATAAAAGGACATATAAGAAAACTATCTATTCATTTCAAAAAGGGTAAGAGACAGAAATATTCTTACTTTAATATTTATCTTTCAAGACTTTTTATAGAATTAATAGTCCTTCTTTAGATATAACTTATTCGGTTCATAACCATAGCCTACTAAGCTTCGGTTAAATAATAATTCTTTATAAATACTACATGACTTTAATTAGTTTCAGTATTTTTCATAATTAAAGAGTATCAGTCAATAAAGGATACCAAGTCCTAAGATCCAAAAGGAAAGGAAGCAACAACAGGAAATAATTTTATTAGATTTTACTTTTGTTTCGCCTTCAGCTGACTGATACCTTAATATATATCTCTGTGCAATCTAGATTCATCAAGTTAACCACTTGAGGATCAAGATACGTAACAATATATATATACCGGTATATATATACAGTATATATTTATATATATATATTTATATATATATATTTATATATATATATATATATATATATATATATATATATATATATATATATATATATATATAGTCCATTCGGGACTATGGAAATCTTCTTTGAACCCTCACAGGAAGCAGGACTACAGGTCCTTTGGCAAGTTCAAGAGGTGTGAAGTACTTTGTATTGGTACACAAATGTTCACAGTATAATCAGTATTGGTATAAATATTAAAGTGATGAGTGTGGCAGGGACAGGAAGACGATCAGCTGGATGGAAGGGAGAAAAGAAAAAGGACGGACACTATTTTGAAGGGAAAGAGAATTGTGAAGCAAATTAAAGAAGCATATCTATCAATTAATCTAAAATGTCTTACTGGTTAGGGTCGACAGGTTTGTTGAGGTCCGTCTCCTGGTTGCGAGAGTTGTTGACTTGTGTGGAGACCGGGTACCACTCTAATTCAGTTTGATTCTTTGCCAAATGGCCCAAAGCTTCAGTGGGGGCCACTCGACCAAAGTCAAGCCAGTCCTGAAGAGAGTTTAAGGTTTAATATAATTAGGGGGGCCCCCTCTACCCATGTGGTTAAGGAAATTAATATTTTCACCAACCCACCAATTTACTTACAAATATACCTAACTAATGAAATCAATGAAACTAATGAATATAATATATTCATAATATATTCATAATACCACATATTATGTGGTACTCCGAAGGATTCGAACCTAGGATACTCACACCGACATTCCGCGCATTAACCATTACGCTATCAAGACAGTTAATGGTTAACGCATAAGACTACATCTTTAACTGTGCTGGTGGTGTAATGGTTTAGGTGCTAATGTTCTGGGTGTGGTGTCCCGAGTTCGAATCCCTGGAGGATCATATGCTTTCATTGATTTATTCAAATACATTGTGGTTTGTAATGGAGGAATAATGTTAAGAACGGGGTGTTCCTTAATATTATCCCATTCTCGAATGCTGGATATTAATCTAAGAATGTACATATACTCAGCTACACTATAATAGCCTAATTATTATAGGAATATGGCCCACATGTCTACTGCGTGTCGTAAGAGGCGACTGACAGGGATGAAGCAAGTCTGGGCTACCGTTCATCTTATTTAGTCCATTTCAGCCTCATGAAGACACCAGAGCGCCAAATCTAGTCTCTGGAATGGTTGCTCTTGTCCTGAAAGCTTGCCTTGGGACTTATGGGGGTGGTTCCATGCTTGCATGAAATTGAAGACTTCTTTATAAGTAAATTCACCCCCTATTTATCATTGCTGTATCTGCGTATACAGTACTGTTGGTCCTTCAAGCATTCCTCTCTTCACCTATATACGGTTTGTATATTTATACTTGATATTGACAGATAACTTGAATTTAAAGGCGATAATAGGGTTGGGTGGTGGCTGATAACCATCGTGTTTGATGGAGGAACAATAATGGTTTGGTGGTTCTCACAGGTAAGCCACGGTAGCCTTGTCCATTTATTCGTCATTAATGTGCGACCTTAACCCTCATGACACAGGGACAAGTGGCTTATTTCTACACTTTTGGTAATGCACTATATTGACAAAAATTAGGGGACGGTGTGAAAAAAGTTGTGTCAAAATATCATACTGATCCAACTGTTTGTTAACCCGGGAACTGCGGGGAGACTCTTAAGAGTTCCCCCGGCGGGCTGCGGGAAGACTCTTAAGAGTAAGGGGAAAAAAAAAAAATCCATTTAAAAAAAAAAAAAAAAAAAAAAAAAAAAAAAAAAATTGTTTTGCCCCTGGGCCATGCCAAATATCACCCCTCCACCTCCCCTCCTTCCCCACTTTCCTCCCCTCCTTCAGTTATATCCTATTTTCCCTGTTATTCCCTTATTCTGTGGTTTATTTTCGTGCTAACATTAGCGAGTTGGTAGCAGGGCGTTGTCATCACTGTTACCAAGTGTGGGAAAGAGCGAGAGAGAGACTATTGCGGAACAGTGTCTCTCCAGACAAGGGGAGGGGTGGAGGACAGGGAGGTTGCCTCAGCCATACATTATGTAACTCCCGGCCTGTATCGCCGATTTTGACCATCCAAACACTGTTTCCACTTGTTTTATTGTTGTAACAGGTTAATACCTTTATAATCAACCTATAATAGGCGCATATGGATAAGTATTAATGCTATTTATGGTAAAATAACGATGTTAGTGATGGGAACAGCTCAAATACGTCAGCACAGGAGTGTGGTGTCTCATACCCCCCATACGCACTTCTTAGGTTAATAAGTTATTCCCGAAAAACTATGCCACACGGCCTCTGAAACCCATAGTAGGTGACAATCACATTATTATGTAAAACTTGCAAAATAAACAAACCAAAACTTAGACGAACACAGTAAAGAGACAAAACAACTTATCAAAATCGCTATGTGGAAACAACACTTAAGCAAAATAATAATTTATAAATAAAAGAACACAATCCACCACATAGGGTGTACATTACTACATGAGCAAGCTAATCTGTTTCCCAAGCAAACTAATCATCATCACAGGCGGCTAGTATGTGTGAGCACTGCACAGATACGGGGGGAATATATACTGTAGGTGCCTACAAAAATTATATCTCCCAATAAAAATCTCAGTTGAAGTCTTATTATTGCTACACGTCCTTCCTAAACTGAATAAAATTGTCTAATACTTACCAGAATATGATGAAAAGGATGTCTCTGGTACTGTACGGGTTAATGAAAATATAAGTCTCTCACCTGTACGTCTTGGTCAGTATTAAGCATGGCCGGGACACGGTGATGGAGGTCTTTAAACTTGCCACTCGACTCCTTGGTCACCACCGCGTAGCTCATCACCAAATCACCCTGCAACAAGTACAGTTGGCCAAATAAGTCGTATCACCACTGTCATTACGTTTTGCTCTATGTGTACTGTATTAATGTATGTCGGATGTTGACTAGGATGTGTATAGATAGGGATAAGTTCGTATATCTCATTCAAAACGATAAATTAATGCTTAGATAGTGCAGATACCAATTATTGATCGAAATATACTTGGTGCAGCGACATCACTTATTTGGCAGACTGTACAATGGCACTGCAGTCAGTAGCCAACAATATACTAATGGCTTAACCATCTTGGTGGTGTAATGGTTAGTGTTTAAAAATCTGTGTGTGATAACCCAGGTTCGAATCCCGGTGGATCACATATAAGCTTTCATTAGAGGTGTTTGGTGTTGTGGTGAAATTAATAAAATATAGATTAACTAGAGCTACAAAATGAAAAGGCTTCCTACCCTTCTCTATAACGCCTGGGAATCAAGCCTCTAATCAGTATCCTGTTCATTGTAGGGCTTCATTATACTGGGGTCAATTGGCTTCTATTTTGGCTATTATGATGATGAACTTTTTAAGGGGAGATGTGCATATTTATTGGCGCATTTATACTGTACATCTTTATATAATTATTTTTAGTTTCCTCCCTAGACCTCCATCAAGCTTTATAAAAACACCTGTCAAGACCCTCCTTCAAGATAAATTTGAACATATTTTGATAGAAAAATTTCCTGGCCTTCCCCTTAAATAACAGGCTTGCTGTCGCTCACCAGGAAAAAATTGACACCTAAATAAGACGAAAAAAAGTCTTAATATTGACAAAGAAATGGAGTGAAAGGTCTTAAAATCGCCAAACTAATGGGCCAAACGTCATAAAATCTAAAAAAATATACAGTATGCTAAACATGAGGGAGAAGGGGGGCCAGAAAAACCGGCCCATGCCCCCTTAACGCTGTGCACTACCTTGCTTGAAAGGAGTACGCTGGGCTTTAGTTAGGCCTTTACTGGACATATTCATATTTTTCACCAACCAACTTTACTTCTAAACTCAGATTAACTTGCTCATGTAGTAATGTACACCCTATGTGGTGGATTGTGTTCTTTTATTTATAAATAATTATTTTACTTAAGCGTTGTTTCCACATAGCGATTTTGATTAGTTGTTTTGTCTTTTTACTGTGTTCGTATACATTTTGGTTTGTTTATTTTGCAAGTTTTACATTATAATTAATGAAATCAACGAATACATGTGGCACTCCAAGGACTCGAACCTAGGATACTCACATCAAAATTCCGCGCACTTATGCATTACGCTAATCAAGGCAAATAAAAGAACACAATCCACCACATAGGGTGTACATTACTACATGACTAAGTTAATCAATATACAGTAATCAAGTTAACCATTATAACTAATATATTTTTGTAACTACACTCAACCCTCTGTTATCGCGCTTAATTGGTGCCTAATTAGTGCCGCTATAACGAGAATCGCGATAATGGAACTTAATAACTTATGGGAAAAAATAAATTGGTTCCCAGGTCCCAACTTTTCACCCCCACATTTGTCCAAGTACCCATTTATCCCCTTAACCCACTGAGCCCCAGCTAGTTATTAATAAATGTAGGCCTACCACCAGGGACCAACCGGTTTTGAATTTTTTGTTTTTTCCAGAAACAATAGCGAATGAGTTAGGAATGAAGGAAAAACCACGAAAAACCGATAAAAAAGCTCAACAAATGGTCCTACGGAGCCCCCGAAAACGGATTTTACAAGAGTACAAAATTTAAGGCAATTTCCCAAAAAAACATGTTTTTGCATGCTCACGCACACACGGTTGGACTTTGAGAGTTTTCAACCATCGGCGTGGGTGCGTGGGATACTTACACGTGGGATACTTACACAGTTCCCATACAAATCTGATCCCTCTAGGTGCCATAGGACCGAAGTAATTAGGACCGGAGTAACACTGACGCAACTGTTGCGTCGCTGGGGTTTAGCGTTACATACATTGCTGACGCAAACGCTGCGTCGCTGGGGCTCAGTGGGTTAAATAAGCCTACATCCAATAAATATATATTGAAAATATATAAAAATACATATTATGAGGATATTACTTACCACAAAAACTTTATTTGAAAACAATCATATTTAGCATAGCCTAGGCCTAGCCTATCCCATCGTATGATCGTATTTTCCGTGGCTTTCGTCAGGCACGGCACTTGACTTTCAATTCCTACATCATTACCACCAGGCCCACCATCCCTATCACTGAATGCTCTAGAGGTCATAATAAACGCAAGAGATAAGAGGTTCAGGCACAAATAAGCAAGTAAAAGGCGGGTGGACTCAGAAGCGTCTGGCTTATGTTGACGACATCAAAGATAGCGGATGTAAAATGCGCAAGTGAGGCTCTGATTTCGATCATTTCGGATTCATTGGATTCACTTGTTTGTTTGTGTTTTCTAGTTTGATGTCAAGTCTTTCATTATTATTGCTCTTGTTTTCGGTGCTCCACTGTATGATACATGATTAATAAATATAAGAACAGAAAAAACAGTCAATGAGAGCCCCACCTCACTCTGACATCAAGCCAATCAGCTGCTGAATCACCCTCATGCTTGGCGGTGACTTAGACAGGCGGGATTTTCGAGTTTTCCCGTCAAAGAGGGACCGCGATAACAGCTCTGGGACACGCGGTAACAGAATAGTTTTTTTTTTAGGTATGAGCGATAACGGTGAAACGCTATAACCAAACCCGCGATAACTGAGGGTGAGTGTAAAATACTTGTACCGGTATATGATATAATCTATCTATCTATCTATTGCCTGACGCCGTGATCCCCGAAGGGGTGGCCACGAACGAACCGCCCCCATGCACCTCTGTCCCCAGTCAGTCGACGCCCCTCCCCCCAACCAGCACCGCCTTCGTTCATGTAGTTCCTCACTCCATCCTTCCACCTCATATTCGGTCTACCTCTCCCCCTCTGTCCCTCCACCTCGCTCTCGTACACCCTCTTAGTCATTCTCTCGCTTTCCATACGTTCCATATGGCCGAACCATCTCAAGTTGTTCCTTTTCACACTTTCCAGCACATCTACCTCCACACCACACCTCCTTCTTACTTCCTCATTAGTCTGTCTATCCCTCCATGTAACTCCGCACGCACTCCTTAAGTAATTCATTTCCACTGCTCTCACTCTTGGTCTGAGTCTCTCAACCAACGTCCATGCTTCGCTTCCGTAAGTCAGTGTCGGGATTACCACACTGTCATGCAAGGACTTCTTCACTTCCATACTGACCACCCTATTCTTGTTACTGCTTTTAGCGTTCCTACAACCCTCTTCCCCTGTTGTACCCTCTCCCGCACCTCTTCATCCATAGTCCCATCTTTACTCAACACACTGCCCAGATACTTAAAAGAGTTGACGATCTCCATAGCCTGACCGTTCAGCTTCACCTCACACTCTGTGACTTCACCCCTTTCGAAGACCATAACCTTGCTCTTCCCCGTATTTACCTTCAAATTCCGTTTTTCGCACACTGTTCCAAACTCATTTACCAGACCCTGCAACTCCCATTCATTATCACTCATCAGAACTGTATCATCCGCAAACAGCAGTATAGGTAGCTTCCACTCAATTCCCTCCCTTTTCAGCGATACACCAACATCCACTGCTCTTGATAGTATTTCTTTCATAACTCCATCCATATATACAGTAAACAACCACGGGGACATCACACACCCCTGTTTCAAACCAACATTCAGGTCAAAGAACTCGCTCTGCTCACTCTCCACACGTACTGCCGCCTTTGCACCCTCATACATGCTCTTCACTGCTTTCAGCAACTTGCCCTCTACTCCGTATATTCTAAGTACTTTCCACAAACCTACTCTATCCACTCTGTCATAGGCCTTCTCCAAGTCCATAAAGGCAACATACACCTTTTGTTTCTTCTCCAGATACTTCTCCACAACACAATTCAGGGTAAAAATCTGATCTACACATCCTCTTCCCTTCCTAAAACCTCCCTGCTCGTCGCCTATCCATTTCTCCGTTCTCACTCTCACTCTCTCAATCACTACCCTACTGTATACCTTCCCTACTACGCTTAGAAGACATATTCCTCGGTGGTTACCACACACTCCTCTTTCCCCTTTGCCCTTATATAGGGGGACTATTATGCCAGTCTTCCAGTCATCGGGTGCACTCCCCTTCTCCCATGCTAGTTTGCACATTTTCCATACCCATTCTATCACTATCTCACCACCATACCTCAACATTTCCCCACACACTCCATCTGTTCCTGGTGCTTTCCCCAACTTCACTCTTTTCATGGCTTCCCACACTTCTGACCTCCTGATCCCCACCTCCTCCTCCACTACTTCTCTTCTTCTCCCTCCCATACCATATCCAGCTATGTTTGCTGGCTCTTCATTCCTTTCATTTAGCAACTCACTGAAGTACTCCCTCCATCTTTCGACTCTCTCTTGCTTCTCGGCTAGCATTATCCCATTCTTATCTTTCACACCCTTACTGTTTCCCTTGCTACCTTCCCTAACTTTCTTGACTTCTTTCCAGAACAGTTTCTTACTCTCCCTCCATTTTACACTCAGATTCCTTCCAAATTCCTCATCTACTCTTCTCTTACTTTCCTTCACTACTCTCTTCACCACCCTCTTACTCTCCACGTACCTCGCTCGTTTCTGTCTCTCGGAATCTTCATTCCCTCTACTACCCAACCACTCTCTATATGCTTTCTTCTTTTCTTCCACAGCTATTCTTACCTCTTCTGTCCACCATGCTGTACCTTTCACTCCCCTCCCTCTTCTCCTCACTCCACACACCTCCTCACATGCTGCACAGATCTCATCCTTAAACACCTTGCTCATCTCCTCCACTTCCTCCATAACTTCCAGGTCGAACCCACCTAGTCGTCTTTCCACTGCTCTCCTGTACTCCTCCCTGACTTCCTCCTCCTGCAACCTCTCCACCCTCCTCACCATTCCACCCTCCTCTCGCCTCCCTCCCGCTCTCCTCACCCACTTCTTTTGTATCCTAACCTTAGCTACCACTACATAATGATCAGACAGACCCCCTCCAATACCCCTATACACCCTAGCATCCATCACAGATTTCTTCATTCGTTCATCCACACATACATAATCAATCAATGACTTTCGTTCCACCACTGTCTTATCCTTCATCGTCAACATCCGTTTCCATGTGTACCTGTGGATCATTCTGTGTCGGAAGAAGGTGTTGGCTATCCACAGCCTCCTCCCCACACATACGTCCACAAGTGCACTACCATTCCCATTCACCTCTGATGGTACCCCCCACCCTCCCACCACTCCCTCAACTTTCATATGATATAATGTTACTTCTAATATACAAGATTATTCATTCAAAGCTCCTCAAAGATATGTGAAAATCATTTGAAAATACATGATAATCCAGCATTAATTATGTTTGCTTAGATTAGGGCATCCCCTCCTAAATAATCTTGTGTGACTTTAACCCTTTCAGACATGGGGGTTGCCGCTTAGTATTCGAAACAATTATCTTAATCTCATAATTACCTCTCCAAAATTAGTTTTCTGCCCACAACTCGCTCAAAGACAACTGCAGAGGTTGAAGCAATTAAACTAAAGGTATATAAACACCCCTGATGGTCACAAAGATTTAAAGTATCCCTGATGTACGCGATCGCGTCCAAACTGCGTGAAAAGGTTGAAACCTTACAAAAGCAGCTATGTACTGTAAAGTGGCTCTTACTTCTGTGGACGTCCATGATGAGAATAGACCGGCCATCTTGAGAAGCTGCGGCCCCTTCCACCCTTCCTCCTCGCTCCACAACCCATCCACGTCCCAGCTCTCTCGATCCCAAATCTTCACCTGCAATTCCAAAATAATGGGGCCATCATTGATGTGAGAGAAGAGTACACAAATGCTTAAGTGAAAACCTTGTGAAAGGACAATTATGGATCAAACAAAATATAAATGTATGAACAAAGTAAACTGGATACATTTCTAAAATTACCATAATTTAACCATTTCAGAAATGGAGGTAAAACAGAGAGTATGTGAAGGAAGGAAAGTTTTCGGAACAATGGCAAGTATGTGGAATGTGAGAAATTATAATGTAAAACTTGCAAAATAATCGGAATGAAAGTTAAAAGTGCAATGTATCAAGGGATTGTTGTACCAATAGTGATGTATGGGGCTGATAATAGGCAAAGGAGCAAAGGACAGAAGAAAGCTGGATGTGATGGAGATGAGCTGCTTTAGGAGTATATGTGGAGTGACCCGTAGAGACAGATTGCGGAATGAAGAGATACGTAGGAGAGTGGGGCAGCAGGAACATTTGTCGGCCAGAGTGGACAGAAAGGTGCTGAGCTGGTATGGTCATGTTGAATGAATGGAAGATGAAATGCTAACAAAGAGAATATGCGAGTCAGATACAAGGGGAAATAGAGGGGTAGGAAGACCTCCATTGAGATGGAGAGACTGTGTAGGACAAGCGTTGAAAGATAGAGGAATAACTATACAGTAGAGCCCCTATCTTTGCCACACCAATCTGTGCGGTAGACACCAAATATGAATGAGACAATAGGCAAAGCTGCCTATAACAAGTGTTCACTACCCCTCCCTCCTCCCACTTGAAAGAGTAATAAGAGAGCCAAATTCAAGGTATGATGGAGCCAAAATGTCTGGACACATAGAGCTTGATGCAGTTTAACCCTTGTCTAGCGGGGTGTTTTGGGCATATTCAGGCCCTCCTGAATGATCAATCAAGTATCTGCATAAAAAATAAAATATTTAGCAAAAAACTAGGCGCTAAAAGCTTCAAAATGAGACCAGAACGAGCTACATAGCACTCGTGGTTCTCATAGTGATACCAGTAACATGGGAGTTTAGCGTATTTCGGCATATTTTTCCCAGCTATGCTCACTACTGGCTACACTGCCGGCCTCTTGAGAACACAGGGAACATGAGTTAATGGGCGGCGGTAAGCCCTGGGAGTCGGCTGTCTGGCCCGCTGCGCTCCCGGCCATTTGCACTCGATTTTATCCCTTTAAAAGCCTTAATAATGCTCCTAACTTGCTGCAAATTGGTGCACGACTTAAGTCGAGCGCCGCTCTTTAAGGGTTAAGTCATAGAATGAGGGAAAGACAGATTGAGGGAGTGTTCCATAGCTTACTTGTTGAGTAGAAGAATAACTTTAAAAATCAGTTCAGTCTTGGGTTAGAGAAGGCAATATATGATCAGTCATATATGGGATCAGGCTGTTTATGATTGGTCTTTAACCCTTCCCGCCCGGTTGTCATTTTAAAAGGACACCGCGGCAGATGGGCAGGAACCCGGGTGTCCTTATATAGTCCATAAGCTTGAAAGCCTATTCAGTTTGTTTTGAAAGCCGTCCGTCCGACGCATATAAACACAGCCGGTTGGACCGACGCCGCGCACCTCCGAACACAAGAAGGAGAGGCGTCGTTTGTTTTTGTGTGGCTGCGTGTTGTTGTTTCAGTAGTGAAAAGTGTCTCATATGGCTAAAATCGCGGAAAAATGCGCTCCACGGAAATCGTCATCACAACTGAACCAGTTGACTTAAGAGAGCTCTACTCAATGCCAGTCTACAGATTGGAAACCACAGTACGTTTAGACATGCAGTTAAAATAACAAAGATACGATAGCCTAGGCGTAGACGTATTTTGGCCATATCGCCCGGGTCTCAACAATGTCCTTAGGATAGGGCCGCCAGGGGGGGGGGGGGGGTTTAAGGGTAGATGAGCCGTTTTTCTGGTCGCTCTTCTCCCTCATGTTTAGCCCCACTAGTTTTCAGATTTTAAGATGTTTGGCTTATTAGTTTGCCGGTTTTAAGACCTTTCGCCCCATTGCTTTGTCAATATTAAGACTTTTCATGCTATACCGGTATAGGTGTCAATGTTTTTCCTGGCGAACGATAGCGAACCTGTAATTTTGGAAGAACCAGCCTTCAGCCAGTACATTTTTCTACCGAAAATGAAAAATTAATCTACAAGGGGGATCCAATGGACGTTTTTTTAAGTTTGATGGAGGTCTAGGGAGGAATTTTAATGTAAAACTTGCAAAATAAACAAACCAAAACTTAGACAAACACAGTAAAAAGACAAAAGAACTTAGAAACTAGAAAAATAATGAATACAGTACAGTGTATATGAAAAAATAGAGGAAAGAGTTAACCAACCCTCTTTAACCAGTCCAGCATGGTCCATAAGAGAGACCAGATAAAGACCAAAGCTAGCAACTAGGCAGCTATTCAGACAGATGCAGGGATGAAAACAGCCAAAAGGAACAAAGAATAAGTAGGAGTGAGGGAGGACAGGCAAAAACAAGAGGAAATTAAAAAATGGAATCTAGAAAAATAAATGGTGAAGGCAAGTTAAATTAAAATGTAAAACTTGCAAACTAAACAAAGAAAAATTGGGACGATACAAGATAAAGGTAAAATAACCTATCAAAATCGCTATGAGGAAATAAGTCACTAAAATAAAATGTATGAAATAGAAAGAAAAAAAAAATCATGGGGTATGTGCCAGAGTATATAGATAGAAGTAAGTTCAAGCCAGGGAAAATAAAGGATAAGAAACAAAGATTCCTTGGTTCAAGAGCCCCCTTGCCACGGCAAGAAAATATTTTCAGAGGCGGGAATGCCTGAAACATTGTCTCTCTCTCTACTGATCTATCTAACCATCCACATCTCTCATGGTCTAGAGCAGTGACACTGCGGGTTGAACAAGAACAGCAAAAACAACTTCATACAGAACAAATGTGGGATGGGAATTTAGTGTTTGAGTGTACCGGCACGTAGACTTTGTGGGTTAGCTTACCCCATCAGGTTGTGGAGTGTGGATGAAGTACGGCTGTTTGTTCTTGCTGCCCTTGGTGGTCTGCCACTCATAGAACCCATCACACAACACCACACACCTGCAGGGCAGAGCCAGAACACTATATGATTAAGGAACACCCCGTTCTTAACACAAACCCCAATGCACTAGAATAAACTAATAAAAGCATATGATCCTCCCGGGATTCGAACTCGGGACACCACACCCAGAACATATAAACATAGCATCTAAACCATTACTCCACGAACACAATTTATCACCTACTGTATAAAGAATAAGAAAACTTTGACACTAAAGGGAAAATTTCTAAAAAAGTTTACTCAACATCACACATCTGCAGGTCAGTAAACATACAGTACCAGTATAGCACACAAAACACAACCCATTCCAGTGCATACACTCATTACAACTACTGTACTATCACTTAATAAGTATGAGGGCAGGAAAAAAGTATGGATAAAGTAGCCTAGAGGTTTTTCTGCCATGGCCATCCTTTAGCCGGGGGGGGGGGGGGGGGGGGGTGTCCCCAGAATTAAACAAGGCATCAGAGAGAATATGAGGGCAGGTTATCCAAGACCTAATAAGGAACAAGGGGCAAGATACTGCAAATTGATTTTATGGAAAAACATCTAGGTAAAGATGCATTGAGGTGAAAGAGGCTGACATACCCGGTAACTATCATAATTCAACTACTGTATTATATCCTCCCTGCTCTAATAAAAATATCAGAATCCTATATTTGTTTTCCCCAGCATAAAACAATAGAGGAAGCAATTAAACAAAGCTAATAAAACCAAGACCTATAGACCTAATGGTCTCCTCTATTCATATGAAGTGGGTAAGATTTACTTCTGAACTGCTTTTGATTGAATAGTGGTGGAAAGCTACTCTAAAGAAGTTAATTCCAAAGAGAGGTGGTACGAGATATAAACAAATTGTGAAAAGCAGAAGTTCTGCACTGTGGAGGAGTGACTGCTCAGTCATGGGAACTAACAGACCCTTTAGTACTACAGGGAAAGATGGGAAGAGGTGGCACAATAGATGCAAGTTCATTTGAACATTTACTGCAAAAGTACTAACATACCATCTTGCACTACTAGGAACCATGCGAGGAGGTGGCATAACAAATGTAAGTTAATTTGAACATTTACCGTAAAAGCAACTGTAAAATAATGCATGGGATGCAACACACATTGAGTCATTCATGTGTTTTCTGTATCAATTCAATAACAAACTACACAGTATACTTAATTAGGTGTCATAGGTGGCTGAATTCTGATAAAAATTCTACTTACAAGCTCCCAAATTATGACCGTAAAAAGTGACGGTGTGACCCAGCATTTACCAATACTGTACATTGCACACTGTACCTCTGACCCTTGTTGAGTGAGGGTTTGTATATCTTCTTCTCATCCAGGTTCTCCAAACGAGCGTTGGTGGTGCTCAGCCCGTGGCCTGTGGGATTGGGCCCCTGGAAAACAATGACATAAAATAATCAATTGTTTAAAAGCAGATGTCAATAAAGACTACTTAGGGACTATTGAGCAATAACAACTAATATAAAGTCTATTGAGCAATAAAACTTGTTAGGGCCTACTGAGGACTTCAACATTCTAAAGCAGTATCCAGTAAAACATTTACCTAAAAATACATCAAATAACACCCTGTAAAATTAAGCTAATACACTCTCCTGCACTAATGATATGCCAAGGTAGTAGTGCTGGGAGCCTGGAGGGAGAGAGAAAGAGAAGGAAAAACAAAACTGTTCAACCCATGCTGAATCATACCCATTCCTATTACAGAAAGTAGAAGGTTCCAAGTTGGATAATCATAAACAGGGATTATCCAGTTCATCAGATATCCTGCACGCAAGGTTGCAAATGAGACTATTCAAAACCAATCCCTGCTTTTAAGTAATTATTATTACACTGTTATCACAAACTAGGCTGAAGATTGAGTAGCTTAGGTCATAAATATTTGTAAATATACTTCACAAGTTGCTAGACCAGTGTTGACAATAAAAGTTTAGGAAAGAAATGCTCAGCAGTTTTACAAAGCCCAAATAATTGCAGTGTCACTCAAGGGATGACATTACATCCATGATAGTATGGCTTAACCAACACATAGTTTTAGTAGTGATAGTCAAAGAACAAAATTTGTTTACTGCCAAAATGTTCAATAACTTTGAGACAAGCCAATCTTTGTTGAATAAAGGATAATCTCATTTAGGATTGACAGTTTAAATACTGCATACGAAGATTCATATGTGGCTGACTGTACACCAACTTTGGCTCACATTCTTTAGGGCCAGGGTTTGATCGCCAGCAGAGGCAAAATGCATGGTCACACTCAAGTCAATCCTACCTCCATAATTTAAAGTCTGATTACCCTATCTCATAAATAAAACTAAATAAAAAGTCCTTCGAGAACATGTAGTTTGGAGCTCCTTGACTGTGATGCATCATTCCTTACAAACATACACATAAGTTTAAAGACTGCTTCATCCACAGATAGTGTGGTTTTAGTCTCTTTACTGTAGTACAGTACAATAAACACTTGCCACAACACAGCCCCATCATGTCATCACAGTGGCCGATGTTGGTATAGTGCTAACATTGTCTCAGCAATACTCAACAAAGTCACCCTGAAGCACTTGCACCTAGCAAACTCGCACCACACCAGCCTTATCCGTCCTACAATGAAGCAGTAACAAGAGATCACCATAATTGTTACAGAGGCTGACTGCACAACCAAAGTGGCGGGCGGTGGGGTCGCTACATCCCTACGGCAGAGAGAATGGCCGACTTGTACCAGTGGGCTGTGAGAGTAAGACACTAGGGAACCATGGGGCACACCATTATGGCCCCACTGCCTTCACCACTCTCAGGAAAAAGATAGAAATAAGAATAATGAACAAAAGTAAAGTCAGAACTGGCTATGGGAAGTAGAGGACACCAACCCTCACTCTGATAGATCCAGCCAAATTCAATGTTTCTAATGTTTTCAGAATACAATGAAAAAGGCATTACCATAATTGATGGATTACAAAACTGTGTGAATACCTTATGGAACGGAGGGATGAGGCCCCACATCATGGGCTGTATGACACGTTGTGGTGGTATCTTCTCACCCTCACTCTCGCGCTTCACACCACGCACATGGTGATCACTGACAAATATATATACAATATCATAAAGTAAGTAAACAAAAATATATATATACAAAAAATAAAACAGTAACCCTTAATACCGATTTCTAAAATAATTACAAAACAACCAATTCTCCCTACCAATAAATGCCTAGTGGCCGATAGAGGCGCTGAACACAAGGTTTACCGCGGTGCATTGTTGGAAATGGGCGACATCGCAGAGCTGTCCACCCTCCCTCTCCTTCAACAATTCTATAATATATGCAGTTAGTCGAAATTTCTGAAGCTGACACATACTTTGGTCTATGCATACTGTTGTTTTATATATTTTAAAATCACCCATATTCATAAATAACGTATATTTATAACACAAAGTCAGCAGGTATTTTTGCGCCAATTTTGTTGTTGTTGTTGTTACCTAAGCTGCCTGGCCGAACAGCCCCGAGTCCCTGAGGAAGGCCATGGCCACGATCGGGCTTTCCCACAGAGCTCTCATTGAGTGTACATTATGTTGTTGGCGTAAGTGGTTGTGTGAAATGCAGTCTTCTATGATGTGTTTAATGGTATGGGGTGCTGTGTTACATCCCGGGCAGGCTTCGACAACGGAGTCATCCAGTCTCTTTCTGATAGCTCAGGAGAGCTGGATGGTGTCCGCATCTCAGCCTGGCCAGGTGGACTCTGTCCTCGCGAGGAAGGGAGGATTCGGAAGGATGGATTTCGGGAGGTCGTGCTTGCAGCTGCGTGTTGTCTGGGAGTGAGTGGATGGATCGGCGAGAGATATGAGTATGGATGTGCTTCTGGAAGTTGGTACGGGGTGGGCAGGGAGGGAGAGAGGACAGTAATTGTGTGTGATACCGTGTGCTGGGTGTTGTTTTGATATTTCTTGGTGTCTGTGGGTGTGTTGCCATGTAGTTTAGTGGGTGGTCTTGGTTCGTGGAGGCTGCTGCCAGGAATTGAGTGCCTCTCATGTCCAGATGGTCTTTGACTTTGAGGATTTTGGTTTCTTGATGTAGATGATCTGTGGGTGCAGTAGCTGTGCAGCCTGTAATGATCTTCAGAGCTTTGTTTTGAATAGTCTGTAAGGTCTTATGATGTGTTTCAGCTAGGTTAGAAGCCCAGGCCTGAGCTTGCATATTCCATCACTGATCTTATGTATTGTTTATATACTGTGGTGGTAGTTTCTTTGTTGTGTCCAAATTTTGTGTGATCAAGTGACCTGAGGGCGTTAAGTCTGGGTGTCAGTTTCTTTTTAATGTTTGTGGTGTGCTGTTTGAATGTCATATGAGTATCATATGTTACTCCTAGGATTTTGGGTGTGTGTGTATGTGTTAGGGGTGTATTTTTTATGGTGAGTTGAGGGATGTATTCGTGCTCTCCTGTCCAGCTTGTGAGCAGGGTTGCGGTGGATTTGGCTGGAGCTAGATTAAGTCTGTTTGTAATGCACCAGCCATGTAGTGTGTTGAGATAGGGTTGAAGGAGATCTGTTGCTCTTTTTGGGTCATGGTGTGTGCATGTGAGTGTTATGTCATCTGCATAGGAGGCTAACTTTATTTGGGGCGTATTGGGTGTAGTTATATCGTGCATGTACAGATTGAAGAGTGCGGGAGATAGGGCGGATCCTTGTGGGACTCCGTTTGGAAAGTTTCTGATTTTAGATGACTGACCGGCAAAAGATACGTGCACATCTGCCTGCTAGGAAGTTGGCCAGCCACCTTTTTGTGTTGTTGTGCATGTTTGTGTTGTAGATTTTGTTTGTTAGGTTGTGGCGGGGGATGGCATCGAAGGCTTTACTAATGTCGAGTGTGGCTAATAGTGATCTGTGTGGTGGTCTAGCTGAGTTGCGCCAATTTTGTTATGATAATTAATCAGCTTATACTTATGTTTGTAGTCATTATCAGCTGCATATGGACTATACTATATAAGCACTTAGTGAAGTCATATACTGTATAATAAAAATGTGTAGAATCACACACCATTTGAGATAAACTGTACATATCCTAGGTGTTGGTTATAGTGATGTCTACAGTCATAGCCCTGGCGCTAGTTCAGAAGCGTCCACCAAAGGTCTCAAGAGAATTGTTGGTAGGGAGAATTACTGTATGCAGGGTGTTGCAGAAATACCTTTCAAAAATTTCTGAATGAACCGATCTAGCAATAATAAATTTACTTTTCTATATGATGATTTGAGATGGGAAGGCAATAAATGGAAATAGCTTGTACTGCAGCTTGCTGATGATACAGGTATATTGAGTGTTGCAGTGTTTGGTGAATGCCGCTACCCGGTATGCCTTATCTAAGGCATGAGCTTAATAGCCTAATTAAGCTTGGTCTGAACGCCGTGCGTACGACGTATGTCAACAAACCCAAGCGTTCGTCACCGCACCTCCGAAAACAAGAAGAAGACTCCTCAATGTTATTGTTCTGACGTCATGACGAAATTAGTGTCTGAAAAGCCCCCATATTGGCAACATCTCTGCAATATTGGCTCCACTGAAATCGTCATCACAACTGAACCAGCTCTACTCAATGCCAAAATACAGATTGAAAACCGCACTATGATTATAGATGAGTGGGAAAGTTCTAGCAGTGAAAATAAACATAAATACGGTAGCCTAGGCCTAGACGTTTTTCAGCCATTTCGCCCGGGTAGAGGCGACCGTCATTGGGTAAGACAGCCCGGGTAGCAAGGGTTAAAGAGTAAGCTTATGTTTTTTTGAGAAAAATGCAATCACAATGTGAAGTAATGCTGAATGAACAGGTAATGGAAAGTATCAGCTCATTTAAGTATGTGGGCTGTGTGGCGAGTGAAGATGGGAGTTTGGATGATGAAGTGCAAGAGAGGGTGCAATAGGAGAGGAGGGTTGTAGATATGCTAAAAGCAGTGACTAGGAATAAGAATGTAAACATGGAAGTAAAGAAAAAAACTCTTTGACTGTGGTGATCCCGACATTGACATATGGGAGTAAAGCATGGACATTGTTGGAGAAGCATAAATCAAGGGAGAATGGTATAATGAGTTACTTGAGAAATGCGTGTGGGCTCACAGAGATAGACTGAAAAAATAGGAAGTATGAGAGCGTTGTAATAATAATAATAAATAATAATAAACGGTTTATTAAAGAATGGCAGCCTCATGAGCTGAAAATACACATTTTACAATTTAGTGGATGAATATGAGATGTACAGATATGAAGATGGTAAGCTCAGTTTACAAAAAAAAAAAAAATACAATAATGATGCAGGTGCAAAATACAAATTATCATAAATTAACCATGAGAGTAAGTGATATACAGTACATATACACATTTATTTTACTTACTCATATACAGAACATACATATACACACGTACGTACACACATACATAAGCATACATATACTGTACAGTAGAATCTCGCATCCCACGATTTATTGGTACCGAAATATTACCGTGGGACCGGAATTCGTGGGATGCAGAGTATTAAAGTAATGGGGAAAATTACAAAAGTACTGGAGGCTATCGTCGGGCGACTATTGACCATCACTTTACATGCCAATAATCAAAAGTAAGTTGCTTTAGCCCTCCAGCCTCGGCTACGCATTCTATAATATACCGGTATATCCCCAAAACCTGGGGGATTTGGCCGAAAAAACGTCTCGCCTAGGCTACCGTATCTTTGTTATTTTGACTGCTTCCGCATTCCCACGCGTAGATGTGTTTCGTTCCTGTAGAATGGCATTGAGTAGAGCTCTCTAAGTCAACTGGTTCAGTTGTGATGACGATTTCCGTGGAGAGAACCTTGTGGCGATGTCAGCCACTTATCACTACTTAACAATAACACAGCCACACACAAACAAGCGACGCCTTACCAGCTGTTGTTTACATGCGTCGGATGGACGCCTTTCAAAACAAGCTTACAGGCTTTCAAGCTGCTATGAAAAGAAAGGTAAGTAAAACACAAACAAAAAACTTAGAAAAGTGATGAGGTGATTATTGTGATGGATGTGGTGATAGACGGGAGGCGGATGTTAGATACCACCCTCCGTGGCCCCACTCTCGTTCTCCGTCACCCCACCGTCGCCGCCAAAGCCGTGGGAATCGTGCGGTTTTTCGTGGGATGAGAATTCAGGTAGCCATTGGATAGTACCGTGGGATGTGTAATCGTGGGATCGAAATGCGTGAGATGCGTGACTCTACTGTACATACATATATTAGAACATAAGAACATGCAGTAAGTGTGCACATGCCCGTATACACAAACGCTCACGTATGCACACAAACCGTGAAACATACATACATACAAAAACCGTTTTGGTAGGGTCAGGTGAGGAGTTGAAAAGGGTAAAGAGGGAGCGGCCTACAGGTCCGTACAGATAGGGTCAGGTAAAGCCTACTACAATGGGAGGTTAATCCTCGGTAGAGAACAAAACAAGGATATAAAACAGTAGACACAGCTTGGGGGAATTGTAGTATATAGGACATTCTTTAGTGTAGGTGTGTGTGTGTTTGTTTGTTTGTTTGTTTGTTTGTTTGTTTGTTTGTTTGTTTGTTTGTTTGTTTGTTTGTTTGTTTGTTTGTTTGTTTGTTTGTGTGTGTGTGTGTGTGTGTGTGTGTGTGTGTGTGATAGAAGGCAAAATGTGGAAAAGCTGGGCATTCTATTGTTAAGGGTGGAAATACATGGATGAAGATACACGAACACTTAATAGATAATGCTTATGCATAGATTTATAATAAGAACTTGCGCTAGTGAGCAATATGTTCTCGCTCATAAGTAGGTATATTTACATACACATGTGCACATGATTATACAAATACACGCACAGTACATATATACTGTATATTATATACCTTATATTCTCAACCGGGCTCGAACCATTGACAGCACATACACACAGACATACATATACATAACTATATGCACATTACATGCATAATTATATGCTCTTCTCTTATCCACCTGATACTCTCAGCCGGGTTCGAACCACAAACAGTATACACTATAGACACATACATATATACAGTACATACTGTACCGTAAATAACGCATACATACATACACATACTGTATACGCACACATACATAAACAAACTCAAGCAAATACATACATAATTATATTCTAATACACACACGCACACACACTTATGCATACATTATTAAAGGTGGGCGCGTATATATGGTGTGACAGGCCGTTATTACACATTATTAATAATATTTTGGTGTATAATTGGTAATATAATTGTGCTGTGGATGTGCTGGAGTGTGAAAAGTGACACCTTGAGGTGGTCTGCTCATGTGGAGCATATAGTGACAGAATGACTAAAAGACTGTTTGAGAGTGAGGTGGAAGGGCAGAGAGGGAGAGGTAGACCAAGAATGATATGGAAGGATGGAGTCGAGAGGTACACTCGTAACACTCATGCATACTAAAAGCTGCTCAGGGGTTAGTCCTCTCTTCTACCCTGGACAGATGAAAGGGGGGAGTCTGGAGGAGGGAGGAGGAAGGTGGGGATGTTGGGGTAGATTTGGACCTGACTCCCCCCTACTGCCTGTCCAGGGTTGAGGGGGGGAAGCAAGGACTAATCCCTGAGCAGCCTTTAGTGCTCATGAGTGTACATAAATCGAAAGTGGAGGAGGGGTGCCGGCTGACTGATGACAGAGGAGCATGTCCAAAGTTTCATTCGAGGCCACCCCTTTGGAGAGAGCGGCATCTGGCAATAGATAGATAGCCCATAAATGTTTAAATTAGTTTCCTACCTGATCATAACTGGAGTGAAGCGTGTGGGAGCAACATTGTGGGAAGGTCTATAGGTATGGTTGTCTCCAGGATGGTCCCTCCACTCTGGGGCTTGGTACAGTTTCTTGCCATCCTTCCCCACTGTCCGCACACTGCACGACCGACACACCTCATCCGGAGTAAGAGTGCTGCAACAAAAGCCATTACAGATTAAAGAATTGAAGGCCTTCACTGAGTGTTGGCTAAAAGGGAGAGGGCTAAGCCTAATAGCCCTAAAAGTTCCATTTGTATATAAATGTTGTTGTTGTTGTTCCCCAAGCTGCCTGGCCGAACAGCCCCAAGGCCCCGAGCAAGGCCAAGGCCATAACCGAGCGCCCCCACAGAACCCTCCCCGCCGACCACAATAAAGCCTGGGTGACCGAAGCCACTCCATGGCGGGGAGCTGAGGAGGGTGCGGAAATGCCCGGGAAACCAAAGCCCCACCCAGGGCCCTGCGTCCCTCAGCAATTATGAAGAGAAAGTTGAGGGGCAAGGGAAAATTGTGACGCTTTGGCTTTCAATCTTGGTAGATTGGGAGGTCAATCCACGTTAGAGATGCCGTCACTTGAGATCTAGAAATATATAGGTAAAAGGAACAGTCAGAGTAAGCTATGGGTATGGCAGAGATTGCTCAGTTCTCACTCTGATAGACCAGCCCATCACCACATGACTAGAACCCAATCCTCTCAGCATCAGCTAGGAAAGGCCCTAGAAAGCCGCCTTTGGCGGGGGGATAGCTCCCCTATTTCAACCCTTTTCGGGGTTGGGCACCCGCCGTGTATATAAATGTTAATGTTCCTTGTGTTGCAGTGTTGAAATGCAATCTGAGAGAGACAATTCCTCTGAAAGAGTTGGCATTTGAGAAATAAAGAACTTATTATTTTTCTTACTGTATTATTACTAACACCAAAAATGGGGAAATTACCTACTGAGAACCTCAATAGCTGGCATGAGTGTAGTTTGCCGCACATATTCCATTTCTCAACCATCCCAGCAAATCGTAACTTGCAGCACAACCTTACCTAACCTATCCTAGTATTATGGGTGCCACCCCCACACCCCCGCTGGTTGGGTAAAACGGTAGAAATCCAGTCGAGGTGGAGTGAGTAACCGTAGATTTTCGTAAGGGGGTCAGAGGGGGCGGAATGCCCTTATAATCCATTTCCACATACAGTATTGCCACCTATACCACATCACTTACCTCGTCGTACCTTCTTGTTAAAAACAATAATAATTGGGTTATCTGTATAACAACAACTCCTCTATTACAGGATTACGGTCTTATGTAATTATATTGTTTTGGTCTTACCTCTCTCAACCTCAAGGGACCTTACAGATGCGCGGATAAGTGCTACTTTTCTTATTTTGCCAATTAGATTTTCTCTCCCCTATACAATTTTCAGTTATTTTTGTACAGCCAGTCCAGGACACTTTGTTTACATTCTAGCCTGCTTGGAGGCTCCTCCTCGATGTTCAGTAGCCAATCAGAGTGGAACTTCACCTACAATACGTCAGTACATTTTTATTGGTACTTTCCTGTTACCGACAACCAAACCTGAAAATTGCAGAGTAAACACAGTAGACTTCATAGACTTTTCTTACGGTGCCCGTCAATCTTTTATTGTTTTATTAATACCCAACCAGCGGGGGTGTGGGGGCAGCAGCCCCCACCTATAATACTAGTATAGGTTGTTGTTGTTCCCTAAGCTGCCTGGCCGAACAGCCCCGGCAGGGGATAGTTGTGGCGGTTTGGCTCCCGGAAGCTGCTCCCCACGGTCGGCAGCCTGCTGTCCTCCACTGTCGGTGATCTTGTCCCCGGATGGGAGGGTCGGCCGCCATCCATGGTCGGCAGTTCCGGGAGGTGGTCCCACGGCATAGACGCCGCCACTCCAGGACCACTAGTGTGGTCTAGTTGTTGTTGTTGTTGTTGTTGTTCCCTAAGCTGCCTGGCCGAACAGCCCCGAGTCCCTGAGGAAGGCCATGGCCACGATCGGGCTTTCCCACAGAGCTCTCATTGAGTGTAGATTGTGTTGTTGGCGTAAGTGGTTGTGTGAAATGCAGTCTTCTATGATGTGTTTAATGGTATGGGGTGCTGTGTTACATCCCAGGCAGGAGTCGACAACGGAGTCATCCAGTCTCTTCTGATAGCTCAGGAGAGCTGGATGGTGTCCGCATCTCAGCCTGGCCAGGTGGACTCTGTCCTCGCGAGGAAGGGAGGATTCGGATGGATGGAGTGTGGTCTAGTGGACTAGTATAGGTTAGGTAAGGTTGTTAGGTTAGGCTAATGTCTTTTCAACATCCCTAGATTGTTGGGGGGATTAGGGTGACTTCGGCCCAGTGATCTCTGCCCATTTTGGTGACTTCGGACCAATATATTTTTGGTCCGAAGTCACCGATCTTAAACTACCGGTACCACTTTCTTGCGAAATTCGGCAATAGGCAAACAAATGGGAACTTATTATAGCTGTATTATTCCTCCTCCACACCAATTCCTTCTCTATTTATAAAGGATGTTGGGATTTATTGATAAAGTTCTAGTGCACTTCTACCCTCGGTGCATGAAGCGCATACTATCGTGCGTGTGTGTTTGTATAGTCTTAACCATAGACAAATCTTAGTATATCTCTTGGTGTATTTTGGAACTGTTCATTATGGATTTGTGTAGGCTTACTTCAGCCCGGTTCACATTTCTCACAGATCCACTAATATCAAAAGAGCTTTCGACCTTTATAAAGTACGGTGTACCTTATAATGTAATTATTAAAACTTAAATGCTGCATTTCCAGACCACCAACGGAGGTATGCAACACAGCTTTTTTTTTTTTTAATTCAGTGGTACCATCGACATCTGGAAGATTTTGGAAAAAAAGGTACCAAATCCAAACATCCAAGAGACTCAACACCAAAGGCGAGGGAGGCTGTGCTATGTGAGGACTACGCCGGGATCAAAAAAAAAAATCAAATCCCTGATCCATCACAGCTTTGCATACAATGGAACCAGACTGTTCAACTGTATACCAGCCCCTCTCAGGAACATGACCGGGGTGTCTCCAGACACCTTCAAGAAACACTTGGACATGTGGCTGGCCAAAATACCGGACCGGCCACCAACACCAGGATACCCCAGCACCAACTCCAACCGACTTCTGGAATGGAGAGTGGAAGAAAGGGAGCTGCCTAGTCGCAGTGGAGCCCCAGCTCAACTGTGTCACTAACGGATGGAATACAACAAAGTGTAACAAAGTATAAGTGTAACCCCCTGTAGGCCTAGTCCACTGTCCCAAGATAGTCTTGGCTAATCAGGGGATATTGTAATGTAACAGCATAAAATTTCATTAAAACGCACTCGTCAAAATTAAAATCGCATAGGACACGCACCTATCTATCTATCTATTGCCTGACGCCGTGATCCCCGAAGGGGTGGCCACGAACGAACCGCCCCCATGCACCTCTGTCCCCAGTCAGTCGACGCCCCTCCCCCCAACCAGCACCGCCTTCGTTCATGTAGTTCCTTCCTCGCACCTATAGTAGCCTAATCCATTATCCCAAGATAGACTTGGCTTATCAGGGGTAAAATGCTGTGAAATTCCGTATTGTTCCCGTACCACATTTTCGATGTTGCCATTCGTTGCAGAAATCACACCGCAGTGCCTCCTGTTGGCCCCGTACTTCAAGGCAGCAACGAACGCAAAAGATGGTGGAGGCCATAACCAGCTGTGTCTCTCTCAGTGGAGTCGTCGTATAAATGCGTGAATGTCAGTTCTAAACTCGCTATTTAAAATATCTAAAGTCACCATTTCACAATATACCGTATCCATTCAAAATGTCCAATCGCTACAACCAACCTACCAGGACAAATCATAGATTATAACTGGATTAGGCTGTATTCGAACCTGCAACATATTATGGTTTTGGATTCATGATTTCCACAATGCAGCTACTAATCTAGGCTACATATAATTTTCATAATAAAGATTCACCATTGTACGATCTCATTCTGTTGCTTCATTGTAGTCATATCATATTTGCTCTTTGTTTGATTTATCCTATAGTTTCATTATAATGATTCCTTTTTCATTATTCTAAGTAGGCCTATAGCCGTTCCTTTTAGCCTATGAGGATATGTTTAATTTCATGGATAGGCAGTTGATAAGCAGACTCCCATAAAGAAACTTTACCTAATTCCTATTTAGTTAGTTAAAGAAATGCAACGAGAGAATGAATATTATAATTTAAAAGCAGCATTTAAGTTTTAATAATTACATTATAAGGTAGGCTAGCCTACACCGTACTTTACGAAGGACGAAAGCTCTTTTAATATTAGTGGATCTGTGAACCAGGCTGAAGTAAGACTATAGCCTACACAAATCCATAATGAACAGTTCCAAAATACACCAAGAGGTATATACGATTTGTCTATGGTTAAGACTATACAAACGCACGCACACGATAGTACCGGTATGCGCTGCATGCACCGAGCGTAGGGCCTATACTGTACCTAAGTTCACTAGAACTTTATCAATGAATCCTGACATCCTTTATGAATAGAGAAGGAATTGGTGTGGAGGAGGAATAATACAGCTATAATAAGCTCCCATTTGTTTGCCTATAGCCGAATCTCACAAGAAAGCGGTAGTTTAAGATCGGTGACTTCGGACCAAAAATATATTGGTCCGAAGTCACCAAAATGGGCCGAAGTCACCAAAATGGGCCGAGGTCACCGAGGAATAGGATAGTGGTCCGAGATCACTGGGCCGAAGTCACTGGCACCCTTGTTGGGGTATCGGAATTACAATAAACAATGGAAATGCTAATAAAAAGTGCTTTCCGCACTTTCTAACAATAAAATACACTCACAAACCATTAGCCTAGAATATAAAAATAAAAAATAAAATAATGGAATAAAAGGAGTTGTTCTGCAGAATTACCTAATAATTTGTTTAGCTCGTAGGCTAGCCTATTATCACTTACCTTGTCGTCCGATCGTACCTTCCTGTTAAATACAATAATACTGTAGTTTGTTTAGCTCTTAGGCTAAAAAAAGGCAATTATAGAATAATTCCGATTAGCCTAGCCTAGCCTAGGCAGCTAGGCCTAGGCTACCATGTTAGGTTAGGTTCAGGGTGTCAAATGACGCTGTTTTTTTGAGTGATAACGCAAATGAACTTTTTATATAGGCTAGGCCTAATGATAACAGAAACTCAGTATAACTAAATAAGTTGGTCACCAATTATTTTGCAATATTTGAAAACAAATATGGATTTTATATGCTCTAAACATAATATGAAAATGTTTTTTAAGCCTCGGCAAAACCTAATAAAAATATATGGTACTAAAATGGAATTTTGTCGTAACATGGTTGTCAATATCTTCCTATAGACGGCACCGATTCGTACACACGCCATTTTCACCTGTCTCCCGAGGTCTGTCCACCAGCTTTTTAGTCAACACTAACTCCACCTGCCCATAGGTTGGGTTGGGTTAGGTTAGGTTAGGTTAGGTTAGGTTAGGTTAGGTTAGGTTAGGTTAGGTTAGGTTAGGTTAGGTTAGGTTAGGTTAATTAGATTAGATTAGATTAGATTGTGCATCCGCTAGATCAGGAATTCGCTCGAAGTGACTCGCATTCGTATTTACAGATCCGGCCAAATACCGGTAGGCTACTAAATGGGCGCCGGCCCAACCGCCATGTTGTATCCCACGTAGGCCTACTAGGTACTACGGACACATTGTAGGCGTTAGGTGTGGATTAGGCTTGTATCGAATGTACTAGGTCTATGTTACTGGATATTTATGATTTAAATCAGTGCTACGTTTTCGATAATCTGGTTATATGTCTTTGCAATTAGGGAATCATGAGCCGATTTCCGACATTTAGTTAGTCTTTTTCGATTCTCAAAATACGATCCAAGTTTTGCCAAAATTTGGCTGGGGTTTTCCAAAATTATGCTTTTTGGGGTTTGCAATTTCGGGAAACCTGAGCCAAATTTCTAAATGAGGTTAGGCTACTGTAATTTTGTTGTCTACAAACTCCAAATCCGACGCCAGCTTTGGCCAAAACTTGGCTCGGGTTTTTGAAATATTGGGTTTTAGGCCTTTGAAATACCTTAAAACCCGAGCCAAGTTTTGCAAAAATACGTTTTAATCGCCGTTTTACGCATTTAACCTCTCATTTTCCCTGTACTTCATAGCCCTCCCCACTATCGGGCGGCGTGTCTTAAGATCGTTGTATAATGGGGAAACGGTTTCGCCGAGGGTTGTAATTATTTCCAAACACTATATATTGATGAAAACTAACAGGGAAAAATAAAAAAATCCATGGGAAAATTGGTGACCATCTTAGGCCTATTTAGTTTTTCCAGAAACTCCCCCAACCCTTTTTTTTTTTTAAAGAAACAAAAAAGGTAAATTGACACAATTTTGGTCTCCATGTTCATCTTGATTACCTTTAGATTGCAAGAAATGCTGTTTTAGACACCTAAATTCTCAAAAAAAATCCGGGGGGGCAAGCCCCCGGACCCCCTAGAGCTCGCGCCTTCGCCGCTCTGTCGCGCGCTATAATGATAACAAAATAATAAACCATAATGATAACACAATTCATATTTTGTGGATTGACACCCTGGTACTTAGGTTTAAGGTTAACTTAGCAATGTATTGTACAGAAATTAGTTGACAGAATAGGCCTATATAATATATATTAGCCTAGTCTACAACTACAATAACACGATAGGTTACGTAACGGTAATTAGCCTAGGCTATACACTATAGGGTTAGGCCTATGCTTGGACCAAAACGGCCTCAAACACCAAATTAAAGTGGCCCACTGTCAGGACATTTAGCCTAGGTTATAACTGGCACACCATCTTCAAATTTTTTTTTTTTTTTTTTTTTATTTAGCCTAGGCTAGGCCTATGGGTTGAAGGGCTGGAGGATCCGAAGACCCCTTTTCACCCTTCCGCGAAACCTATCTTACTGTCAGGCGAAACAGAGGCAAGGGGTGTGAAGACTGAACTTACTGAAGAGATTGCCCAAACGATCTCCACCAGCCGAGAATCGAACTCGGTCCTCTCGGTTAGAAACCAAGCGCTCTACCAATGTCGCTACCGCATTGGTCACCCTTCCATCTTCACAATAGGCTAATGACTAGGCTAGGCCTAATATGTCAAACTCACATAACCTACATTTAACATTATCATAACTCACCATGCTGTTCTGCCACACATGGTGATCACGTAGTGGACTATCAATAATCAACCGCCTCAAACCACAAAAATAACCTTCAAAGCTGAGATTCGTGCTATGTCGTCCACAAATCTTGGACGAGTAAGTTCTTGTTCAAACAGCAGTTCAGTTACTTGGAATTCGGGAAGTTTAGCCTTAACGTCGGCACAGTGTTGCCACTTCAATCTCGACCACTTCCCACATAGGAGTGAGATTATTCCCACAAAATTTCCACAAAAATATTTATAATCCCACAGATTTTCCCCACAGATGTTTTACATTAATAGTGCTGAAATCATACATACCTTTAATTGTAGGAAGTTTATTTGGAAATCTGAACAGAAAATAACTAATTTTGGTTCAAAATTCAAACTTTGCACATGATCTACAAATAAATAAACCGATAATATTGAGTGGTTGTTGTTGTTGTTGTTGTTGTTCCCCAAGCTGCCTGGCCGAACAGCCCCAAGGCCCCGAGCAAGGCCAAGGCCATAACCGAGCGCCCCCACAGAACCCTCCCTGCTTACCACAATAAAGCCTGGGCGACCGAAGCCACTCCATGGCGGGGAGCTGAGGAGGGTGCGGAAACGCCCGGGAAACCAAAGCCCCACCCAGGGCCCTGTGCCCCTCACCAATTATGAAGAGAAAGTTGAGGGGCAAGGGAAAAATGTGACGCTTTGGCTTCCAATCTTGGTAGATTGGGAGGTCAATCCACGGAAGAGACGCCGTCACTTGAGATCTAGAAAATATATAAGTAAAAGGAACAGTCAGAGTAAGCTATGGGTATGGTAGAGATTGCTCAGTTCTCACTCTGATAGACCAGAGTGGTTTACACCTTTGCTGTCTTTACACCCCTATTTTCTACTGTACTGCTTCCAGTAAGGGCAATTATTTCTTGGCTGTCATCTTCGTCGGCCACTTTTGACTGGTTACCTGTACTCCCTGACGTGGCATTAAATTTTGTTAGCATGTCTTCTGAGGGTGTACAATTAACACACGACATCCCCTGATGTGATAAACCATACCTGATCAGGAGTAATGCCTCAACTGATCGCACATTGAAGCGATTCCTCAATCACATTCATTTGATTTATATATACGAATGCACAAATAACAAATTTCTGGCAAGTAGGTTACCAAAAATTGCACCTTACCGTACATAATTACGTTAAAAAATACCTAATAATTCCACTATATATAGGCCTATTATATACCTGCAATATATTATACTTCAGTCACACCGTACCTTTAAATCTTGGATCGTTCTCCCACAGGGGCCAATACCTCTGGCTATATTTCTTGTCACTCATAATGACACGTCTGACCTCTGTTACGTAGGCAGACTGATGAGACGGACTGAGACTGAGTCACTGTCACTGAGGAAGTAAACTGGAAGAGAGTGAAACTCGTCAGGGACGAGTCATAGACGTTTGGATGTTTTCCCAAGTCCCTGAAAAGACCTTTAACTAGCTGACTTCCTTTTAGACATACAGTTTAACCCCAATATTATAATTTTGTCTCTGTATATATATTGTTTGCTTCAAATACGGATGTTTTCCCACGAAAATCCCACAAAAGTTTGAATATCCACAAAAGATCCCACAAGAGATAAAATTCCCACAAAAAAATCCCACAAATTTCATGGCTGAAATGTCCTCCCACAAAAGTTCCCACGAAAGGTAATTGTTATGCCCGGTCCAAATTGGAACGCGAGATATTCTTTGTACAATGAGCAGCTCTCTAACTGGATAGGTATACCTTAAACTTCAAATAAAGAGACAACACGGAAGGATAGTAAGCACACAGATAACAAGTTAACATGGGTTTTATTCAGTTTAACACCTGGTTCATGGAGGAGCAAGACATATATTTTATACCTGTAACCTGGAGATCATCAACAACAATAAGAATAATTAAGACATACAATAATCAGGTTATCAAGTAAGCAATAGGAGTCGGACAATGGGTCCGGACTCAAGGTAATAATAATACTCCTAGGATACAATTATAAGGTATCCCAAAATGGTGGAGGTACACCTCCTACCCAAATAGATCTCAGAGAGGATCTCAACAAAAGACAAGAGTGCAGTAATGGCAAATGCCGTCTGGATCATGCAATGATGTCCCCGGCATATAGTGACGTTAACTGACTCTAAAGCAATAATGGCCAAGTGGTCATCAACAATGAAGTGGGCTCGGAAAGGCTCACAAATGATATTAATACTATAGGTGTGCTAGATCTCACCTGGCAAAGATTAATCCTTAACTCTAATTGTGTACTAGCAAGGTGCTGAAGGCTGAGGCAACAATCGTCGGGAGCTGAGATAGAGTGAAATCTATTCGAGTTATGAACCTGACAGAATGTTAAATGAATTAGGCTAGAAGTTATACAAAGGGACTAGATTACGTGTAAATATGTGTTTGTGTTTGATGCTATGGGTCTTATATAGGCACGCCCCCTCTGTCGGGCTATGGGAGACCAATAACCCGGGAAGGTGCATATATAAGGATCCCTTGATAGGTATGTATAATGGGTCCCGGCAAGTGGGCTAATTAACGTCAATTTAAGTAGGGAGAAGAAAGACCTCTCGCAAGATGTAATGTTAATGAGAACCACTGAAGATAACTTCTACCACAACCCTGAGTCAACTCTATACCCAGAAATGGTACAAAAGCACTTAAAGGAGAACTGTAGTGAAGAGGAGGGCCCGTAGATCGAGGGAAGATCCAGTAGTCCGGAGGGTGGCTGGGCGTGATGACTCCGGAAGTTGGTCCAGGGGGCGGGGGGGGGGGGGGGGGGGAGATGGCGGCTGGGTGTGATGACTCCAGCTACTGGTCCAGGGTGAGTCACAAGATGGTTCCTTAGACCTTGGCGCCTACCACGAGACAACCGGGTTCCTCTTGCACTCCCACAGTGCAGTGATCCCCAAAGGATATGCTGGAGTTCTGCTACAAGGTTTGGGGGGTTAGGGTGAATAGCATAATGATCTACCTAGAGTGGCAAGCAGTCTAGATAGTGACATTATAGGTAGTCTAAGGGGGGTCAAGGTAAGTGTCTTCCTTCCTTGCTAGTTCGTGGAACTATCAGAACCATGTAGCAAAAAGAGAATCCAGAAAGGGGAGCCCAAAGTGGGTTGCCCAAAATTAGTCCTCTTCCTGATGGGGGGAACCCGATCTGGTAGATCTCAAGTTACTACACTATCCTCATAATCCCTTGAACAAAACAAGGTAGGAATCCTTTGGTACTTGGTTTGTGCACCGCATCAAAGGCCAGAAAGGGGGAGCCCAAAGTGGGTTGCCCAAGCTAGTCCTCTTCCTGATGGGGGGAACCCGACCTGGTAGATCTTCGATCACAGCACACAACTGACAAGTTGAACACCAGCTATCTCTGGCTGTTCTTATCCTGATTCGATTCCGAATCAATAAGGGAGTTTGAAAGTAATCTTGATAAAGCATGGGGAAGACAAGATTTGAAGTTTGATTATAAAACAAAAATACAGAATAGTAAAAATGTTGCGTCTGCTACCGCCGCCGCCAACACCGTGAACGACCGCAGCAGTGCAAGCACTGGTACTGAGCTGGATACACAGGCATAGTTTGCCTTTTTCCAGAGGATCTACTGTAAGAAACTGTAAGAATACCAAATGGCAAGCTTAGTTAACCCGGGAGCTGCGGGGAGACTCATAGGAGTTCCCCCGGCGCACTGCGGGGAGACTCTTATGAGTGAGTGAAAAAAAAAATCAACTTTTGACCGATTTTTTTTTTTTTTTTTTTTTTTTTTTTTTTTTGGCCCCTGGGCCATGCAAAATCTCAGTCCTCTACCTCCCCTCCTTCCCCACTTTCCTCCTCTCCTTCAGTTATCACCTATTTTCCCTGTTATTCCCTTATTCTGAGGTATATTTTCGTGCTAACATTAGCGAGTTGCAAGCAGGGTGTTGTCATCACTGATGGCAAGCGAGTGCAAGAGAGAGAGAGAGAGTATCGATCGACTGTGTCTCAGTGGCCTTGGGGGAAATTGGCGGGAAAGCAGATTGCCTCACCCATACATTATACAACTCGCAGGCTATATCTCCGATTTTGACCATCCAAACGCTGTTTTCACTCGTTTTATTGTTGTTTCAGGTTAATACCTTTATAATCAACCCATAATAGGCGCATATGGATAAGTATTAATGCTATTAATGGCACAATGAATATTTTAGTGACGGAAACACCTCAAATACGTCAGCACAGGGGGACGTTTCCAATTACCCCCATGCGCACTTCAGAGCTTAATGATGTCCAGGCTGGGTGAGTATAAGGCAATCTTCTTGCCCCCACTTAAGGCGCCCGGCTTGAGAGGATCAAGGGCGTTTGGCGCGTGGTGGTTATGTCCTTGTAGCTCTGGGGGTGGCGCGCCTGGACTCTGGCTGGCAGGAGTAGGGTTGGCTGCAGGTTTAGTGGCAGCTAGAGATGCGGTCTTATTATCCTGAGACCGCATCTCACTACCGTCTGGTAGAGAAAAGTCCCGACCCCGGGACTGGAGATGGTAATGTCTTGAAGTATTATCTTCGTAGACAGGGGTCAGGTGCTGGAGGAAGTGGTAATAAATGACTCCTGGTTGTTAGGGGTGGCCATCTTGTCTCCGGTGAGGGTGAGGAGAGAAGAGGAGTCATAGTACCTCAAATGGTCAAGGAGTTGGTGAGGTGACTTGATCACTTTGGTGGAGTCCTTCCGCGCCAGGGTTATCATGTCAATCCGCATCTTGGTGGTGGTCGCCAGCGAGGGCGTTGTCGTGGCTGGAGGTGGTTGGAGAGTGATGACAGAGAGCCTGGCTTGGCCCAGGTCATGAGGTTGTGCGGACGCCGAAGTACCAGGCTGGGGGGAGGAGCTTGGTGCGGACGCCGAAGTACCAGGCTGGTGGGAGGAGCTTGAAGACGCTTGATCCTTAACCTTTCTCGCTTTAGGCTGAGACAGGGCTGGTTCCCATCTGGTGGGTGGCTTCACAGGTCTTCCACAGTGGGTATGAGAAGGCAGTCTGGAAAATGGGGGAGATGGAGTTAGAGGTAACATTGAGCGAAATTTGGATATTGTTTTTCGCCTGGGAAGTTGAGAAGGAGGGGAAATAGATTGAGGAGGAGGTAGGGTTTTAGAGATAGGAGGAGTAGGTGAGGGTTTTTTAGGACGGAAGCTGGGGGGTATGTTGGTGAGTTGTGGTGGCGAGGGGGGAAGACTAGACGTGGCAAGGTTAATTAAAGGTGATGGTTGAGAAGGAGATTGCGGAGGTGAAACGAGAGGAGAGGAGATGTGAGAAGATTTGGGCTTAGGAATGCGGGAAGGGGTGAAGGTGACAGGAGGTGAAAGAGAAGAGGGGAAGTTTGGGTTTGAGTAGAGAGAACAGGAGGAGGTCGATGTTTAGGAAGGTGAGAAGGGGTGAATTGGTTGAGGCGAGTGGGAAGGGTGACAGGAGGTTGCAGTACAGGAGAGTGAAGGGCAGGCAAAGGAGAATTGAGAGGGGGAGTGGAAAGAGGTGGAGGGAGAGGGACAGCATGGTTGAGAGGGACAGGTCCGGAAAGACAGGAAGTTTGAGGGTGAAGATTTGAAACAGGGGTACAGTCAACATCCTGATCAGGCTCAGCTACAACAGTAATATTCTTATTAATAGGTTGAAACCTTCTGACAAACCTATTCCTATAAGTGCGAGATTCCCCCTGATAGTTAATTATGACCTGGAAACAGTTTGGGATCCTAAGGACCTCAAATGGACCCTTGTACCGTGGCTTCAGTTTGGAGGGTACAGGTAAGATGGCGACCATGACTAGGTCGCCTACTTGGTGAGGGTTGTTCTTGGGGGCTTCATCAGGCTGGAGATCTTGGGAAAACTGGAGCTGACGTAGGCGGTTCCTGAGGTGGACGAGGTTGGTATTTAGACCTGGTGAGGCCTCAGTAGGGGCAGCTAGGTGACGTAGTGGTATGAGGAGAGGTGGGCTCCCAAAAACCATCTCATGAGGGGTGATCCCGTTGTCTCTGGGACAGGTGTTTATTCCCCATTGTATGATGCGAATTTGGCTGGTCCAGTCCGATGAGTTCATCTGTTGGAGGCGTGTCCGGATTTGATTGGCGATGGTTCTATGAGATCGCTCGCAGATGGAGTTTCCTTTTGGCCAGTAGGGTGAAGAGTGGCTGATGTGAAATCCAAACATTTCGGAGATCTGCGTCCAAATTTGTCCGGTGAATTCAGGGGCATTGTCGGAGTGGATTGCCTGTGGTTATCCAAAATAGGGAAAGACATGTTGTAATAATGCCTCGGTGACGGCCATAGCAGTGTGTTCTCTGGCAGGGCAGGCGATCACATATTTTGAGTACGTGTCCACGAAGGTGATGATGTAGCGGTATCCCCTGTCGTTTTGTAGAGGTCCCATGACGTCTACTGCCAAAAGTTGCCAGGGTTTAGAAGCGATGAGTTTGCCGGAGGGTCCTGGGGTGCGTGTTTGGTCTTTTCCCAGGGTGCAGGCATGGCAAGCTTCAGTGATTTTCTTGGCCGTGGTGTAGGGGCGAGGAGTCCAGTAGATGTTTTTGAACGTGTTCACCAACTTCTTTTGGCCTAGATGGATCCCGTTGTTGGTGTGCAAGGAAGACATCATTTGTTCAGCATCCTCAGGCCCTAGTACGATCTGACCTTCTGGGGTAAAGAGGGCGTCACCCCTTCTTTGTAAGAGGCCAAAAAGTCGGGTGGAGATCCAAGTTGGTTTGTCGTTCCGGAGGTAGGCCTGGATGAGAGGGGGAGTGGTAGTAGGTGGTGGTCGAGGTTCTTGGATGGCGTTGAGTTGTTCTGGTGCCAGTGGGAGCCGGGATAAGGCGTCTGCATTGGTATGGAGTTTTCCCGGCCTGTAGGAAATCTCAAAATCAAACTCCTCAAGTGATTCTCGCCAACGGACTGTTAGGGCATTCTTAGAGTCAGATTTCCTGAGCCATTGTAAGGCTTGGTGGTCAGTGATGATGGTGATCTTGACGCCAGCTAGGTAGGCCCGGAAGTGTTGGAGGGCCCAAACGATGCCTAAGCATTCTCTTTTAGTTACCGGGTAGTTGGTTTCTGCTGGGGTTAAGGTCCGGCTGGCACAAGCAATGATGTGCTCTCGTCCTTCTCGATTTTGGGAGAGGACTGCACCGACGCCGAGAAGGGACACGTCGGTGTAGAGTCAAAAGGGTAGTTGGTAGTCCGGAAAAGAGACGACAGGGGAAGACACGAGTAGGTCCTTGAGGGAGGTGAAGGCTTGGAGACGGTCGGGGGTCCACACAAAAGGTTCTTGCTTCCTAGTTAAGTCGTGTAGAGGTCTGGCAATGGTGGCGAAATTCTTCACAAACCTCCGATAGTAGGAGGCAAGGCCTAGGAAAGCTCTTACTCCTTTTACTGACTTCGGGGGTTGGATCTCCTGGATGGCTTGGAGTTTCTTGGGGTCAGGTGCAAGTCCTTCTTCTGACACCAGATGTCCTAAGAATTGGACCTGATGTCGAGCCATGGTGCATTTAGTAGGCTTCAGCTTTAATCCGGCTTGTCGGATCCTCTGGAAAACTTGGCTGAGGCGTTGGAGGTGTTCTGCCCAGGTACTACCAAATACTATGATGTCGTCCAAGTACGCCAGACATGTTTCCCAAGTTAATCCCTGAAGTACGGATTCCATCAGTCGGGAGAAGGTGGCGGGACCGTTACATAATCCGAATGGCAGCACTGAGAACTCGTAAAGCTTCCCTTGGCTGGTGAAGAAAGCTGTTTTTCTTGGTCCGGGGGGGGGCGGGGGGGGGGGGGGGGGGGGGGGGGGGGGGGGGGGGGGGCGACGGGGACCTGCCAGTATCCGGATTGCAGGTCCAGTGTGGAGAACCATCTGGCCCCTAAGAGGGAGTCTAGGGAGTCGTCGATGCGTGGTAGTAGGGTGGCATCTTTGATGGTGACATCGTTGAGTTGTCGGTAGTCGATGCAGAATCGAGATGACCAATCCTTCTTCTTGACCAGTACCACTGGAGAGGACCAAGGGCTAGTTGAGGGGTTGACGATGCCAGCTTCTAACATCTCTGCAACTTGCTTCTGTTCTTCTTGGCGCTGAAGGGGGTTCTTTCTTCGTATAGCCTGTCTGACTGGGGGTCCAACAGTGTGAATGTGGTGTTCTAGGACATGGGTGTGGCCTACATCTTGGGAGTTGGTGGCAAAGATGTCCTGGTATTCGGCCATTAACTGGCACAGATCGTCCTTTTGTTGAGGGGTGAGGTGAGTAGGAACGTCTGGGAGTGATGGAGTTGATGCAGGAATGGAGGTGGTGGTGTCGGTTGAAGGCTGGTCATCATAAGTCTCTAGTTCTCCGATGGTGAGACCCCTGGGTAGGGTGGTCGGAGATGTTGGCTATTCTTACTGCATTTTGTTTTAAAATGGCAGGAGCAGTGAGACAATCCCTGTCAAAAGGGCTCTGAAGAGAGGGAGTGTGAATGAGTTCTCCGTTGAGGGCTGGATGGATGGGTACCCAATGTTCATGATGTGGCAGCAAGGTGATGGATTGAATGGTGATGGCCGATGCAACACGGATGGCTTTCAAGGTTTGAGGAGGGTCATGGAGTGGTGTGGCAATCTTCGGAGTGGTGAGTCCTGGGGGTTTGGTGGAAAATAACAATCTTCTTTCAACACACTGGATAGTAGTGCGAAGGGCCGTGAGAAGGTCGAATCCCAGGTATCCGTCATAGGTGGTTTCTTGGGAGGGAAATACCATGAAAGCGTGGTGATGGCCGTGGTTAGGTTGAGGGGTGGCCACATACAGTGGGGCCGTGATGCCAGTACTAGGAATAAGGTTGTCGTTGGCATCAATGAGGGTGGTGGACGAGTGTTGAATCGGTCCAAAAGTGTTGTGATGTCTCTGGTGGTAAGAGGAAAAAATACAGGATCTTGAAGCTCCGGTGTCGACAAGGAGTCGAGAGTTGACTCCCTGGATGGTCAGGTGGGTGTAAATGGGAGGCTTTATCATATCATAGCTGCCCCTATCTCGAGCCCCCGCCAGTTTGCAAGTTGGTGGGCGGGGGCGGTCTAAAAACCCGGTTTGATGACTTCCGGCTCGACTGTACTGTGGTCGTCCGGGTCACCAACCTCGTCGTAGTCCTCAGCTCCTGCGCTGCCGTCTTCTAGGATGGTGGCAACTCTTCTGGAGGGATTCAGCCAGGGAATCTGTCCCCAGAACAGTGGAACCCTCGAGCGTTTGGCCAGCAACTCGGCAAAAGACCTCTTCAACCCATTAATAGGGCACTGGGACCCGCAGGGCTTCCAGTCTCCAGGCTTGACTCTGGCCCATTCTTCCGGCTTGTCCTGGTTACGGCTAGGGTGGTAGGTTGGTCCGGAATGAGGTCCTTGTGGCTTAGTGGGAGCTCGTTGGATACCCGCGATCTTTCCTTGCTCCTGGGATTTTTGCAGGGCCAGAATACGGCGTATGATAGGGAGGTCTGTATCATATCCGGCCGGTTCTGTGATGGCAAAGTGGTCCCGGACTGCACGCAGAAGGATCCTCATCAGGGTCCGGCGGACGTTCTCCTTCCTCTCTGCAGCTGTAGCCGTTGTGAATGTGGTGGAAGCCGCCTGGTAAGCTTGCTGATGGTGGCATCGAGGTCCCCGTCGTAGGTGATGGCGTGAAATTGCTGGTCGGCTATTACAGTACCTAAGACGGGGTTAATGGCAGTTTTAGTGTATGTTTCAAACTGTTCCCAGGTCATTCCGGGGTTCTCTTTTACATAACTGGAAACTAGGGCCATAGACCGCCCTAGCTTCATGACTATAGTATGTATTTTAGGGGCAACTTCATCTTTAAATATGATGTAAAGCACTGGCTTGACAACCTCTAAATAGGTGGCAATGTCAGTTTCCTCTGGTCTGAAAGGAATAATATCCAGTGCTTTCCCTGCCATCCTGACTACTTATCCCTGTCGTGATACTCTCAAAATATTTAAAGCAGGAAAAACCTGAAAGGCTACCTTCGAGAAAGAGACACCGCTGTCACCAGTGTTATGCCCGGTCCAAATTGGAACGCGAGATATTCTTTGTACAATGAGCAGCTCTCTAACTGGATAGGTATACCTTAAACTTCAAATAAAGAGACAACACGGCAGGATAGTAAGCACACAGGTAACAAGTTAACATGGGTTTTATTCAGTTTAACACCTGGTTCATGGAGGAGCAAGACATATATTTTATACCTGTAACCTGGAGATCATCAACAACAATAAGAATAATTAAGACATACAATAATCAGGTTATCAAGTAAGCAATAGGAGTCGGACAATGGGTCCGGACTCAAGGTAATAATAATACTCCTAGGATACAATTGTAAGGTATCCCAAAATGGTGGAGGTACACCTCCTACCCAAATAGATCTCAGAGAGGATCTCAACAAAAGACAAGAGTGCAGTAATGGCAAATGCCGTCTGGATCATGCAATGATGTCCCCGGCATATAGTGACGTTAACTGACTCTAAAGCAATAATGGCCAAGTGGTCATCAACAATGAAGTGGGCTCGGAAAGGCTCACAAATGATATTAATACTATAGGTGTGCTAGATCTCACCTGGCAAAGATTAATCCTTAACTCTAATTGTGTACTAGCAAGGTGCTGAAGGCTGAGGCAACAATCGTCGGGAGCTGAGATAGAGTGAAATCTATTTGAGTTATGAACCTGACAGAATGTTAAATGAATTAGGCTAGAAGTTATACAAAGGGACTAGATTACGTGTAAATATGTGTTTGTGTTTGATGCTATGGGTCTTATATAGGCACGCCCCCTCTGTCGGGCTATGGGAGACCAATAACCCGGGAAGGTGCATATATAAGGATCCCTTGATAGGTATGTATAATGGGTCCCGGCAAGTGGGCTAATTAACGTCAATTTAAGTAGGGAGAAGAAAGACCTCCCGCAAGACGTAATGTTAATGAGAACCCCTGAAGATAACTTCTACCACAACCCTGAGTCAACTCTATACCCAGAAACGGTACAAAAGCACTTAAAGGAGAGCTGTAGTGAAGAGGAGGGCCCGTAGATCGAGGGAAGATCCAGTAGTCCGTAGGGCGGCTGGGCGTGATGACTCCGGAAGTTGGTCCAGGGGGGGGGGGGGCGGCTTGGCGTGATGACTCCAGCTACTGGTCCAGGGTGAGTCACAAGATGGTTCCTTAGACCTTGGCGCCTACCACGGGACAACCGGGTTCCTCTTGCACTCCCACAGTGCAGTGATCCCCAAAGGATATGCTGGAGTTCTGCTACAAGGTTTGGGGGGTTAGGGTGACTAGCATAATGATCTACCTAGAGTGGCAAGCAGTCTAGATAGTGACATTATAGGTAGTCTAAGGGGGGTCAAGGTAAGTGTCTTCCTTCCTTGCTAGTTCGTGGAACTATCAGAACCATGTAGCAAAAAGAGAATCCAGAAAGGGGAGCCCAAAGTGGGTTGCCCAAAATTAGTCCTCTTCCTGATGGGGGGAACCCGATCTGGAAGATCTCAAGTTACTACACTATCCTCATAATCCCTTGAACAAAACAAGGTAGGAATCCTTTGGTACTTGGTTTGTGCACCGCATCAAAGGCCAGAAAGGGGGAGCCCAAAGTGGGTTGCCCAAGCTAGTCCTCTTCCTGATGGGGGGAACCCGACCTGGTAGATCTTCGATCACAGCACACAACTGACAAGTTGAACACCAGCTATCTCTGGCTGTTCTTACCCTGAACTAAATAATACCAAATGGCAAGCTTAGTTAATGATGTCCAGGCTGGGTGAGTATAAGGCAATCTTCTTGCCCCTACTTAAGGCGCCCGGCTTGAGAGGATCAAGGGCGTTTGGCGCGTGGTGGTTATGTCCTTGTAGCTCTGGGGGTGGCGCGCCTGGACTCTGGCTGGCAGGAGTAGGGTTGGCTGCAGGTTTAGTGGCAGCTAGAGATGCGGTCTTATCATCCTGAGACCGCATCTCAGTAATTTCTCCCACAAATTTGTGGGAAATTCCCACAAAGTGGCAACACTGCGTCGGCACTTGCTGGTCGGTGGTCAACAATGGAATGGGAGACTATGGAGCGCGACAAGGCTAAGAGCGAATAGCTATGAAATAGTGCGAGGGCTGTGGAAAGGATTAGGAGTACCTGCAATAATGTACGGCGGGGTAGACGGGGTAGAAACAACAGAGGCGGAAACGAAGAAATTAGAAACGATACAGAATAAAATCGGGAGGACAGGATTGGGGGCAAATAAATACGTAGCACAAGAAGCAATCCGAGGGGAGATGGGGTGTGGTACGTTTTGAAGGATTGGAAGCGAAAGGGAAGTACAAAGTGAGGCTAGAGGGGATGGAGGAAGATAGGTGGCCGGGGAAGGTATACAGATGCGAGCGAGCAAAGTAAATGGAACAGAGAGTGCAAAAAAAGATTGGGGAGGATAAATATAAAACAGGACCGGGGTGGGGGGATTTAGAAAACGAAATGAGAGAGAGGAGTGGGTCATACTAGAAATGGGAGGGGATGTGTCAAAGAGATAGAGAAAGGGATAAAGGAGGAGGGGAGAAGAAGATGGAGGGAGGGGGTAGAAAATAAAGCCACGTTGGCATATTATAGAGAGAAGGAAAAACCAGCTAGAGAACTATACTATGATGGAGGATGGGGATCGAAACTTCTATTTAAAGCAAGAACAGGATCGCTAGAAACGAATGAGTGAACAAGGAGATGGAGTGGGGGACCGCACTGCAGTCAATGTGAATGGGGAGGAGACCAATAGTGGAGGATGTAGAACACATAGTAACCGAATGTACAAGATATAATGAGGAGGAGAGACGAGTTGGAGAGGTACATGAGGAATAGAGTTGGGGAGGGGGGGGGGGAGGGGATTAAGCAGAGGGAAGATAGAGGGGTAGGGGCGCGCTATTGGGGTTAACACAGGAGATGGAAACACAAGACATGGAGATGGTGAAGAGGATGTTGGAGAAAATGTGGAGGAAGAGAAATGGGTGGGGGGGGGGGGGGAGCGGAGGTGAGGGGGGGTTTATACAAAACAAAACTGTCTCTTAAACTATCCTTCTACTCTAAACTTTCCCTCCTACTAACGTTTCTGAGCCAGTACCGATACAAAGGTCAGCCCTGTGGATCTGCACGGTCTGCGGGCGGGTTCTAAAGAAGAAGAAGGTCGGAAGCTATGCCTTTGCAAGCGGGCCTCCCTTTTGTCGTATTTTCTGTTTTTCTAATTTAACAGTAAAATTTAGTATGTGCTATGTGCTGTTTTCTTCTTTCTTGCTCTTCTTTCTTCTTGCTTTTTTTCCTTCTTGATTGTTGTTCTTGTTTCTTCTTTCACCTTTATATTTTCTTTGCAGTTTCTTCATGTGTTGTTCCTTTGCTTTTCTCTCTCCAAAAACTATAAATTGCCTTTTTGACCCTACCTGTGCTTTTTCTACTAAACATTAAGCTACCTAGTATATGGGATTCATCTTCTATATATGGTTGTTGCAATAGAGGTTCCAGTCTTCTTTCTTCTGTGTATGCAGGGCACCACAGAATGAAATGCTTAAGCCAGCACACTGACGCACACTAGCGTCAGGCCTGGAGCCTCTTTTCGAGAACTCCAGTCCCTTGTATTAAATCAGGAGAGAAACTGTGTCCTGTTGGTATCCCTGAACTCCCTCCTCCCCCCAAACCCCCAGGATTCCCCAAACCATCATTGCCTTCTACCAGTAGCGCGGCCTATTCCCCAACATTTATCTCCCCCCCCCCTCCTCCTATACCCCCGACACACATACACACTTCTCTTTCCCTCCCCAAATTTAAGTTACTGGAACATTCCATGTTCCCTCCATTTCAGTACCGGTGATTTTTTTTTATTATTCTGGCAACTATTAGACGTATTTTGCATATAGAGCAATTAAAAGCCTTCATAGTATCCCAATTAACCCCTTGAGCTACCACAAATCTATCCTCAGCTGAATTTATTTTATTAATAGAGATGTGATAAAATCAGAGACAACCCTGGCACTAAAGGAGTTGATACTAATTTTGTTTATGGTTGGTTGTTAACTTGTTATTCAGTATAAAAATACAATTTAATGTCAAATTAATCCTGATACTCTATGGCAGTGGATAACACATGTCATGTGCGAATGTGTGTGTGTGTGTGTGTGTGGTCACGTAATCTCTTGTCTATTTCATTCAGGTTCAGATAAAAGGGAAATATTTGTATTAACACCACCCAAAAAATGGAAGAGGTTATGTTTATGTCTGTTTGTAAATAAGATATCTAAAAAATATATGAACCAATTAACACGAATTCGGTGGGCTGATAGGATATGAACTAAGTAAGAAATTATTAGGCTATATTTAGTACGCAATTGGTAGAGAACATATCTCAGTCAGCATAGGCAGCTCACAATGTTATGAACCAATTTTCGCAAATTTGCTGTGCATATAGCGACAAATGTCGCTACTAAGGATGCCAAGAATGGCCCTGCCTGAGGTGATTGTGTTGACTGTAAGCGACTTGGCCTTATAAATGACGACACCACGGACCTCTTCACTCTCGCGGCGGCCTTGCTTCCTTCAACAAATCTCTATTATAAGCTATGTATTGATATTTCTGTAGCTGACACATGTTGTAGTCTTTGTATATTGTTGTGTATTATATTTAAAGTCACCTATAATTATATATTAACTCCCAAAAAGCGGGCATGCTTGTTTACATCACCGTAGTGCTGGGCGGGTATATTTACCGAAAACGATCTTCATTCCTTTTTTTTTCATACATAAGCAAGAGCCAGAGCGTAATGCAATTATATATCCGTGAAAGGGCGTTAATAGAGCTTTCCAATGACACTTGAATCATCGTTGTACGACCACTGGTTCTTATGCAACGATCGTGTAACCAGAGGCGAAAATAACCTAAAATGAGGTATTTTAATTTCTCCTTCATAAACTTAGTCAAATTTACCTTGGAGCTTCAACCCAATTATTATTCCAGCTCTACAATTATTCTATAAAATGTCTACAGATTTACTACAAAATGGTACCCATTCCGTACCGGCAACGTCTTTTCAATTGTAGGCCTATTCTGGCTACTATCAGACGGTTTTTGATGAACCCGGGGTGGCGAACGTCTTAAAATTATTTTCAACTAAATATATCTATTATACTTTGTGGTCTCTAAAACACGAATTAAACTTTAAATATTATATAACGGTAGCAGATATTCATAAAATACATTTGTTACCCATAAATGATGTTTTCTATGATTGTGGTCGCTTAAAAAGAAAATATAAATTTTACCATAAACTAAACCATTTAATTCTACCCATCATAGCTTATAACCCAACTCTCATAAGTCGCCTACAATTATTATACGTTCACACACAAACACACTGTTACACTCAGATATACACATGAACTGCTTTTTTCCACACCTATTCCTTGGTTGACCCTTCCCAAATGGTAGAAACATTCTTCTTCACTGCCATCAAAGACTGGAACGACCTACCCCAGTCAGTCCGTGAAAAGAGAACACTGTATTCCTTCAGACGTAGCCTGAAGTAACACCTGAACCGGACAGCTGCGAGAAGGGAGCACCAAACTTATGTCTACTACTAAATACGACATAAGAGATAGACAAACCAAACTGAAATGATTACTGATTACGGATTACTGATATTTACTATAGGATGTAAGGTATCTTAAAATAACCCCCTAGAAATACTTTCTCTAAAGTATCTATTTATTTATCCTCCCCATTTCCCCAGCTAACCTAATCCCACAAGGACCCCAATGGAAATACGCCTAACGGCCTTATTGGGCTATCCTTAGTTGGAATTATGCAAGGCTGGTACATGTCATATTTATAACATACTATGTGGTACCAACTCTGTAAATTGCTAACTGAATAAATATTATTATTATTATTATTATTATTATTATTATCTCGATTAGGTCTACTCTAGTCGTTTGTGAGTTATAGAAGTTAATGTTCAAGAGTTTTGGCCTACATTTTTTGGAACAGGGTATACCGTCATATTTATCGCTACAATCATTCTTAAGGGAAGATAGGTCGCTTTTATGGTCCCCCTTCTTCCTCATGTTTAGCCCCATTAGTTTTCAGATTTTAAGACGTTCGACCCATTAGTTTGGCTATTTTAAGACCTTTCGCCCCATTTCTTTGTCAATATTAAGACTTTTCGTGTCATTTAGGTGTACATTTTTCCTAGCGAGCGATAGCGAGCCTGTAATTTAAGAGGAATTGTTTTCTATTGATAAACGTACGGTAACAATTTATCAAGAGGAAGGTCTTGGGGGGGGGGAACTTGATGGCATTCTAGGGAGGAAACTAAACACAAAAATAAAATAATAAAAAGATATATTAATGAGCAAATATTTATGCCCATCCCCCCTTAAAACTATCAAGCCGTTTTTTGCTTAACCCATACCGTACTGGTGACTTCTATTTTATTTCATTTCAGCTACATTTAGACGAATTTGTGAAGCTTAGGAAGGATATATAGTAGCTTAAAGAGCTGATTGAGATAGCCTATAGCTTATTCATTGGTAGACGTATTTCCTAAGCTGAATGAAATCTTCTAATATTTGCCAGAATATGATGAGAAAAACGTCACCGGTACATCCTTGTACAGTATTTAACTTCTGTTTATCAGTTCTACAGTAAACCCATATCTTAAGGGGGTATTATTTCTGGACAACCTTCTCCCTCATGCTTAGCCCCATTAGTTTTACGATTTTAAGACACTCGCCCATTAGTTTGGCGATTTTAAGACCTTTTGCACCATTTGTTTGTCAATATTAAGACCTTACGTGCCATTTAGGTATAATTTCTTCTTGGCGAGCGATAGCGAACGAGAAAACCCGGCATTCGGCCGGGATTTATCTCGAAATGGGGTCTTGGGGGTATTTTGTTCAGCTTGATGGAGGTCTAGGGAGCAAACTTAAACAAATAAAAATAAATAAATAATAATAATAATAATAAACAGAAAAATAAACATAATATTACTAATACTACTAATACTAATAATACTACTAATACTACTAATAATTATAATATAATTCTCTCCCTTCGCAACACTTGATACAAAACGAATACCGGGGGAATGAGTGTTGTTTACAGAGAATACACTGACTACCGGTACCACTCCCAATTCTAAAGGTAACGTAATTTTTCAAGTTATTTTGTCTTTTACCGGTGTTGCAAAGGGAAGGAATGGAATACAAACAACAGTGTGAAAGAGAATAGTAACATAATTTATAACGAGAGAGAGAGAGAGAGAGAGAGAGAGAGAGAGAGAGAGAGAGAGAGAGAGAGAGAGAGAGAGAGAGAGAGAGAGAGAGAGAGAGAGAGAGAGAGATAGATAGCTATATAGAAAGATAGATATATATATATATATATATATATATATATATATATATATATATAGAGAGAGAGAGAGAGAGAGAGAGAGAGATAATTACATCAATATGTTATCAGAGTAGAGATTACTCGTACTGCATGTACTGTACATAATTTCAATAGTGGTAACTTACGCCAATTATATAAATGGATTTACCGCCCTCCCCTACCCTAACCTCTGACACACACACACACATACACTCCCTCTCTCTCTCACACACGCGCGCGCACACACACACTCTTACACAAGCGCGCTCGCATACACATATATCTTATCAAGACACACACACGCACACACATACTTACAGACAGTCACTCTCTCTCTCTCTTACACACACACACACACACAGACAGTCACTCTCACACACACACACACACACACACACACACACACACACTCATTCCGTACCGTCCAGGAAACGTACCCAGGAAAACCGTAGCGATATAATCTATTTTTAGTTTCCTATGCTATACCTTCCCCTGACATAATTATATACATCATCTTTTCCAGTCCTTCCCTTGAGTTCAATCCCGCTATAGGTTCTGTTGTCTTGTATTAACCCCTTCTGTACCGGCGGCATTTTGAACAGTTTAAGGGGAGATGGGTCATTTTTATGGTCCCCTTTCTCCTTCGTGTTAAGCCCCATATGTTTTGAGATTATAAGACGTTCGGCCCATTAGTTTGGCGATTTTAACTCCTTTTGCCCAATTTCATTGTCAATTTTAAGACCTTTCGTGCCCTTTACCTGTCATTGTATTCCTGGCGAGCGATATCAAGCCTGTAATTTTAAGATAAACTGCCCTTCGGCCGGTTTATCTTGAAGGGGGGCCAAGTTTTTTTTTTTTTGTTATAGCTTGATGGAGGTCTAGTGAGGAAACTAAAACATATATGAATAACTGAATACATAAACACTATCCCCTTAAGAAGGATCGTAAGCTGAATAAAATCGTCTAATGATCGCCAGAATAAAGCGAAGTAAGAAACTGTATTAGAAATTTGTTAACCCTTTCAAGATACGATGACACATTTCTTTTTTGTTTTCTGGCTATTAATAGACGATTTCAATCAGATTAGGAAGGGTGTGTGAACGTCAGAGGGTTGATTAAGATATTCTGTACCCTTTTAATGTCCACAGATCCTTCCTAAGCTGTATAAAATCGTCTAATTAGAAGCCTAAAAACTGTCAAAAGGAGTGAACATTCTCAAGGGGATAAGAGACTATAATTGCTTCTACTTCTCACGCTCATCCATACAATGGTAAGAATAATCCTTTTCAGTAAATAGTATAATTATATATATATATATATATATATATATATATATATATATATATATATATATATATATATATATATATATATATATATATATATATATATATATATATATATATATCAAAATGCAAATTTAGATTGAAGGAGGGGGTTTAAGGCACGGAGTTTACCAATGCGATGTTTAAAAGAAAATTGTTGGAGTTTATAGCATCTCAAGGAGGCACATTCCACAAGTTGACAATTCGATTGACGAAGACATTCTTAGACTAGTGTGAGATTTTCCAATGAGCCTACCTGACATTCCCTCCCTTAATTTACTTCCTTGCTAAACCCCAAGGAAGGAACACTCTACCTCAACACCACGTTCACCCTATTGCTTCCTCAAGTTTCTTATTTTTTTTTTTTTTTTTTCTTTAGCCTCCTCAGGTTGACGGAGGTGTGGGGTCGGGTCCTCCTTCAATTACTGTTAATGGTTGGAAACGTCTAGGGTTCAATTCCCTGGGGGTGCGTGGTGCTGTGCCTGGGAGCTTTGGAAGGCAGTTGGCACGATTTAAGGGAGAGGTTTGTCGAGATGTAGTTCCTTTTCTATTTTTCTTCTTTACCTTTTCTCTGATTTTAACTTTTTGTTTTTTCTATGTGAGTGAGGGAGACAAAAGGCAGAACTGCCTGTAGCGAGTGCCTCCCCAAGAGTTAAAAGAGTGACAGGGCCAAAATCAAGGGACGTTCGGGCCAAAATGCCTGGACACACGGAGTTTGAAGCAATTTAAGTCATAGGAAGAGGGAAAGACTGATTCTGGGAGAGAGTTCCAGAGCTTAGCTGTTGAATAGAATAAAGTCTGAGGGTATTGTTTCACTCTTGGGTTGGAGAGTTGCACATAGCAGGGGTGGGATTGTGTTGCAAGGTGGGTACCACATGCCCTACGTAGAGGAGGTGGTATACACTGGGAGAGCTCTGAGGAACACTGATTATTATAGTAGCGATAGAATAGCGAGAGAGAGATGCAACATTGCGGCGGAGAGAGAGAGATTGCAGAGAGTTGGTGAGTGGACGGGAGTTAATGATACGAAAGGCCTTCCTTTCAATTTTGTCTAGGAGTGCGGTGTGAGAGGATCCTGCCCACACATGTGAATAATACTCAAAACAAGGACGCACTGTGCCCCTGTACAGAGCAAGAAGCTGTGCAGGGGTAAAGAACCCCTTGCGGCAGTTGAGCACACCCAGGTTCACATACACACACGTTCACACACACATATATATTCCTAAACAATCAAGTTAATGTAAACTGTATACATGCCAATCCTCCTCCTCTCCCAGACCAACAAATGGATCGGCATAGTGTGTCATCTATAGGCGGTTTTAAAGGGGTGTATTTTTTGGATCCCCTTCTCCTCATGTTTAGCCTCATTAATGTTGGCATTTTAAGACGTTCGCCCCGTTAGTTTAGCAATTTTAAGACCTTTTGCCCGATTTCTTTGTCAATGTTAAGGTCTTTCGGGTCATTTAGTGTTCAATGTTTTCCTGGTCGGCGAAAGCAAGCCCGTAATTTAAGAGGAGGCCCGGGCTTTTTTGCACAAATTTAGCTCGAAAGGAGGTCTAGGGGGTATATTATTAAGCTTGATGGTGTACTGAATAAAACCAACAGACATTCCCGGTAGTGAAGGGGTTAATATTGTTCCAGAGAGTGAGGAGGAGGGTACTAAGGAGATGGGTACTGAGGCTGGTGCTACTGAGTACGGTGATTACTGTCCTCTGCTGTACTGTTCCTGGGCTCTACACGGGTATAGGGAGCAAAGGTAAGTTCAATCTCACTCTCTTTTCTCGCTCTCTCTATCTATCTATCTATCTATCTATCTATCTATCTCTCTCTCTCTCTCTCTCTCTCTATATATATATATATATATATATATATATATATATATATATATATATATATATATATATATATATATATATATATATATATATATATATATATATATATATGTATATATATATATATATATATATATATATATATATATATATATATATATTGCGAAGACAGCTTTATTGTCAACTGCATGAAACTCCCTGTTCAGATTGGCAAATAAATTTCCATCCCGTTCTAAAAAACATAAATTAATATATTAAGTCAACGAAAATATACTGTCTAAAACTAATAAATTAATATTTCTGGTCTATTATGTATTGTTATATGTCAGAATAAATAAGATTAAAAAAGAAGAAGTTACCTTTGCTACATAAGAGAAGCTACTTCATGTAGTAGTGATAAAAACGCTATCTGGTTTTAGTAACCATCAATATTGTATTGACCCAGGCAGAAAGAAGTGCATATTAGAAGTACAAATATAAGCTTAAAAATTATTGACCGCTTATGAATTTCGAGCTATAAGGAAGGTCATGTTGTAGACATTGATATCTATCAGAAATATAAGTAAATCTTCGCTTGTGACACAAACATAAACATATAAATTCTAGTATAATTTTCATAACTCTGAAGTCCAGAGTGCATTGCCATGTACCAACTATGTTTCCTCCACAGCCACAGGTCAGGTGTCTATCCGGCCATGTCTCCGTCAGCGCCTTCGTCACCCACTAACCTGGCGAAACAGAAGAGTCCTGGAGTACATCAGGAAGTATTTGGATCCCCCTCCTGCCCTCAACAGTAACAACAACTGCAGGAGAGGGTCGAGCAGTGAAGGGAACGGGGAAGATAGACGTGAAATAAATAGCAGGCAAACTCCAAACAGAAGAAGGTTAGACAATAAAGAAACCAGTGAAAAACATACCAACAAAAACACAAACAAAAAAGAATCTAACATTAAAGAAAACAACAGAAGAAACGATAAAGGAAACAGCCGAGGAAACGATAAAGGAAACAGCAAAGAAAACACCAAAGGAAACAGCCAAGGAAATGATAAAGGAAACAACAGAAGAAACAGTAAAGCGAGAAGTGAAAGAAGCACCCATAGCAGCCTGCACCGTTCTAGCAGTGAGGGGTACGGGAATGACGGTACTCCTAGTTATAAAGATGGGTGTACCTGGGCCACTCCCGATAGACCCCCTTGGGCTAACGTGGCGTCCTTCAGCAGCCTCGAGACCTACATCAGAACTATCGCGGGCAGCCAGGTGAGTGGGTAGTAAGGATGTAGTATTCGGGCAAACCGCCAGCTTTATTTACATTACTCGTATGCTCACCGCGATCACAATCCCGTCTATTTTGACTGCCGTGGGATACAATAATAGGTTGATGACTTATTGTCATCTTCATACATATTGCCAGCAGGGGCAAAACAAATAAAAAATAAACAAAAAAGTCAAAATAGACAGAAACGTAACCGCGAGCATTCGAGTAATGTAAACCCCATTTTTGCCGATATGATTCAAGACCTTCTGGGCCATTTAGGTGTCGATTTATTCTTGGCGAGCGATAGCGAGCCTGTAATTTAGGAGGAATCGGTCTTCGAGCGGTACCGAAAAATTTACACATTTATCTCAAATGTGTGTGTGTGTTATATTTTTTATCTTGATAGAGGTGTAGGGAAAACAACTAAAATAAATAATATATGTATTAATGAATAGACAAAAGAAATGTAGAGAAGAAACTATAAACAAATATACGTAAATAAATTAATAAAAATAAACCATGCAGGGAAAAAAACTATAATATATATAGATAAATATATACATATACAAATAAACAATAATCTGGCCTTAACCCTAGACCGGCGGAGTGTTCGTGGAGGTGGGTGCTCAGGACGGACTGTGGTTGAGCGCTACCTGGTGGCTGGAGGCTGTGCGGGGGTGGCGGGGGGTGCTGATAGAGGCAGACCCCAGGAACTACAGCAGACTAAGAGCTTCCCCCAGGACCTCCCACACCCTCCCCCTCTGTGTTACCTCGGGGGTCACCATAGGCAAGGTATGGTTACTGTAAGAAAAAAAAAAAAAACACAGGTTACCAGCGCCGACCTGCTCTGGCAGTAAGCGCAGGTAGGTAGACATAGAGCAAGCAGGTTCATCAGCGATTCTGCCCGTTGTGATCCGCAAGTAGCAGAATATAATTGTCTAATAGTTGGCAGAATATGCTGAAAAGGACATCACCGGTACTAAAAGGTTAAAAGGGGGGGGGGGGGGTTGAATGGCTGTATTTTTGTTCTGGCCCCCCTTCTAGCTTAAACAAAAAAAACATCCCCAAGACCCGCCTTCTAGATAAATTTGTACACAATGATAGAGATTTACATTTGAAAGGATCTCGCTATGTACGGTCGCGCTAATAAGCCATGTCCCAGCTGTCATTACTTTTGGCTCGCTCTGTACTGTATTAATGTCTGTCAGATGTTGAACAGGGTGGATAAGTGTAGGAACATGTTTGTATATCTCACTCAAAGAGAAGAAATCATGTGTAAGTATTGCTGATACCAATTATTGATCAAAACATACTTGGTGCCGAGACATCACTTAGAATCGTGACCATACCCCTATATTTCAGGAAGAGCTGATCCGGACGCGGCAGCCTAACAACGCCACCCGGGCCTTACTGATGACACAGGAGGGACGCACCCACCTCCGCCGATACTCCGCCAGCTACGTAGGTCACTTTAACCCTTTCCCTGCGGTGACGTTCTGGAACGCATAGGCAATTTACAGCAATTTCCAGGCTTTAAAAGCCTGTAAAAGCCGTAGAAATCAAGTGTCAGTGGGCGGGAGCGTGAGGGACCTCCCTCCGACCCTCAGAGCAGCCAGCCGCTCACTGAGGGCAGTGTCTGAGCAGTCTCGCGCGGGTTTCTCACAACAGTGTTGCCGAGCGAGCAAGAGCTAATAATTAGCGGGTTTTCCCGAATGTCTATGACAACGCTGCGGGTGAACCCTGCCACCTACGAAGCTCGTTCTGGTCTCATTTTGAAGCTATTTTCGCCTAGTTTTCGGCAGAATACAGTTCATTTAATACAGATGCTTGATTAATCATTCAGGAGTGCCTGAATATGCCTTAAATAGCGTAAATAAGCCCGCAGATAAAGGGTTAAGTGCTTGGTTTATGATCCATATATATATTTATTAATTCAATTTTAAGTTTCCTCGCTAGACCTCAATCAAGCTTAAAAATACACTCCCTAGACCCCCTGTCAAGATAAATTTATACATTTTTCGGTAGAAAAGTGTCCCGGCCGAAGGCCGATCCTCCTAAAAATACAGGCTCACTATCGCTCGCGACCGTACCAACGCGCCCTTCCATCGTACCCATGAATACCTTTTACGTCTGCAGGAGGCGGAGGGCGTTGGGGAGGCGTGGAGTGCTACCTGTGTGCCTTTGGTGTCTGTGCTGGCCGCCCTTAGGTACTTCCAGGTGAGTATGTGTGTGGGTGTGTGAGAGTGAGACTGTGTGTGTGACTGTGTATGTGTGTGTGTGTGTGTGAGAGAGAGAGATAAAGAGAGAGAGAGAGAGAGAAGAGAGAGAGAGAGAGAGAGAGAGAGAGAGAGAGAGAGAGAGAGAGAGAGAGAGAGAGAGAGAGAGAGAGAGAGAGAGAGAGAGAGAGAGAGAGAGTATGGAAGGAGAAAAGTATGTAAAGTATAAACATATTTGGTGAGGTTGTAGACACCAATCGAGCAGGGTAATACCCAGGGAAGGCCTCATAGGCATGTGATAAGGAGTTGCTGGAACCCCTGTTTCATTTGTGTGGCTTCTCTCATTGTTTCTGTTTGTTTCTCCCATACAGAGAGTAATCCAGCTAGCTCTCACCAACACCTCTTCCTCCTATTAATTTCACTATACTGAGCAAGTACACCACACTTCTTTCCAATACCCTCCCCCCCTCCACAAAAAAAAAAAAAAAAAAAAAAAAAAAAAAATCTTCCCCAACCCTTTTAACGACCACAGATCCTTCCAAAGCTGCATGATATCGTCTAGATATAGCTAGACAAATATGCAACACTCGTCGCTGGTACGGTCGCGCTAATAAGTCATGTCCCAGCTGTCATTACGTTTGACTTGCTCTGTGCTGTATTAATGTCTGTTAGATGTTGAATAGGGTGGGTAAGTGTAGGAACATGTTTGTACAGTATATTCCATTTAATATGAAGAAATGAAGCTTGGAAACTACTGACACCAATTATTGATCAAAACATACTGGGTGCCGAGACATCACTTATTAGCGCGACTGTACTCAAATGGTTAAGCCTATACTAATATACGTACTCTTCTCTGCCAGATTGACCTCCTGACCTTTGACCTAAGCAGGGGAGGGAGGGAAATGGCCGTGGAGTTCCTGACGGTCAACCAGGCCTTGGGAAATATATTCAAAGTCAAGGTAGGTCAGAATAATGTGGCGGTTATTATATTTCTTGTTGTTGTTGTTGTTGTTGTTGTTGTTGTTGTTGTTCTGCTTCTTCATGTTCTTCTTCTTCTTCTTCTTCTTCTTCTTATTATTATTATTATTATTATTGTTATTATTATTATTATTATTATTATTATTATATATTTGTATTTGTTATCCTTTCAGTTGTTGTTGTTGTTGTTGTTGTTGTTGTTGTTCTGCTTCTTCATGTTCTTCTTCTTCTTCTTCTTCTTCTTATTATTATTATTATTATTATTGTTATTATTATTATTATTATTATTATTATATATTTGTATTTGTTATCCTTTCAGTTGTTGTTGTTGGTGTTGTTGTTGTTCTGCTTCTTCATGTTCTTCTTCTTCTTCTTATTATTATTATTATTATTATTATTATTATTATTATTATTTTTGTTATTATTATTATTATTATTATTATTATTATTATATATTTGTATTTGTTATCCTTTCAGTTGTTGTTGTACCGAGAGAGGCTACCGAGCAGTTTTATGGACCTGGGCGGCGTTAGGGAGAGTTTGGCGGACTTGGGTTACAGTATGATCCAAGTGGGTACCGTCCACTACCTCCTTCATGATCAATCCCTTAATATCAAGCAGGTGTATAGTCGGCCTAATAAGTGATGTCTCGGCACCAATTATGTTTTGATCAAATTGGTATCAGCAATATTTACACATGATTTCTTCTTTTTGAGTGAGATATATAAACATATTCCTGAACTTACCCACCCTATTCAACATCTGACAGACATAAATACAGCACAGAGCGAGCCAAACGTAAGGACAGCTGGGACATGACTTATTAGCGCGACCGTACAGTCACGAGCCATAATACCTCACATTCATGTCCATCTGTATCGAAGCCAAGCAAGACAATCCAACGCTCTGTTATATCCCAGAGGCTTCACAACTTGACTCAAATGGGTGTGCAGGTATCATGGTTCGTGACTGTACATATCTTAACTCTTTCAGTGCCGGTGCCGTCCTTGTAAATTTATTCTGGCTACTTTTAGACGATTATATTCAGTTTATTTCCAGCAATTAACAGGCTTCGAACTATCACACTTTACCACTTTTTACTGCCACTGAACCTTCTCAAACTGCATAAAATCGTCTAAATATAGCTAGAATAAAATGAGAACATATTGGAATATATATATATACCGGTATATATATATATATATATATATATATATATATATATATATATATATATATATATATATATATATACGTTTCACTTTGATAAATTCGTTAATGCAAAGCAGGTATAGATTTATTCAGTCAAAAATATATACATACAAAGTGGAAGAAAAAAATATATATATATATTGACTTGATGAAACCATTAATGTTTAGCAGCTGTAGATATCTTGCGTCAAAAATAAATACATACAATGGGAAAATAAAAAAAATATATATGAATTTGGTGTAGTTCTCTTCCTTCTTCAGATAATTTAAGATAAGCTTAGTTTGCTCCACTCTTGAAATAGCAGATAAATGTTTGTGTCGTTTTCTTTTCAAATAACACAAAGTTGCCATAACACAAAATAGGGTTAGTTATGAATACAAACAGCACTTTAGGAGAAGCCTTTTATAAAATAGAAACCCATTCAGTACCGGGGACATTCTTTTCATTATATTCTGGCTACTACTAGTCGATTATATTCAGTTTAGGAAGGATCTCTAGGAATTATTAAGCTCCGAACTATCTCACTTAACTCACTCAACTACCACAGATCCTTCCTAAGCCACATCAAATCGTCTAGATACGGCTAGAATACAATACAACAGACGTCGCTGGTACAGAAAGGGTTTTAACAATAAAGTGTTCCTCCTCAAAGGGTGCTTATATTTTAACAGGACCCGATCTATTTTACCCCTTCGATAACTAATGGGCCTTCCTAAGCTGAATGAAATTATCTAATGCTAGCCAGAATACACTATTTAAATGCATTATCACCCTCAAGGATATATATATATATATATATATATATATATATATATATATCACCAACCACTTAACACTATCACCAAATCACCAACCATTTAACACCACCAACCACATATCACTACCACTTAACACCACCACCAACCACTTAGCACCACCAACCACTTAACATCACCAGTACCAACTCACCTAGTATCAGTACCAAGCCAGTCACCAACCTCACGACCGCCCCAAACACCCTCCTCCTCCACTAATTAGGGAACCCTTTTTTCACCTCAGGGTTTGGGAGGGGGGGGGGGGGGGGGGGGCTTGTCAACAGCGGGGGGAAGCTCTGTTGTTGAACTTTGTGGTCGGAGCTCCTGACAATAAAGTTCCTGACTCGGCCGTGTTTGGGTCTGTTTGTTTCAGGCCCTGTCTCTGTCTGTCTGTTTCTGTACATCCCTATCTCTCTATTTTACTCTCGTTCTCGCTCTCTTTAAATTAATAATTAAGGTAATACATTTCATAAGATTTCTCGTGGTCTCATTATATAAAGATATGTCTTACTGACTAAATTGATCAAGTTATAGCTGAAATTTGGTTTTCATATATACTGTACAGTATATACAATTTTGTGAATCCATCTACATTGTGAGAAGCTGAAGCAGGATGGAGAGGGTTCTATAACACCTGTAGGCTTCCCACTTCACCTGTTGGGTGGACAGTTCTGGAACAGTGGCAGCCACAATCAACCTGTTTCACAGGCGGGAGACTCTGACCCTGGCAATTCCACAACTTCATCACTGGAAAACATAATTTCCGTGCTTCTCTTGACAGCTTGCAGTTGGAGCCTCAGCCGGGCCAGGTGTGGCATTCCTTGGACCTTGGCCTTTTGAACAATCACCAGTGCTGAAAAGTCCCGACAGTCAGTGGTCCAGAGGATCCTTTGGCACCATGTCCTGAACGGGCAGTGGGTGGTCATTGCTCTCAACCAATTGTAGGATTTTTTTTTGCTCAACTTTGTCGTCTCCACATGTGGTATGTGGTCGCACTGAACATCCTTGTCAAGGTAGCATGCTGTAAGTAGGCCCAAGGCCTTTCTGAACCATATGGAGCAGTAGTACCTTTGTCGTTTCCACATGTGGTATGTGGTCGCACTGAACATCCTTGTCAAGGTAGCATGCTGTAAGTAGGCCCAAGGCCTTTCTGAACCATATGGCACAGTAGTACCTTCGTTTGTTGAGGAAACTCTCTGCACTGTGCAGGGGGGAGACACATAGGAAAGCTTGACGTGCGATGTTCTTTAGGTGGAGGTCAAAGCGTAGCTACGTTTTCCCCACTCCTCGATCAGGTGTAGCTGCTGGTTGATATCAGTAAACACATGCTGACTGTGTTGGCGGTGGTTGGATTAGGAGAGTTTGCAGTTATCAGCATAAGTTGAGACTGATGGCACATGCTGGAAAAGGTCGTCCACATAGAGGCACTGTAGGCTTTGGTCCCAACATAGATCCCTGAGAAAATGAGGCTTCGATGGAGGCTGCCCAGTTTAGCAGTAAATTATAAAAACAATCTGATTTTGACTTTTGACATTGACCTCTGACCTTACCCTAAAGAATATTAATCTGACCTAGGAATATTGATCTGTGTGTGCCCCAATGTGGCACACACAGACATACAAACATGGTGATTACAATACTATGCCACCCCTACGGGGATGGAGGGGGGGACTACTATGAGTTTTTACCTAGAACCTAGACAATTGAGAGAATTAAAAAAATCTTATTTTGACTGACCATCGCATTGACCCACCGAATGTAGCCTACGTGTAAAGTTTGGTTAAAATCCATCGAATGGTCTAGGAGGAGTTTTCGGACAGACAGACGACATACATTTCGGCCGACAATGTACCACTATACGAGGGGGGGTGGGGGCTGATACCACTTCGCTTATGCAGAGTTGATTACTCTAAAGTCTAAAACATAGGCATGAACATTAAATGTTGTGCTTACTAAGATTGCTTAGTTTATGTTTGGACTTTGGACTACTTTCCGAGTAAAGTATCTTTATCATAGTTAATTGCAATAGTCTTTATCCTTCTAATTCCCACAGATCCTTCCTAACCTGTATATAATTCCCACAGATCCTTCCTAACCTGTATATAATTCCCACAGATCCTTCCTAACCTGTATATAATTCCCACAGATCCTTCCTAACCTGTATATAATTCCCACATATCCTTCCTAACCTGTATATAATTCCCACAGATCCTTCCTAACCTGTATATAATTCCCACAGATCCTTCTTAACCTGTATATAATTCCCACAGATCCTTCCTAACCTGTATATAATTCCCACAGATCCTTCCTAACCTGTATATAATTCCCACAGATCCTTCCTAACCTGTATATAATTCCCACAGATCCTTCCTAACCTGTATATAATCCCACAGACCCTTCCTAACCTGTATATAATCCCACAGACCCTTCCTAACCTGTATATAATCCCACAGACCCTTCCTAACCTGTATATAATCGCGTAATGATGACCACAATAAACTGACAAAACACGTCATGATCCTCAAGTGTTTAGTAATAGTATAGACCCTGATAAAATATTGTTATCGTTATAATTGTTATCTGTGAATATGTGGGTATGTATAATTATGTGGGTATGTTTATGTGTCTGTATTTGTATATGTGTGTGTACGTAGTTGTGTGTGTATGCATGTGTGTGTGTGTATGTGTGTGGGTATGTACTGTATATGTGGGTATGTTTATGTGTATCTGTATTTGTATGTGTGTGTACGTAGATGTGTGTGATTGTGTGTACTGTATATGTACTGTATATGTGGGTATGTTTATGTGTATATGTATGTGTATTGTGTGTGTACGTAGTTGTGTGTACATGTGAGTGTATGCATGTGTGTGTAATTGTGTGGGTATGTACTGTATATGTGGGTATTTTTATGTGTATATGTATTTGCATATGAGTGTGTACGTGTATATATATATATATATATATATATATATATATATATATATATATATATTTCCAAGCTCTCAGTGGGGTTCGAACCGTCGACCGTCAGACGATAGCCGACGCTTTAATCAACTACACCACGGACTGCCGTGGTGTAGTTGATTAAAGCGTCGGCTATCGTCTGACGGTCGACGGTTCGAACCCCACTGAGAGCTTGGAAACATTTAGTGGCTCACGTGTATTTGTGATATATACTCAATATATATATATATATATATATATATATATATACCGGGTATATATATATATATATGTATATATATATCTACAGTGTATATATAACAAATACAAATCTACCGTTAAGTTGTTTGACCACTAAAGCACTGTCATCCTACCCAGCAGAAACATTACTATATCTGTGGTATGATGAGCCGTGGACTGTTAGTAAACAATGAACGAACAAGCCCACAAGGATCATGCGTTCGAGTCTTGTGGTAAGTGGCTTAAAATAGTACACTACTACACGCATACTGAACTTGCTGACCTCATTCAAAGGCTTAACCCCTTCTGTACCGGCAACGTCTTTTTAACTGTATTCTGGCTACTATTAAACAATTATATTCAGTTTAAAAAGGACCTACAGTAATTAACAGGCTTCGAACTATTTCACTTAACCCTTTTTAATACCACAAATCCTTCTTACACTTCATAAAATCGTCTAAATATAGCCAGAATAAAAGTAAAAAGACGTCGCCGGTACAGAAGGGGTTAAAGTTACTCAATGACATCATCTAAGATCAACAGTTAGAAGCTGTGAGGATATTTACATTGACGGGCTCTGGCAAGAATTATGGAGTGTCCGCAAAGTCCCACGTTTACCCATCAATCAAGGGAATCGAACACGGGACCTGAGCTACGTGTGGGCGTCCCTATTGTTTTACCCCGGTAACACCCACTATCATATAATGGACCCAGCTTGATGATATGGACCAGGTTTGTCTGTGGTATGTCTGTGGACTAAACAAAATAAAATAAAAACAAAAATAAATAAATAGATAAATAAATGTCTGCGGACTAAAATATATCTATCTATCTATTGCCGGACACCTTACTCCCCTTAATGAGGGTGGCCATACACAGAAGGCCCCCAAGCGGACCTATTCCCGGGAGGGGGAAAGTGGTACGTGTACAATAAGTTCGTGCTAGTTTTTGGGAAATAGGTAGGTCGAAATAGGTTGGAAAACCTGCGAACTTGTTTCCCACGAACCAGCACATTAACCAAGAAGATCAGGTTTGTAGGAAGAGAGATGGTGTTCGACTGGGTGAAAATTAGAGGAAAGGCCGCGAATATTTCAAAAGTTGATAGTCCCACGGGTGGATGGGACTCGTTAGCCTTGGTAGGCAACTCATCTAGGGGAGACAACCTTATACAAATCCGGGTGGATGGGACTCGTCAGCCTTGGTTGGCAACCTGTCTAGGGGAATAAACCTGATACAAATCCGTACTGCTTACCTAAAGGTAAGGCAGGTTAGTGGATGCATTAGCCGAACACCACTGTAGACAAATAGTGCTAACAAGATACACAGAGGGCCTCGGAGTCGGACGGATCCTAAATTGAGTGGTCAATCCTGTAAGTCCTTCACTAAACTGGCTCGGGTTGTCCCTCTCACAGGGAATGGGTCCGCTTGGGGGCATTCTGTGTATGGCCACCCTTGTAAGGGGAGTAAAGCGTCCGGCAATAGATAGATAGATAGATAGTAAGAGTGACAGGCCGTGGTCCAGAGCATTTAGAGGGGTCGTCAGGGGAAGGTCGGGCAGGTGTGGGGGCATTTATGGTCTTCCCCTCGCCCCCCCCCCCCCCCCTCCCCCCGGGGACTCCGAGGCTGGGCCTGTGTTCATAATTTTTAAATAATTTTGACGGAGGAGGTGTGGTCTGCATGTTAAGTGTAGTGAAATAGATAGGAGGAGGTGTTTGTGAGAGCATGCTGGACTTTTCTCAGTGTAAGTGAGGCACAAAGGGAATCAGTAAGAGAGGCCAAGCAAATGAAACAGGAGTTCCAGCGACTCCTTATCAAATGCCTACAGCCTCTCCTGGGTATAGTCCTGTTCGATTGGTGCCTACAATCTACCCCCATTCCCCCCATTAGTCGCCGTGTACGACACGCAGTAGGATGCGTGGGGTATATTCTTGTTTTCCTCCACCATAAGATGGAGGCCCCCTTACTCCCAGGGGGCCAGCACACTGGCTTAATAATCCAGAAGGGTTGATAGCCTCTGAAGTCCTATTTTAACTAAATATTTTAACTTACTGATAGGGGTATTAGTGACAGTGTACAGTCATAAATAACCACATTCCTTATCAAGCTTAGCACATTCTCTGATAATTATATTAGTTTATCACATTCCAAACAATAATGGCTAACAACGGTGATTCCCCATAAGCCTTAGATAACTATGTTGTACTACAGTGTGTATATAAGGTCATCCCTGGGTGGTGGGCTGACAGTGTTTGGGTGGACCATCAACTTAACAACAACAACAAGTAAACAAAGTCACTGCTACCAACAACTTCCAAGGTGAGGGCTGGTCATATCCTCAGTGAGGTTTTGGATATCAATCGTGATCGTGCATTCAACCTTTAACTGTGTTGGTGGTTACGTAATGGTTTAGATACTTATGTTCTGGGTGTGGTGTCCCGAGTTCGAATCCCGGGAGGACCATATGCTTTCATTAGTTTATTCAAGTGCATTGGGGTTTGTAATTGATGATTAATGTTAAGAATGGGGTGTTACTTAATCCTCTACCCAACCTTAGTTATTGATGTCTGTCTCTTTTACTATCCTACTTTTCCTTCTGGGTTCAGGGGGATAGGAATCCTCTTCCTCTTGTATAATTCTCGTACTAAACGAGACAGAGAAACGGGCGAGAGAACGTGATAGTGATCCAGGACCCTGAGAGAAGGAACTTTAAATGTTGATTCTGATCGGGATCTGTCTCGTGTCGGCCACCCCCAGCAATGGGGTATGTGCCTGAGTATATACATAATTTGTTTTCATATACTAACCCCGTATTATTATTCATTCAGTCAGTCAGTAGCCAACCCTTACTCCCACAAGGGGTAGAGAGGATCAACAAGAGACACACAAACGGAAAAAGAGGTGACAGGAGAAGAACACATATAACAATTCGCCCACAAAAAGCAAGCACACAAGCATTCATAAGTACCAATCACTTGTATTACTGGAACAATACAATGAGGAGGGGACTACCAGCCCTACATCGAACGAAGATAATATAACTGAGTGCTATTTTGTGACAGAGAATTAAATCCCATCCATTTTCAGAAAGATCACTATTTGTTTCAGTTTATTTCGTTCATGAAGGCGTAGGGCCTCACGTAAGTGGGGATGGGTGTATTGATTGAATGATTTTAAGGATGAAGTAGTTGCGCAGGATTTGCTGATTTTCTTCGAGCTATAAGATGATCAGACTCACATTTCAGAATACAAAATACAAACTATATATATATACAGTATATATATATATATATATATATATATATATATATATATATATATATATATATATATATTTAATTATTTATATATTTATTTATTAGTTTGGCGATTAGAAGACTTTTGCCTCATTACTTCTGGCGTTTATAAGACCTTCCACTCCATAGAGGAGTAGCCTAATTTTATTCCTGGCGAGCAGAAGCAAACCTACAATTTTGGAGAAGCCGGCATTTGTTAGGGACATTTCTCAGCAAGAAATAAAAAAATAAAAATAAAATAAAATAACAAATAAAATAAAAATAAAATAGAGCACAAAATAAAAATAAATAAAGCCGTCTAGGTCGCAAATAAAAACTAATTCTTGAACATTACATAATTTATCAATGTATTTATCTATAATTAAAATATGCCTTTTTCTAGATGTCGGAAGTAGTGATCGAGCCAGTGACGGAGGTTGTGGACGGAGAGAGCCCCCATTGGTCGGTCGAGGAGCAGTGTCTGTATTATGTGGATATTACCGGAAGTACTATCAGGCGGTATCATCCAGCCACTGATGCACACTCCAAGCTGACTATTGGTGAGAGAGAGAGAGAGAGAGAGAGAGAGAGATAGAGAAAGAGAGAGAGAGAGAGAGAGAGAGAGAGAGAGAGAGAGAGAGAGAGAGAGAGAGAGGGGGGGGGGGGAGGTAGGAGGAACAACCACCTACACGTACTCTACCACCACAGTTTAACATAGACAAAACTGTCGATTTAAAGACTTTTGCCTCAAGACTGTTGACGATTATAATATTATTGTCAATAAAGTGCTCCTCCTCAGATGGTGTATGTTAACTGTCTTGATAGCGTAATGCATAAGTGCACATAATTTCGATGTGAGTATCCTAGGTTCGAGTCCTTGGAGTGCCACGTGTATGTGTTGATTTCATTAATTGAGTTTGGAGGTGAAGTTGGTTGGTGGAAAACACATAATAATCCCCTATTATCTAACTCTTTCAGTGGGCGGCCCCGTAGTACCCATCGTGCCCCACCGCGACGTACCCAACACCTTCGTGGTCTGCATGGCCCACATCGTCGGTGCCCTGACCTGGCCCGACCCCACCCAGGACTACGAGATACAGGCGGACCAGATCGTGACCCTGGCCACGGCGGAGGAAGATATGCCAGACCACCGCTTCAACGACGGCAAGTGCGATGCCAACGGACGACTTTGGGCAGGTCAGTTGGCTGGTGACGCTATCTGAGCCGATCCCTTGGGGGTTGTTGAAATAACTTACATTAGGCTACCATAGTGCGGTGGGAATATAAACATGATTAGATTAATATCCAGTATTCGAGAATGGATAATAAGTCGTAGGCGTGTGCATAAACCTTTAACCGTGTTGGTGGTGTAATGGTTAAGGTGTCTACAAATCTGTGTGCGATAACCCAGGTTCGAATCCTGGTGGATTCACACATATGCTTTCATTAATTTCATTGGAGGTGTTTGGTGTTGTGGGGAAATTAATAAAAAATAGATTAGAAAGTTGACAGAATGAATATAAACACCATATGAGGAGGAGCACTTTATTGACAACGTTTCGCAAATAGCTTCATCAGGTCACTAACCTGAAGAAGCTATCTGCGAAACGTTGTCACTAAAGTGCTCCTCCTCATATGGTGTTTATATTCACCCCTGAGGGTTATTATGATATTTGGAATATTAAGGGGGTAGTGTTTGGTTTTTGGTCTATGTAATTATTTATTCATATACTTCTCTCGCTCTCTCTCTCCTACGTAACCAAGTCTCCCCCCTTCCCCTGGTACCTCAACCCCCCCCCCCCCCCCTCTCTCTTACACACTCTCTCTCTCTCTCTCTTACACACTCTCTCTCTCTCTCCCCTAGCTAACCCTGTCTCCCCCCCTCCCCAGACACCCTCTCCCAGGACGGTAACCCTAAGGAATCAGCCCTCTACCGAGTGGACCAAGACGCCTCCATCACGCCAACTTCTACAACTTCTACAACCAGCCTACTCTGTTCCGCAAGGATGGCACTCATCTAAACCCTGTGGGTTCAGCACGCATGGGTCGTCTCCTACACGAAGCAGTCCGCAGCCATGGATCAAAAAACGCCATCCGAGAAGAAGCAGCAGTGACCTAAATCATCCAACGCCAAGAAAAAAACAGAGGCAACCGAGGACCACCAGCGATAAGGACCGGAGACAGCGAGGACCGAGGACAGCCATGAACATAAATGTAGATCCGACAAGAACCAAAAATATTATTGAAGCGCGTTCCGTGAGTTCTAAAATAACAAATTTAAAGGTTTTCTATGCAAACGCTCGTAGCATACGCAATAAATTTTCAGATTTAGAGGAGCTAGTGTTTACAGAAAATTATGATGTGATTGGCATAACAGAATCTTGGCTCAATACAGAAGATAGAGACTTTTTAGCAGAGTATTCACTTCCCGGTTATGTAATGTTTGAGAAAAGCCGAATAAATCGAAATGGAGGTGGCGTTTTACTTTATATCAAAGAAAGTCTTAACCCTACCCTCTTGTCAAAACCTCAAATTGTGAACGTCGACGCATCTTTTGTGCTAATAAAGAATAATAAAGGTACCAAAATAATACTTGCATTAATATACAGACCTCCAGCTCAATCAGTGCAAACTGACCGAGAAATTTACGAACAAATTGCAGATATAAGTAACTCGCAAGATACCGTAATTTTTGGTGACTTTAATTTACCTGTGACCAAGTGGGGCGATACTCTTACTTCACACTCCGGACATGACTTGTATACGAACTTGCAAGAGAGTTCGCTTTATCAATTTGTTGGAACGCCGACCCGTGGTAATAACGTTCTTGACATTGTACTTGCAACAAAAGAAGAATTAATAGAGAATTTGAATGTTGGTGATGAATTCAGTAACAGCGACCATCATACGATAACTTTCACTTTAAAGTTTACTAGTAACGAACCAAATAGTAGCATCGAAAAAGTCCCTAATTTCAAGAAAGCAAACTTCCATAAACTTAGAGCTATGTTTAAAGAAACTGACTGGAGCTTTTTAATTCACAATAACGACATAAATACATCTTGGAAGTTATTCGAAGCCACTTACCTAAAAGCAGTGCAAGACTGCATACCATCGAAAACTCGGCGTCCAGGCCATAATAATAAGCCCAAATGGTGGAATAAAGATATTTCAAACTGCCTGCTTGCTAAAAAATTTGCTAATGATAGATTAAAATCCTCACAAAATGACGAAGAACGGCTGAAATTTGTAGAGCTACGACGCAAAGCCAAAAAGTTAATTAAGCAAAGTAAAAAGACCTTAGAGTTACATATTGCGAATCAAAGTAAAACAAACCCGAAAGAATTCTATAGTTATATCAGAAAGAAAAAAGTAGTTACTTCAACTGTTGGACCGTTAGTCGATGAAAATGGAGAATACACCAAAGACGAAGAACAAATGAGTAATGCCCTCAATACCTTCTTTGCATCAGTTTTTACAACAGAAGACCTCAGTGATATCCCTACACCATCGCCGATTCAGATTGATAATTCAGATGTTTTAAGCAATATCACCGTTACAGAGAGAGAAGTATTGAATTGTTTAGATAAACTCAAGGTAAATAAAACGCCTGGACCTGATACAATCTCGCCTAGAGTTCTAAAGGAAGCTAAGGATGAGCTCTCTAAACCACTGACATTACTATTCAATAAATCCTTGCAGTCTGGAACTATGCCCGATCAGTGGAAGCTAGCCAACGTAACACCGATATTCAAAAAAGGCAGCAAATCCCTATCCAGTAACTATCGTCCAATTAGCTTAACCTCAGTTGTATGTAAAATGCTAGAAACTGTCATACGAGACAGACTCGTAAATCACTTAGAGGAAAATAACATACTTAAAGATACTCAACACGGCTTTCGTAAAAAACGTTCCTGTTTAACAAACCTCTTAGACTTCTTCCACGATATCCTCAACCTCTACGATGAGAGTAAAGCTGTAGATATTATATACCTTGATTTTCAAAAGGCCTTTGACAAAGTTCCCCACAAACGTTTACTGCTAAAACTAAAAGCGCATGGAATACAAGACGGTGTGTTGAAATGGATAGAAAATTGGCTCAGCGACAGAAAGCAAAGAGTAGTCATAAACGGTAAGGCATCAAAATGGACCAATGTAAGTAGCGGGGTACCCCAGGGATCGGTACTAGGACCAATTCTCTTTCTAATTTACATCAACTACATAGATGAGGGTCTCACCTGTACAATCTCAAAATTTGCTGACGATACAAAAATTGCAAATAGCGTACTCTCGAAAGAACAAGTTGACGATATGCAACACAATCTAGATAAATTGTCATGTTGGGCCCAAATTTGGCAAATGAGTTTCAATGCGGATAAATGTAAAGTACTACATATCGGATACCTAAATGAGAAAGCAAACTATTCGATGAATGGCACTCAGCTTAAGAATGTAAACAGAGAAACCGATCTGGGAGTAACAATATCGAGTAACCTAAAACCGAGTCAACAATGTTCAGAAGTTGTTAAGAAGGCAAACAAAATAATTGGCTTTATAGGCAGGTCATTTGAGCATAAATCCAAAGAAGTTATCCTAACCCTTTACAATTCCTTAGTCCGCCCTCTTCTGGAATACTGCGTTCAATCCTGGTGCCCTTATTACCAAAAAGATATAAACAAGCTAGAACGAGTTCAACGTAGAGTTACCAAAATGATACCTAGCCTAAAGAACAAACCATACGAAGAGCGTCTTAGAGAATTAAATCTATTTCCTTTAACCCAGCGCAGATTAAGAGGCGACTTAATTCAAGTGTTCAAAATCATCAAAGGCATCGACAATATGAACTGTAGTAAGTACTTCACTATCGACCAATCTAATTACACGCGGGGAAACGGTTGCAAAATTATTGGTAAATCTTTTAACTCGCACGAATCTAAGAATTTCTTCTTCAATCGAGTTGTCAACTTGTGGAATGGGCTTCCCCGAAACGTTATAGACTGCATCACCGTTGATTCATTTAAACTCCGCCTAGACAAATATCTCGCATCAAACCCGCGACTGACTGCGTTTGTAAATTAATAACTTTATTTTATCCCCCCCTCAGTTACTAACCCATCTGTCCCCTACTAACTTCCTAATCCTGCCACGGACATTAGTTCCAGGGCAGTAATTCCCTTTCCAATGTTCCCTTACCCACTCTAAACCACTGTTTGGACACTTGATCCTCAGTGTTTTGGAGGACAAGCAACCTAGAAGGGTCACTGGATCTGTTGTTGCTTGATTTCCTTTGTACCCCTTTGTACCCCTTTGTACGCCCGTCGTTCAACAGGTCAGATTAAGGGGACATTTCCACTCCAGACATTATGTTTTATATATTTTTTTTAGTTTCCTCCCTAGGCCTCCATCAAGCTTAAAAAAAAATAAAAAAAATAAAAAAAATAAAAAAAATAAAATCCAGCTGAAATACGGTTGCAGTGACATTATAAACCCACCCTATCAAATTAAACATACTTTATATATATGTTTTTTTTTATTTTTTTAAGGCGAAAACTAGCCATTTACTTTACTTTCATATATTGTTCCCTCAGGTGACTATGGGTAACGGGGTGGCGTTTAACCAAGAGGGCACCATCTTGTACTACATCGATACTCGGGACAGGGTGGTCTACGGGTTCGACTTTGACCTTGCTACCGGTACAGTCAGTAAGTTGAGGAGACATACATACATAGATAACATACACACACACAAACACACATAGACATACACATACACACACACACACGACTGTGAGTCAGAATATGTTGTTTTATCTATAGAATTACCAACCACGCTAGGGCTACATTATTTGGACTCTGGTCATTTCTCGAAATCACAATAATTTTAATGAATTATAATTAGACTAATTAATGTTATACAAATTTCACAATATTATAATTAAATCTACCTATTACTTAATACAGTATATACACGATAATTATATATATTAAACCTTAACCAACGTGATTAAAACTATGTTCTATACAACGGGGTTCAAACCATTAACCCCTTGTGTGCCGGCAACGTCCTATTAACTAAAAAAAGTAGAAAATATACATATATAAGCAAAATATTTCGTGTGCCCATCCTCCCTTAGTCAGGGTTAAAGAAAAACTGATGAGCCGGCTATACTACCCAAAGTTTATATACCTACAAGTTAGTGTATACATAGTTTGATATTACCAATGTGTTGTTGTTCATACCCCCCCTTCTCCCACAGGCAACCAACGGGCCGCCATGGACTTCAACACCGACCCCAACCTGGACTCCGGGAACCCCGACGGACTCACGGTAGACGTGGACGGTAATCTGTGGGTGGCCAGCTTCAACTCCAGCTCGGTTAGTTAGTGGGTTTATGGAGATTTGGTCAGAGGGTTAAGTAGTTTTTTGAGTTACAGAGGTTAGGGGTCACGATTTTTGTCCTACCTATAATGAATGTACAGTCGCACTAATAAGTGATGTCTCGGCACCAAGTATGTTTTCATCAATAATTGGTATCAGCAATATCTAAGCTTCATTTCTTCATATCGAGTGAAATATAAAAACATGTTCCTACACTTACCCGCCCTATTCAACATCTGACAGACATTAATACAGCACAGAGCGAGCCAAACGTAATGACAGCTGGGACATGATTTATAAGCGCAACTGTACACTTGTCGGAATAAGGTCCCCCCCCCCACCGTTTTCATTATCTAATTAAAACTGGTATAATCAATTTATACTTTTCTTTAAATATTTTGTACAAACTGGTAAGTGAAATACTTTTTAACTATTATTTCTAAACTGCTCCCAGCAATATGTAATATTTGCATGATGAAAGCCACATGGTGGTAAATAACTTATTCCAACGACTGTACGGCGGCGCTGATAAGTCATGTCTCAGCTGTCATTACGTTTTGCTCGCTTCGTACTGTATTAATGTCTGTCAGATGTTGAATAAGGTGTGTACAGATTGGAACATGTTTGTATATCTCACTCGAAACAATGAATTAGTGCTTAGATAGTGCTGATACCATTTATTGATCGAAATATACTTGGTGCCGCGACATCACTTATTCGGCCGACTGTACTAAAGTGAATTTTTGGCTTCCTCAGATTTATCAGATAGACCCCACGGCCGGAAAGGTGTTGAGGACTATTACCGGCTTCCCTCCCAAAACTACCTCTGCAGTTTGGGGAGGACCTGACCTGGACCAGCTCTACGTGACTGTCTTCGAAGGGGCCGTATACAGGTCAGTCAGGTTACATCAGTACAGGTCAGTCAGGTCATCAGTACAGGTTAGTCAGGTCATCAGTACAGGTCAGTACAGGTCAGAAGAGAACATGTACAGTACAGACCCGTATTAGTGTTAGGGGTTTTCCAATTGTCAGGTCTATTGTTAGGGATTTGTTCTACAGGTTACGTCTATTGTCAGGGATTTTCCACATGTTAGGTCTATTGTTAGGGATTTTCTACAGGCCAGGTCTCTTGTTAGGGATTTTCTACAGGTCAGGTCTCTTGTTAGGGATTTTCTACAAGTTAGGTCTATGTTAGGGATTCTCTACAGGTCAGGTCTATTGTTAGGGATTTTTTACAGGTCAGGTCTAGTGTTAGGGATTTTCTACAAGTCAGGTCTATTGTTAGGGATTTTTTACAGGTCAGGTCTATTGTTAGGGATTTTCTACAGGTAAGGTCTGTTGTTAGGAATTTTCTACAGGTCAGGTCTAGTGTTATCGCTTGCCAGGAATATACCGACAACAAAATCGCACGAAAGGTCTTAACATTCTCAAAGAAATAGGGCAAAAAGTGTTTAAGCCACCAAACTAATGGGACGAACGTCAACTTGCTCAATACTAATGGGGCTAAGCATGAAGGAAGAGGGGTTCCACAAAAAATACTCTCTTAACTATGGATGGCTATATTTAGTCCATGAGCCAGGCCAGATATCGGTACCACCTGGGGTGACTAAACACGAATGGTACTAAAATGTTTATAGAGTGACTGTAAGTACATTAAGATATGATAGCCTTCTCGCACTGGTAGCTTAGTCTAATTTTTTTGATGCAATAGGGGCGCTACCCAAAAATAAAGATTTTTAGCGTGACGCTCGGCGTTTTCCTCATTTTCTTTAAAATCCATCACACAATCATCGCGAAACTTTGAACACCTATGTAGAATTATATTCTCTACCAGAGTTGTTCCTAGGTATTTTTCAAATTTCCTCATATTTCGGAATATACTCTATATTTTGGGTATTTTCCTCTAAATCTAGAATAAATCCTTAAATATGGGGAACATTGAAAAATATATTCTAACAGCTCTTGTAGCTTATTTGATTCTCTACAAGAATTATTCCGATGTGTATTTCAAGTTTCTCCATATTTAGGGGTTTATTTCATATTTGGGGATTTTTTGTTATATTTTGGGGATAATTTATTATTGGAAGGAGCAAACATATGTAGAGTGGTTTCCATGTAATGTGTTTGTTTGTTCATGGTTTAATGGTGATATTTTTTGCAGGTGTGTGTCGACTGTTTGACGGCAGGATGGAACCATCTGCGAGGAAGAGAGCACGGATCGACTGTATCATCCACTGCTCTGATGATGACAGCGATGCTCTGGTGTCACCACAGGATTTGGACTCCTGGAACACATTGCTCAGGGCTGCAGAAATCAGGCAGCATGATCCAGTCCTGGAAGCAGCCAAGGGCCTTGAAGAAGGAGGAATACCACACATACATTATCACCGTAAATGTCGTAGTCTCTTTACAATGAAGAAGTCACTGGATTCTATCCTTGCCAAGGGTGTCAAGATAGAATCAGCAAGCGTCGACCCCAGGAGGAGGGCATCAAGGGATGCCCCTAGTACTAGCAGGGTGTATGCCAAAGTATGTATCTTCTGCGAGAAGTCAAGCAAGTACATAAAAACAACAAAGACAAGGGAGCCACTCATACAGTGTGTTGAGCTACGAGCAGATGAGAAGATTCGCAGAGCAGCAATAAGGAAACTCAACCAGAGAATCCTTGGTTTAGTTAGCAGAGACCTTGTTGCTGCAGAGGGTCACTACCACAAGTCGTGCTACAAACTCTTCACAAAAGATGATTTCCCAGCGGCCGCCAGGTCGGGTGCAGGTGAAAATCAGGAAGAAAGCGAGGAAGCACGCTACGAAGAGGTTGAGACAGAAGCCCTCGAGGAACTCTGCTTGTATATAAGGACCAAATTATTCCCCAACCCAGAGGTACTGCCTATGACAAACCTCACATCTAGGCTTGAGAGATCCATGATGTCCCGTGGTATTATCCAACTGAAACCAGCGACAAAGAAACATGTTCGCCGAAAGATTGAAACCGAGTTTGGAGAATCACTACGCTTTGTCCCAGATGAGAAAGGAAAGCTTCTAATCTATCCACGCAGCCTCTCAATGGACGACCTTGCCCGGCAAGCACACAAAATGGCAAAAGACCTGCAAGAAGCAAGAGCAGCTAACTCTGAAGATGTCTTAACCAAAGCAGGAATGCAGCTGAGGAATGAGATCAATAAACAAGATGTGAGTCAGCCATGGCCTCCCGATACAGATCAGAATGTCATTCCTGCAGCAGTCACTCAATTCCTGCACACCCTGCTGACAGGAGAGTGTGAGTGTGAAACTCTCTCTGAAAGAGCTCAACGTCTTGCCACTTCCTTTGGCAGTGACTTGGTCTTTGCTGTTACCAGTGGCAAGACAAAACCACCCAAGCACGTACTGCTGACCAATGCTGTAAAGTCTTTGACAGGAAACACAGAACTGATCCGAACTCTGAATCGTCTTGGTCACTGTGTGTCTTACTCAATGTTTGAGGAGATCGATACAGCCCTTTGTATCCAGAAGCTGGAATGCTCAAAGGATGACATTCCACTGCCAGCAAACATCTACCCTGGTGTGTTCACAACCCTGGCCTGGGATAACATTGACCGACTTGAAGAGACCCTAAGTGGAGCAGGTACTTCTCATAGAGTCAATGGCATTGCTGTCCAGTCCAAGGTTGCAGGCTCTGTGCCAGAGAAAGTCCTGCCAGAGATTACCAAGTCCAAGATAAGAAGCATCACTCAGACATCATCAATGCTGCCAATATACAATGTTGGGCGGCGGGCAGGGCCACCTAGGATTGAGACTGCGTATGTCGACACTACCAAGGAAGTCCAGGATTCAAAGACAAAGAACCATATCTGGCTTCTTACTCGAATGTCAGACCATGAGGACTAGTCCATCAGCAGTTGGACTGGGTTCAACATCAAAATGCGCAGAGACATTGCAGTGGTTCAGGACACTGTAAGCTACCTGCCCACTATCAATGCTCCCGCAACAGAAATGTCCACCGTTAATGAAATCTTGGAACAAACGCATGCTATCATGCAGTCCTTACAGCTTAACAAGATTGTGTGCGTGTTTGATCAAGCACTCTATGCCAAAGCTGCCGAAGTTATCTGGAAACAAGAGAAGTTCAAGAACATTATCATCAGGATGGGCGTCTTCCACACAATCTGTAATCTCATCTCCACCATAGGAAAGAGGTTTCAAGATGCAGGTCTTAGAGATCTGTGTGTGGAATCAGGTATCATCGCAGAAGGATCAGTGTCAGGAGTGATGAACGGCAAGAGGTACAACAGAGCAGTGAGACTACACAAGCTCGTGTATGAAGCACTGATGAGGCTTGCATGGAAAGGCTTCCTTTCATGGCTAGAAGAAAACCATTCAAGGGACATACACCATCTAGATGAAACACTGAAGGACATCAACAGCTTTCACAGCAATGTGTCTCAGGGACTCTTTCAAGAGCTGATGGAGAGTGAATCGTGCACACATATCATGAAGCTTTTCCAAGTTTATCTTGAGACCCTCAGAGATGAACACAACCTCTCAGCATTCTGGATGTCATACCTGGACATGGTTGAGATCATGCTGGACTTAATTCGAGCCTCCAGAGAAGGCAACTGGATGCTCCACCTAGGAGCAATCCGACAGATGATACCGTGGTGTTTTGCCTATGACAAAGTGAACTATGCCCGGTTCCTAACCTACTACTATGCCTTGATGTCTCGACTGCCCATTGAACACCCAGAGGTCCATGAACACTTCATGCAAGGTGGCTTTTCGGTCCAGATCGGTAGCAAGAATCCCTTTGGACGGATCCCTGTGGACCAGACAATCGAAGAGACGATCAACAAAGACACCCAGACACCAGGGGGCACAAAAGGCTTCAGCCTGAAAGGCGGAGCTGTCGCCAGGTACTACCTGACATCGGAGTATCGCAGCAGGTACTTAAGGCAGCTCAGGACTATGGTAGTAGGCCAAAAGTATACTGACTTCAGCCACCCAGACCTACAGATGCCCAGGATTAGAAGAGATGAGGCCGATGTCCAATCTTTAGTTCAACTGATGGAGACCAGCTGGTTGAACCCCTTCAACGCAGAGCAAGAAGATCTTGTCAGTTTGTCAACTGCGACTATGGCACCACCAGAAGTTGTCAAAGACCTTCTAGGGGCCTACAGAATAGGAGAGGATGCATATCAAGCCTTCAAGGAAGAGCGCCTGGAGATCGATACGCCAACTATACAGTTTCATGACACGATGACGAAGACGAAACTGAGAACGTTCACTAACATCAGAATGAAGCCACGCTCACAAGACCATGCCAAGGAGGTTATCTTAAAGGCTGACAGGAACCTATTTGGCCAGATGATCCTTGTTGCCGAGAACAGAAAGCTCAAAATGAGTGATGTCTTGGCTCATCCCCTGGGGCCTTTGCCTTGGGCACTTGCCAGCGGTGATGGGTCTCTCCGCAAGACCAACAAGGCTGCCCTCGCAAAGGAGTTAGAGAGGAATGTTTCTCCTGCAGAAGTGATACCCGAGCCCTCTGCTACCATAATTGATGGGATGAGCCTGGTCCACAAACTGAAGGGAAACGACAAAACTTTTTCACAGCTTGCAGGTACAGCACTGAGTCACGCTGTTCATGAAGGTGCTAAGAGCAGGCGCATTGATGTTGTGTTTGATATCTACAAGGAGACATCCATCAAGGATGCAGAACGAGCCAAAAGAAGTGCAGGCACAGGAATTCATTTCAAGAACATTCAACCTGGGCACAACATCCAGCAGTGGAGAAAGTTACTCGGTTGTTCCTCCAACAAGGCAAGTCTTATCAAGTTCTTGGTAGAAGAATGGAAGGCACCACAGCACAGGGAGAAGCTCAAGGACAAGGAGCTGTATGTCACATGTGAGCAGCGCTGCTTCAAGATCACCAAAGAGCAGTGGGAAGAGGCTCCTGAGCTTAAGTCAACTCAAGAAGAAGCAGACACACGCCTTCTTCTCCATGCACTTCATGCAGCAGAATCTGGGAACAAGTCTGTCATCATCACTGCAGTAGATACAGACGTCATGGTGTTGTGTCTTGGCATGTGCCACAAGATCCCATCCCATCTGTTCCAGAAGTGCGGGACGAAGAACCGGACAAGATTCCTGGATATCACCACACTGAGCCGCACACTGGGAGGCAGCGTGTGTGATTCATTGATTGGTATGCATGCCTTTACAGGCTGTGATACCGTCAGTGCATTCGCTGGCCGAGGGAAGATGACGACACTCAAGCAGGTGAAGATGGACAAGACATACCAGCATGCTTTTCACGAACTTGGACGCTCATGGGAAGTGTCTCCTGAACTCTTTGAGAAGCTACAGGAAATCACCTGCCACATGTACCTACCATCTACCCACACAACTAAGGTAAACAAGCTTCGGTATGAGCTGTTCTGTGCAAGACGTGGAGAGGTAGAGTCAAGTCAACTCCCTCCTTGTGAGGACTGCCTCTTCATGCATGCACTGCGTGCAAACTACCAGGCTGCGATCTGGAGGAGAAGTCTTCAGAGCCAGCCATTTGTTGCGAACCCAACAGACTGCGGTTGGATGACAGATGAGGACGGTAAGCTTGCCGTCAACTGGATGCGAGGCTCACCAGCACCAGATGCTGTTATGCAGCTACTGTCTTGCAAGTGTGTGCGGTCATGCGAACTCCCTAAGTGTACTTGCCTCAGCAATGGTCTAAAATGCACGGACATGTGCAGGTTACAGACATGTCAGAACAAGGCTATTGAAGAAGAGCCGGTGGCACAACAGTCAGATTCCGAGTCTGACGTAGATGATATTTAGGAGTAGTAATTTGCCATAATAGTATGTACAAGCCCATGGCATGCTTAGTGTGTATTTACAGGACTTGTATTAAATGTGACAATTACTATATGCATTTTGTTGACATTTAGGCATTCCTGTCCCCAAATTTGACATTTTAAAAAATTTCGGAATTTTCGGTAGGGTATGTCTATTCAAGAAGTGATAACGACCATTAAGCTACCAATGTGCAAGGGCTATCATATCAAAACATAAACTAGAGACATGTAGCAAGCTAAAAACACCTAAGAGAATTAGTCACCCCGGGTGGTACCGATTACCCAAAATTCGGGTCTTGGCTCATGGACTAATTGTGTGGCGATAGACGTATGGATAAGACAACAAATTGCTTCAATTGTGCCGCCTCTCCACATCTTTCCCCGTAGAACTAGGGCAGCTGAGAGTGCCCATGAATTTACACTTTCTCCTCCACAATGCAGAACTTCTGCTTATCAAAATTCATTTATCCCCAGAACTACTACTCTTTGGAATTCATTTCCCTCGAGTTGCTTTCCACAAACTTACAATCTACAAAAGTTTAAATCCAGTTGTTACAAAACATTTTATGAATGGAGGATGCCTTTAGGCACATGGACCTTTTTGTTTTATCTGTGTTTTTCCTTCCTCCGTTCATTGTCTCTTAAAAAAAAAAAAAAAAAAAAAAGAAAAAGAAAAAGGAGGATCCGTTGCAAGGGGGTGAGGGGAGGGTGACTGGAGAGGTTGATAGTCTATTGAAAGGAACAGTGGCCATTCTGGAAGAGAAAAAGGTATTGTGGAAAAGTTCGATGCTCACTACACTTTTGTATGATATATATATATATATATATATATATATATATATATATACATATATACTGTATACTGTATAATACAGTATAACACTATATTTTACTTCCCCAGGGTGACTGGTTTGGGCACCAAGGGTTTCCCAGCTGCCACCTGCACAGTCGCAGTACCAACACCCAAGAAGAAACAGTAACCCTTTCCGTATTATAGGACGCCTTTGTTTAATGTATTCTAACTATCATAAGACGATTTTATATAGATTAGGAAGGATCTCTACCAATCAAATGGGGAAATCCTAATTCCAGAACCTTTCTAAGCTGAGTAAAATTTTCTAAGGATAGTTATAATAAAGTAGAATTGCCGTTTTCGCATTTTGGAAAGAAAACTGCATACTAATTTCTGCGAATTTGATTTGTTCTCTTTACAATTGATTATTAAAGGCACACAAATATTCCAACAATATATTATGTTATTTTAACGGAACTTTGAATAGGAAAAACTGTATACCCCCAGTAATTGTGCATACATCTATCAGTTAACTGTATACCCCCAGTAATTGTGCATACATCTATCAGTTAACTGTATACCCCCAGTAATTGTGCATACATCTATCAGTTAACTGTATACACCAAGTAATTGTGCATACATCTATCAGTTAACTCAAGAGAAATCATTAGCATAATGTTATCATTGATATTATGCCTTAAGGGCAGGTTTTTAGTTTGTTTCCTACTCCTCCAGCAATCTTAAAATGTCATCCCCTTGACCCCCTTTCAAGATAAATTTGTACATTTTTCGGTAGAAAATGTCCCGGCCGAAGGCCGATTACTCTTAAATTACAGGCTCGCTATCGCTCGCCAGGATAAAATCAACACCTAAATGGCACGAAAGGCCTTAAAATTGACTGAATGGGGCAGGAATTCTTAAAATCACCAAACTAATGGGACAAACGTTTTAAAATCTCAAAAGAAATGGGGCTAGACATGAGGGAGAAAGGAATCAAGAAACAAGTTCCTCAAGTGGAAATCTCCCCTTAATGTGTAAATTAAGTATTTATCTGAAAGCTGGCCAGTACATATTTATCTGAAAGCTGGCCGGTACATATTTATCTGAAAGCTGGCCAGTACATATTTATCTGAAAGCTGGCCGGTACATATTTATCTGAAAGCTGGCCAGTACATATTTATCTGAAAGCTGGCCGGTACATATTTATCTGAAAGCTGGCCAGTACATATTTATCTGAAAGCTGGCCGGTACATATTTATCTGAAAGCTGGCCAGTACATATTTATCTGAAAGCTGGCCGGTACATATTTATCTGAAAGCTGGCCGGTACATATTTATCTGAAAGCTGGCCAGTACATATTTATCTGAAAGCTGGCCGGTACATATTTATCTGAAAGCTGGCCAGTACATATTTATCTGAAAGCTGGCCGGTACATATTTATCTGAAAGCTGGCCAGTACATATTTATCTGAAAGCTGGCCGGTACATATTTATCTGAAAGCTGGCCGGTACATATTTATCTGAAAGCTGGCCGGTACATATTTATCTGAAAGCTGGCCGGTACATATTTATCTGAAAGCTGGCCGGTACATATTTATCTGAAAGCTGGCCAGTACATATTTATCTGAAAGCTGGCCGGTACATATTTATCTGAAAGCTGGCCAGTACATATTTATCTGAAAGCTGGCCGGTACATATTTATCTGAAAGCTGGCCAGTACATATTTATCTGAAAGCTGGCCGGTACATATTTATCTGAAAGCTGGCCGGTACATATTTATCTGAAAGCTGGCCAGTACATATTTATCTGAAAGCTGGCCGGTACATATTTATCTGAAAGCTGGCCGGTACATATTTATCTGAAAGCTGGCCAGTACATATTTATCTGAAAGCTGGCCGGTACATATTTATCTGAAAGCTGGCCGGTACATATTTATCTGAAAGCTGGCCAGTACATATTTATCTGAAAGCTGGCCGGTACATATTTATCTGAAAGCTGGCCGGTACATATTTATCTGAAAGCTGGCCAGTACATATTTATCTGAAAGCTGGCCGGTACATATTTATCTGAAAGCTGGCCAGTACATATTTATCTGAAAGCTGGCCGGTACATATTTATCTGAAAGCTGGCCGGTACATATTTATCTGAAAGCTGGCCAGTACATATTTATCTGAAAGCTGGCCGGTACATATTTATCTGAAAGCTGGCCGGTACATATTTATCTGAAAGCTGGCCAGTACATATTTATCTGAAAGCTGGCCGGTACATATTTATCTGAAAGCTGGCCGGTACATATTTATCTGAAAACTGGCCAGTACATATTTATCTGAAAGCTGGCCGGTACATATTTATCTGAAAGCTGGCCGGTACATATTTATCTGAAAGCTGGCCGGTACATATTTATCTGAAAGCTGGCCAGTACATATTTATCTGAAAGCTGGCCGGTACATATTTATCTGAAAGCTGGCCGGTACATATTTATCTGAAAGCTGGCCGGTACATATTTATCTGAAAGCTGGCCGGTACATATTTTGAAAATTGAATCGATAGTAAACAAAAAAATACCATAACATTGGCCTTAATTGACCTTTCATAAATGTTAGATCATAATATTATACCTCTGTGACCTTTGAATATGAATGGCAGATATAGCTGTAAATTTTGATGAGCGTTTATCAGTCAGTTAAGGAAAAACTTTTTTATTTTTATGCATGATAATTTCACTGAAAAATCATGTATGTATGTTCATTTAGATAGAACATTATTGATTAGTTTAGGAGAAATGAATAAACTTATAATTGACCTTTGTCCTTTATCTTGACCTTTGCTGAATGTGTCTGATGGTTTACAATTATCATTGCTATACCAAGGTCATCCACTTCAGTGACTTTGGTGAGATTTGAATACACCATAAATAAGTGAATATTTTGACCTTATCATTTGACCTTGATCTATGACCAGGAACTTTTAGTTACATTTTGTGTATTCGCTGACCTTTGTATAGGTATTTTAGATATTTCTGCAACGTTTGGCGAAAATTTATCCATTAGTCTAAAAGTAATACTAATAAATCTGATTTTGCCCTTTGATCTTAACCTACTTAGTCAGCATGATTTACATGTATAGTATCTAGCATTGTGAATATTGTGAACATTGAATAAATAGGTAAAAAGTTGAACAATTACCTTTATCTTTGACCTTAACCTTTGAGTGTGAACAATTTTCTATTTTGACTGACATCCGCACGGAAAGGCTAAATGTATAACAATTTCGTAAGCATTTAAAAATAACCCTACGAGGATATATTGGACAGACAAACAGACAGACAGACCGAGAGATAGACAACCAGAGTAACCTTGGTCCGGTATGCGGGGGATTGATACCATTCGGCTTACGCAGCATTGATAACATAATTAAATGTGTCATGGTATACTGAAGTGGTTAACCCTTTCAGTATATTAACACGCATTTAGTCACATTATTCTAGCCATCACTAGCAGATTTGATTCAGCTTTAGATATCAAAATAATGGAGCGAAACCAGGGAAGTCCAAAAAGATCCCCCTCGGAGCAAATAAGGTTAAGCACTGAACAAATCAATTGGCAATTCCGATAGTATTCTAATAATAATATTGCCTGACCTACCTAATAGCTTTGATGTCGGGGAACGGGGAAGCAAAGTCTCTCTCTCTCTCTAACACACACACATACACACACACATACATACACACATACATACACACACACACATACAAACATTCTCTCTATCTTTCTTTTTAGTAGGGAGTGTTAAGTTTGTGTTATCTGTGTAACCATGTCTCTCTCTCTCTCTCTCTCTCTCTCTCTCTCTCTCTCTCTCTCTTTCATTGACTCTTTCCCTCTCTCACGACACATGGAGGTAGTTGATTGAAGCGTAACTGAGGAAATGGAGGGAGAAAGGGGTGGTGTGTATGACAGAGAGAGAGAGAGAGAGAGAGAGAGAGAGAGAGAGAGAGAGAGAGAGAGAGAGAGAGAGAGAGAGAGAGAGAGAGAGAGAGATGACAATGGCTCCTGCTATCCAAGATCTGCCCCCCCCCCCAAATAAAAAATAAAACATAAATAAAATAATGATGTACATATTCTCACTTTCTTTAGTATTGCCATCCTCGGAGTAACATTGAATACTAACCTAAGCTGGACACCTATTATTAGATGTATTGCAGAAAATGCCTTAAAATATTGGGACTCATGTACAGAGTTCGAGTATTCTTCACTGATGACCAGTTGGCCATAGTATATAAAAGTCATGTACGTTCTCAAATGGAATACTGTTCACCCTTGTGGAATGAATGTGGAGTGGTTGCTTGAAAGCAGTTGAACATATGTTAAAATAAAGCTATCAGATTAACCCCTTCTGTACCGGCGAGGTCTTTTTAATGTTATTGTAGCTACATTTAGACGATTTTGTGTAGTTTAAGAAGGATCTGTGGTAGTAAAAAGCGTTCAGTAAGATAGTTCGAAGCCTGTTTATTGCTGGAGGACCTTTATAAACTGAATAAAATCGTCTAATACTAGCCATAATAAAGTTAGAAGGACGGCACCGATACTGAACGGGTTAATCAATAACCTGCAATCACGCCGGACCTTCCTCCATTATTCAGACAAAGAGATGATGCATCCCTTGCATCATTCTACAGATATTTTCGAAGTAAATGTTTTGAGGAACTTGCTTCAATTATGCCACCTCTCCACATCTTTCCCTACAGTAATAGGGCAGCTGGAGACGGCCATAAATTTAGTCTCTCCTTCACAATGTTGAAATTCTGCTTATCAAAATTAATTTATCCCCAAAACAACTACTCTCTGGAATTCACTACTTGGAGTGGCTTTACACAAATGTGCAATCTACAAGTTTCAATCCAATTGTTACAAAATGTTTATGAATGGAGGTTGCACATGTGTTTTTTGTCTTTGTTTGTCTTTCCTCCATTAATTGTCTATTAAAAGAAATACTAGCTTTAATGATATAATGAAGTGATATGTAAGCTGAAAAAGGGTCAACACTCCCCTTTGTGTTAATAATGTCGAAGCTGTACCTGTCCCAGCACATGCCTGAGTTGCCTTTTAACTCAATAAGCCCCTAGCTTGCTCCTATCTTTATTATGAGGGTTATACAGTGAATTTGATATAATAACGTTGATACTACTGATATTATGCTTTCTGGTCCACAGTTTGTCTAGAGCTGAAGCCCTCCAATTGATTGTTGGCGAGCATTTTTAATCCTTAACAAGTAGCTTGGTAAAGACCATTGGGTCTGTTGTTGTTTGTATTCCTTTGTAAGTGTGGTGCTAATTATGAAAACTTGGTGTATATTGTATATGCTGAAGAAACATATCAGTTACGTTAAAAAAAAAATAAAAAAAAATAAACAATAATATATATATACAGTATATATATATATACTGTATATATGAGGGTGGTAGTATACGCCGCAGCTATTATATGTCTCTGTCTGCCTTTGTAGGTTTACACATTTTATGACCATAGTTTTTGCAATCCATAAAATGTCTATAAATAATTACGTACAAAAAGATAGAAACATGAATATAATGCGAGTATGTTATCTGGCCAACTGTGACTCCATTATGGTATTTAATATATGTATATTTTCGTACTGTGATGTGGGGAAAATAAATACTATGCGGGTAGTTGATGGTAACGAGAGAGAGAGAGAGAGAGAGAGAGAGAGAGAGAGAGAGAGAGAGAGAGAGAGAGAGAGAGAGAGAGAGAGAGAGAGAGAGAGAGAGAGAGAGAGAGAGTTACAAAGATACGCAAGCTACACAATCTACACAAACTTTGCATTCGCTACTAAAGAGAGAGAGAGAGAGAGAGAGAGAGAGAGAGAGAGAGAGAGAGAGAGAACCAGGCCCTTGACATGGGAAAAGACACCTACGTAATTGCACTTGACATCGCGGGTGCCTTTGACAGGGTGTGGCATGCGGGCATCACCACCAAACTGAGGAGTCTAGGGTTGTGTGATGCTCTACTTCACCTAATTAATGATTACCTGCAAGACAGAACACTTCACACAGTTGTCAATGGACATAACTCTGCTAACTATGCCATCAAAGCCAGTGTCCCACAGGGCAGCGTTCTAGGACCTTTGTTGTGGAATGTTTATTTCAATGACATTCTGCAGCTCATCCCCGAGGCATTTGCTTATGCTGACGACTGTACTCTAACATTCACTTGTAACAAAGATGAGAGGCAAGCCACCGTCACTCATATCAACAATGCCTTACATAGTATCACCTCTTGGGCAAAACGCTGGCAAGTGAACCTTGCTCCGGAGAAAACTCAAGTAATGCTAATCTCTCGGAGACAAGATATTCCAACATATACACCATCAGATATTCAGCTTGATGGGAGGAAGGTTCAGATGCAGAGTCAAGTGACAATTCTAGGAGTAAAATTTAATGATAATCTGTCTTTCACCAGCCATGTAAAGGACATCACAAAGAATGCTGCATGGAAACTTGGTTGCATTCGACGTGTATCACATCTCCTGGACTCTAAAGGTGTTGATACTCTGTATAAGTCTCAAGTTCGTCCATTGATGGAATACTCTCCACTTGCATGGTCATCATGTCCCCCCTCATACTTTAAACTTTGGACCAAATACAGAAAAGAGCTGAACACTTGATCCAACTCAAAGAACAAGAACATCATGCCCCCAGGTTTCAGCCTCTACAACAGCGTCGGGATGTGGCAGGTTTGTGTGTAACATACAAAACCCAAAAAATGCACACTCCACACCTGGCAGCCTTACATCTACAACCTGCCCAACCAACATCATATGCAACAAGAACCGCATCCACAAGGTATCATCAGGTCAGTGTTCCATTTGCTAGGACAGAACACTACCTTCGTTCCTACTTACCAAAGTACGCAAGACTGTGGAATCACCTGGTTCAGCACACTGACCTGCATCACTTAACCTCACTACAACAGTTCAAGTCGGAGGTTAATAACTGGCTCAGGAATATCACAGTTCCGTACTAACTCTTGGTAATATAATTATTAATTATCATACTTCATAAAGAGGGATCTTTGATAAAATATATACTGGTATCTATTATATATAAATATATCAATGCTATATATTTTTTGCATTTTAAATGTGTTTCGCTATAGATAATTCCACGTTTCATCACTGGAATTTTATCTGTAAGAACACCATATAATGTCGTGAAGTTTAGAAAAAAAAAAAAAGAAAAAGAGAGAGAGAGAGAGAGAGAGAGAGAGAGAGAGAGAGAGAGAGAGAGAGAGAGAGAGAGAGAAAGAAATGCCTCCCCGTTCACCGACATCAAAGCTATTAAGTAGGCCAAGCAATATTATTTACAGAATGTCGAGCTAAGAATACCGTTGGAATTGCCAATTGATTTATTCAGTGTTTAACCCTATTTGGACCGAGGGAGTTCTCCTTGGGGTCCCCCTGTTTCGCTCCATTATATTGAGATTCTAAGACGTTTCACCCCATTAGTTTGGCAATAATTAGATGCTTCACCCCATTCAGGTGTCTATTATTATCTGGGCGAGCGCTAGCAAGCCTGTAATTTAGAAGAAAACGGTCTTCGGCCGTGACATCTATCGAAAAATGTACATATTTAGCTTGAAAGGGGTTTCAATGGGTATTAGTTTGTTTGAAGTCTTGAAAGGCGTTAATTATTGTTAGCCTAGGCCCTAGGGGGTAAACTAAAATGCGTCTCGAGCATGGCAAAAAAAAAAAAAATCCTAAAAAAAAAATAAATAATAAAAAAAAATAAAAAAAATAAAAAAAATAAAAAAAAATAAAGCATAATATCCCTCTATCATTCTCTCTCGCTGTCTCTCTCTCTCTCTCTCTCTCTCTCTCTCTCTCGTTATCAATACTGCATTATGAACAATTTAAGAACTGCAAACATTCAGGAAATAGGCTACACGAATAAAACATGATGCATATATTGATCGATATAATTTCCGCTCATATGTTTATGGTTTTATTATGTTTTGGTCTTATTATAAATTATTTTATTATTATATATATATATATATTTTAAGATGGCGAGAAACTGACTTATCCCCATCTTAATTACCCAACTATTACACAGATTTTATACCTAAATATGGTGTTAATTGTGATAACCTGTCTATAATAAGATGCAGAGACATACTAGTTTCATATTTCTCCATTAAGTATCGATACATTGAATGCTAGGGGATTACACTTTCCGCCAGGTTAGATAAATTCGAGTATAGTACCATATAGTCAAACCGTAGGTATGAAATATATACTGTACATAGAAATAACTAATATTCTCCTGAACCTGTCATATGGAAAGGTAAGGAAAACGGGAGTGAGTTTCTGGACCACCCTCTCCCTCATGTTTAGCCCCATTAGTTTTAATATTTCAAGGTGCTCGTCGCTCCATTGTTCTGGCGATTATATGACCTTTCGCCCCATTTCTTTATCAATGTTAAGAAGTCGAAGGGAGGTCTTGGAAGTATTATTTTTAAGCTTGATGAGGGACTAAGGAGCAGCAAAACAAAAACAAATCTGCTACCTTTTCGAAACTGTATCGAGTAGGATTGAATCTTCTAAGTAATAGCATACGTGATGCTTGAAATTCGGAGGTTGCTTTCAATTTTTCGAAGCTTTAGAATGTACCAGAACTAATTACCGCGACTGTACTGTACGTGAGCGTCATTCTCTCTGGTTAACCTTAGGCGAGTTTTTCAGCTCAGGAATGAACCAATGTGTAATATTTAGCTCATTTGCCTATCTAACACCCACAGCTCCTTCCTAAGCTGAATAAAGATGGTTAATGATAGCCAGAATAAAGTCAATGAATGATTGCTAATATACTGAAAGGGTTAACCGCTTCAATATACCATGACACATTCAATAATTTTAATTTGACTATCACTAGGCAATTTGATTGAGCTTAGAAAAGGTCTATGAGTTAAAGTTAAAGATATAAGAATATTAGATGTTGCCCATTTGATGGCTAGACACCCCTCCTAACTACCTTATATAATTATAATCGTCTTATGATAGTTAGAAGACATTGAAGAAAGATGCTACATAATATTGAAAGCTTAATGTTTGTTCTTGGGTGTTGGTAGATCGACGATGCAGGTGGCTGCTGGTAAACCCTTGGTGCCCAGACCACTCACCCTGGGGAAGTAGGATAATTATTTTATACTTTATCTAGTATTACTATTCCTCTACTTTTGTCAGGACGAGTAATCACTAGCAAGGGTAGAGGAATAGTAATCACTATCAAGGGTAGAGGAATAGTAATCACTATCAAGGGTAGAGGAATAGTAATCACTATCAAGGGTAGAGGAATAGTAATACCAGATAAAGTAGATTATGATACAAAACTTAACCATATATATATATATATATATATATATATATATATATATATATATATATATATATATATATATATATATATATATATATACAGTATATATATACATATAGCATACAAAAGTGTAGAAAGCATCAAACTTTTCCACAATGCCTTTTTCTCTTCCAGAATGGCCACTGTTCCTTTCAATAGACTATCAACCTCTCCAGTCACCCTCCCCCCCTTTGCAACGGACCCTCCTTTTGTTATCTTATCCATACTTCTATCTTCACACAATATAGCCATCCATATTTAAGGGGGTATTTTTCTGGAGCCCCTCCTCCCTAATGCTTAGCCCCATTAGTTTTGAAATTAGAAGATGTTCGCCCCGATATATAAAAGTCATTTGCATTCTCAAATGGAATACTGTTCACCTCTGTGGAATGGATGTGGAGTGGTTGTTTGAAAGCAGTTGACCATAATTGACTGACCTGTACTGATATGACCTGACTGACCTGTATACGGGCCCGCCGAAGGTCGTCACGTAAAGCTGATCCAGGCTAGGTCCCCCCCAAGCCAAAGAGGTCGTTTGGGGGGGGAAACCCGACACACTCCTCAACACCTGTCCCGCCTGGGGGTCAACCTGGAACACCTATAGGCAGGGGAGATTTCCACTAGAGAGATATTTTTCTAGACCCCTTTCTCCTTCATGTTTAGGTAGGTCAGAAATCGTGGCCCCTAACCTCTGTACCTCACCAAAGACTTGAGTAATCGAACTAATATTTTCACCATTTGGGAAGAGTCAGCCAGGGAATACGTGTGGAAATATATAGCCCATTTGCTATAGCCCTTTTTGAGTTACAGAGGTTAGGTGTCACGATTTTCGGCCTACCCATAATGAACAGGGTATATTTATACATCAAGAAACGTTGGGAAGAGAGGTATGCTGAACAGGATTCGAACCCACTCACTCAGTTTATTAGAATTCAACCATGACTATTTTACACATTCCCCGCCAGCTCGGCTAAGCGGGGGGAAAGTGTAAAATAGTAATTACAATTAAGTACAGGGATATTTTGATTTATTTCATTTAAGGTTGAGAACATATCAGCAAGAAGGTTAGTTTTACCTCGCGGATCACATACAAGATAAAACAACAATTATTAATGCAGTGACAGTATATTATCAAATTCAAAAATATAAACACATCTATTTAAACCAACTGACCTTGCCGGAACCATAGCCCGCTACCCAGATGTTGCCGTCAATGTCCAGCGTCATGCCGTCAGGAGAGGCCGAATCCAAGGCGCTATCGCTCGCAAAGTCGAATACCACACGACGGTTGCCTGGAGAGTTCAGACCAAATCAGTGATGCTTGCTCGACATCTTTTCTTTAATGAAACCCTAACCTACTGTAGTTTGACCAAACTTTGGTGGATCTCGTTGGCAAAGGACAAAAGGTAAATTGATGCGAGTTGGGCCGTGGGTGTAGGGTCGGAAGGGAATCGGGGATGTACAGTAAGGGGCCCTTCACACATAGGGGATTTTGGTCATGACGGCCACGACAATGAAAGTCGGCGCTAAACGGGGGAAATTGGGCACGAATTTACCGTGGGACGACAGTGTAACGACGGTAAGAGGACGTTCAAAGATGGAGCTTTGACTGATGTACGATGGCTCCACGACTGTCACAAAGGCGGGGCAGGACCAGGTATGACCTGGGAAGACGGACCTACAGCGACAGACGATGGCTCCACAACGGGCGGCACCATGATTACTGCCACATAATCACCACCACTACTGCACTCACCATAACTATAAACCACCTAAATATTCGACCTTTCTGCCGCGAGGTGATGTCAATGAAGGGATGAGTAGTGATCCACAGTTACTAATTCCTAATATTTACTTAGAGGTGATGTCAATGAAGGGGTAAGTAGGGATCCACAGTTACTAATTCCTAATATTTACTTAGAGGTGATGTCAATGAAGGGGTAAGTAGGGATCCACAGTTACTAATTCCTAATATTTACTTAGAGGTGATGTCAATGAAGGGGTAAGTAGTGATCCGCAGTTACTAATTCCTAATATTTACTTAGAGGTGATGTCAATGAAGGGGTAAGTAGTGATCCGCAGTTACTAATTCCTAATATTTACTTAGAGGTGATGTCAATGAAGGGGTAAGTAGTGATCCGCAGTTACTAATTCCTAATATTTACTTAGAGGTGATGTCAATGAAGGGGTAAGTAGGGATCCACAATTGCTGTTTCCGAAATTATGTTATTGTTTACATTATGATACCGACTCCCCCCATGGCTAAAACGATTGTACTGTACGATGAACTTGTGATTACTGGTTTGAATCCCGTTGTATAGAACATTGTTTGAATCATATTGGTTAGGGTTGAATATATATGTAATTATCGTGTTTATTTAACAAAATATATAGATAGATATATAAATTATATGTGGAATTTGTATAACATTAACTATTCCTAATTTAATTCATGAATAATAATGATGATTGCGATAAATGATCAGTCTAAATAATGTAGCCCTAGCGTGGTTGGTAATATTATAGATAAGACAAAATATTCTGACTCAATGATAAGCATGTGTGCGTGTGTGTGTGTGTTTATCTGTGTTTGTGTGTGTGAGTGTATGTGTTACTCAGTTACTCAGTTACTTGTTCGTCAAGGGGAATCCACGCAATGCGAGCTAAGCTCATTATTATCGCGCCTCCTTAACTGGGAATGTATTGCGTGAAATGCATGTTAAGTGTTTTATGTACTGTTGAAATGGCTGTGGATGTGTGTGTAGTCTGTATTGAGCCAATTGGCGACATCGGAAACGAAGGCTTAGGGTGGATCTGTATGGTACCATTCTCACTATAGATGGTACCGTCTCGCCCGAAGGCTTAGGTAGCCATCAGCTTAGGTGAACCATATGATACCCATCTCGCCTTGTACCATTTTTGCCAACCCCAGATGGGACGTCACAACGTCGTCCACTTATTCCAGGTACCTATTTACAGCTAGGTGAACTGAGGCTAACACATGAAAGGAGACAAGCCCAATTTGTCTCCGCCCGGCCGGGGATTGAACCCCCGACCCCTCGTGTGTGAGACGAGAGCTCTACCTACTAGGCTACGGGCTGTGTGTGTGTGTTAGTGTGTGCGTGTGTGTGTTTATGCGTGTGTGTATGTGTGTGTGTGTTTATATGTACCCCTCAACTTACTGACAGTCCCGCTAGTAAGGTCAAAGTCGAACCCGTAGATCTGCCTCTCAGTAGTATCGATAAAGTAAAAGGTAGAGTTGTCTTGGGTCCACGCTAGTCCGTTACTTAGTGACACCTGGGGAAAATACAAATACAAGTGAATACAAATAAATACAAATAAGCACAAATAAACACAAATAAATACAAATAAATACAAATAAATGCAAATAAACACAAATAAATACAAATATACACAAATACAAATAAATACAAATATTCACAAATATATACAAATAAACACAAATAAATACAAATAAGCACAAATAAACACAAATAAATACAAATATACACAAATAAATACAAATAAACACAAATTACATACAAATAAGCACAAATAAATACAAATAAATACAAAATACATACAAATAAACACAAATAAATACAAATATACACAAATAAACACAAACAAATACTAATAAAGCCCGAGTCACCCTAGCAAGTTTTTCTGCTACATGTATCGAAGCCTTGAATCCGCTACAAGTTATCATCTTTTAATTTTGCTGTTTATATGTATACTAAATTGGACTGTTTAAGATTAGGAACTCGAAAATAAATACAAAATGAAGAGATATTTTGATTGATGTTGCTGTTTATTGGAATATTTAATTGGACTGTTCACTATTAGGAACTAGGAGATACAGAACACTGACTTAACCCATTCTCTACCGGCGACGTCTCTTTCACTTTATTCTTGTTACTATTAGACGACTTTAATCAGGCTTCGAACTACCTCACTTAACCCTTTTTACTACCACATATCCTTCATAAACTACACAAAATCGTCTAAATATAACTAGACTAAACTTAAAAATACGTCGCCGGTACATAAGGGGTTAATGAAAGATAAAAATTGTCCGATTGTATGACTCGATTTTAGCTACTTTTTGACTCGGATATTGGGGCGCCGATATATCCGAAGTTGAGGTGCCGTTGTAAAGGCTTATCCCTCACTTCCTTCACCTGACCTGACCTGTTCAACCATGGGCGTGATGGAGGCGTCCTGGTCCAGTCGGTAGAGGGCTGATTCCTTGAGGTTGCCGGCCTCAGACATGGTACCTGGGGATAGTGGGGGGCCTGGGTTAGCTAAGAGAGAGAGAGAGAGAGAGAGAGAGAGAGAGAGAGAGAGAGATTTATATAACATACACGCATACTGACGATCCAAGCAAAGTGACAAGGACTTAATTCTGGTAGAGATAACACAATATAATATATATATATATATATATATATATATATATATATATATATATATATATATATATATATATATATATATATATGGCTGGGTCAATCAGAATCCTCAATTATAATTAAATACAATATCATAATAACCCCAAACCAGCTCGACTCAGACAGTATTAATTATTTTATTTTTTCACTAACAAACAAAAACAAAACCCACCTGCCCAAAGACGTCCCTCCGCATCGCACTTTCCGTCGTTGAAGCGGTGGTCCCCCAAGCCCTCCTCTACCTGAGCCAAGGTTACGATCTCCTCTTCTACCTGGTGGGCCAAATCAGTGATGTCGCGGCAGAAAGTATATTACGATCAATTATTGGTATCAGCACTATCTAAGCATTATATTTCATCGTTTCGAGTGAGCTATACAAACATGTTCCTATATTTCTATCTATCTATCTATCTATATAATCAGCCCAATCCCCACTTTTCCTATTCTTTTTTGTGTTTTTTTATTTATTTACACACCCTATTCAACATCTGTCAGACATTAATACAGCATACAGGGCACAACACTTAATGATAGCCGTGTCACGACTTCTTTGGCCAACTGTACCTCGTGGTCCTGGGTAGGGTCAGGCCAGGTTACAGCAGCCAGGGAGCGAGCCAGGCCAAAGACGAGGGTGTTGGGTAGGTCACGGTGGGGCACCACGGGGGTCACAGGGCCGCCCACTGGAAGTTAGGAAATGATGGTCTCTTTTAGGTGTCGATTTTCTCCTGGCGAACAGTTAAAGAGCCTGTAGTTTAGGTTCGGGACATTTTACAACCGAAAAATGTAATACTTTCAATTGAAGGAGAGTTATGTTTTTATTCTTGGTGAAGGGAGTTTTCTGAGTGAACTCCAGTCACCCCTAGAGTTCCACAGGGATCTGTCCTTTGCCCACTGCTGTTTATCATATATGTCAATCACATCGATATTGGTCTGTTGAGTGTGATTTCCAAATTTACAGATGACATAAAGCTTGGAGTGAATGTGAATTAGCAAACCCCAAGTCAGGCAACTCACTATTGGGAAAGCCTCTGTAAGTGACTGAGTTGGATAAGGATGTGGGTGTTCTGATCAGAAGTGACCTAAAATTTTCCAAGCAGTGCATTGAAGTAGAGAAGAAAGCTCAGAAATTATTGGGATTATATTAAGAGACAATTTAAGTATAGAAATAAGGAAATAGTCCTCACACTTTACAATGCTCTGATACGGCCTCTCCTGGAATATGCTGTTAAATTCTGGTCTCCAGCACTCAGTAAAGATATAGAGTGACTGGAAAGAGTACAACTAGGGCTACAAAGCTTATTCCATCGATCAGAAGACTGAACTATGAGGACCGGTTGATAGCTATTGATCTCTTTCCGTTGGAAACACGCAGACTACGAGGTCAACTCTTTGAATTGTCCAAAATACTTAATGGGGTTGACCATGTGGAGTATAGCAAAATACTTAAGCTCACTATAAATACAACACGCAACCATGGCTGGAAGTTTGAATTAAAAAAGCTCAGTAGTAATATTTGTGGACACTATTTCACATAATAGATCTGTTCTACCTGGAGCAAACTTCCCACATAAGTTGTAAATACATCTTCAGTAAAACAGTTCAGATGAGCATAGATAATATATTGCACACTCTGCAATGAATGTAGTGCACTACACAATTTCCCTCTTTCCACTTTGAATATCTCCCAGGAATGGACGCAAGGTCTTTGAGATACAATCTATTCCATATAACTCCTTGTAATTTACCCTCACTCTCACTCTCTCTCTCTCTCTTACACAAACACACACACACACACTCACTCACACACTCTATCTCACACACACACACCCACCAACCCACACACACACACACACCCACCCTTTCACTCTTCACTCTCTCACCAATATGCAGTTTGGAGTGTGTGTTAGTGGCTGGGTGGTATCGCCTGATGTAGCCACCGAAGATATCCACATAATACAGACACTGCTCCTCTACCGACCAGTGGGGGGCCTCACCGAAGTCCACATTCTCCGTCACCGGCTCTATCACGACCATGGACATCTAAAAGAGATAGGTTAGGGGCTGATCTTAACATAAAAGAGATAGGTTAGGGGCTGACCTTAACATAAAAGAGATAGGTTAGGGGCTGATCTTAACATAAAAGAGATAGGTTAGGGGCTGATCTTAACATAAAAGAGATAGGTTAGGGGCTGATCTTAACATAAAAGAGATAGGTTAGGGGCTGATCTTAACATAAAAGAGATAGGTTAGGGGCTGATCTTAACATAAAAGAGATAGGTTAGGGGCTGATCTTAACATAAAAGAGATAGGTTAGGGGCTGATCTTAACATAAAAGAGATAGGTTAGGGGCTGATCTTAACATAAAAGAGATAGGTTAGGGGCTGATCTTAACATAAAAGAGATAGGTTAGGGGCTGATCTTAACATAAAATAGCTAAAAGATCAGGTAAGGTATAACATTATTGTATATAATATACCTATCTATATATCTATCTATCTATCGTTATGTATATATATGGGGGAGGCACTCGTAATAGGCAGTTCTGCCTTTTGCCTCCCTCAATCACATAGAAGAAAAATATATATAAATAGTATATACAATATATATACAGTATAATAAAATATCTCTTACCTTGGATACTAGTGGTAGCAGTAACTATAGATACTTGTTGTTAAGTTGAATGTCGGTAAAGCAGTGATACAGCCCACAGTCCCAGCCTTGTTTATATACGGTACACATATTAGGCTTATTAGGGGGTGAATCACGGGGGTGTGTTAGTATATAAGTCATGGTTGGGATTTGGGGGCCTAACTAATGCCCATATCAGACAATGTGTTAATCAGGGTCACACAAGCAGTTTCTCAGGCTATTTCACTTTTTTTTCTGGATCCCCTTCTCCCTCACCTTTAGTCCATTCGTTTTGAAATATTAAGACGTTTGCCTCATTCGTTTGTCTATTTTATGACCTTTCTCTCCATTCTTTCTAGAATTAATGGATGGGGACAAAATAATCTAGTTTCCTTTAATGCACAGAAAACCAAGTACATTCAATTTTCGAACCGACAGAATCTCACTGACTCCCATATATTTTTATGATGTAAATATTCCCACTTCCCCTAGTATTGACATTCTCGGTGTAACATTAACTACTAACTTGAGCTGGACACATTATGTTAGAAGCATTGCTAAGAATGCCTCTAAAAAACTGGGACTCCTGTACAGAGTTCGAGAATTCTTCACTGACGAGCAGTTGGCCGTAATATATAAAAGTCATGTGCGTTCTCAGATGGATTACTGTTCACCTCTGTGGGGTGGAAGTGGAGTGGTTGCATTGAGGCAGTTGGACAAAATTCAAAATAAAGCTATTAGATTAATCAATAACCCTGCAATCACACAGGACCTTCCTACATTATCCATACGAAGAAACGTTGCATCCCTTGCATTATTCTACAGATATTTTCACAGCAATTGTTCCGAGGAACTTGCTTCAATTGTGCCGCCTCTCCACATCTTTCCCCGTAGAACTAGGGCAGCTGAGAGCGCCCATGAATTTACACTTTCTCCTCCACAATGCAGAACTTCTGCTTATCAGAATTCATTTATCCCCAGAGCTACTACTCTTTGGAATTCACTTCCCTCGAATTGCTTTCCACAAACTTACAATTTACAAATGTTTAAATCCAGTTGTTACAAACATTTTATGAATGGAGGATGCCTTTAGGCACATGGACCTTTTTGTTTTATCTGTGTTTTTCCTTCCTATGTTCATTGTCTCTTTAAAAAAAAAAAAAAAAAAAAATTATTTGTCCATTTTTATCCTTTCTGCCGTTTAGGTGTAGAATTTGTCCTGTCGAGCGATAGCGTGCCTGCAATTTAGGAGGAATCGGCCGTTGGCCGGGACAATTTTCTACCAAAAAATATACAAAATTATCTCGAAGGGGGTTCTTGAGGGTATACTTTTACGATTGAAGGAGGTATAGGGAGCAATTCGTGCCATTTAGGTTTCAATTTTTTCCTGACGAGTAATAGCAAACCTGTAATTTAAAAGGAACCGGCCTTTGGCCGGGAAAATGTTCTATCGAAATGTGTGCAAATTCATCTTGAAGGAGGGCCTTGGGTGTGTGTGTGTGTGTGTGAGTGTGTGTGTGTGTGTGTGTGCTATCGCTCGCCAGGAAAAAATCGAGACCTATATGGCACGAAAGGTGTTAACATTGACAACGAAATGGGGCGAAAGGTATTAAAATCGCCAAACTAATAGGCCGAAAGTCATAAAATCTGAAAACTAATGGGGCTAAGCATTCAGAAGAAGAAGGGGGACCAGAAAAACGGCCCACGTCCCCCTTACAGATCGATAAGGAATGTGTGTTTATCCATGACTGACTGTACTATCGGTAATGTACTGTGGTTTGGGTATCGGTAATCTGCGGTCTGGTTTCGATACGTGATTCTAAAGTAATGTTTGTGTAATGTATGTGATTGGCGACGTACAGTACATATTTGACTATTTTTATGTTTGTTTATTTATTTATTTATTTATCTCTTTGTAGTTTCCTCCCCAGACCTTCATCAAGCTTAAAACAATTCCAGATATGTATTTATTTATATATTCTGTATATATACTTACTTATATATTTACTTGTAGTTTCCTACCCAGAACCTTCATCAAGCTTAATAATATTCCCGAAGATATTAATTTGTGCATTTTTTCAGATGAAAAATGCCCGACTGAAGGACAGTTCGTCCTAAATTGTAGGCACGCTATCGCTCATATACAGTATATATATATATATATATATATATATATATATATATATATATATCATTAAGAGAGGCAAATTAATACGAAGGAGAGTCAGAATAGTCCTACCACAAATAATCCTGGTCCATATCATCAAGCTGGGTCCATTATCTGATAGTTGGGGTTACCGGGGTACCACAATGGGGACGCCCACACGAGGCTCTGGTCCCGTGTTCGATTCCCTTGATTGGTGGTTAGAGTATGTTTTTATCCAGCTGAGGATAAATTGAACCCCTTCGTTGCTGATGTCTCGATACTTAACCCCTACAGTACTGGTGACGTCTTTTAATCTACTGTATATTTGGTTACCATTAGACGATTTATTAAGTTTAAAAAAGGCCTCCAGCAATTAAAAGGCTTTGAATTATCTCACTTAACCCTTTTCACTACCACAGTCCACTCTTAACCACAATATGTTCTTAACCCCCTTTGTGCTGTCGACATCCTTTTCATTTTGTTCTGGCTACGTCTAATCGATTTTATTCAGTTTAGGAAGGATCTCTTGCCATTATAAGGCTTCGAACTATCTCAATCCACCCTTATAACTACCGCAGATCCTTCCTAAGCTGCATGAAGTCTTCTAAATACAGCTAGAATAAAGTATAACCGACGTTGCTTGTACAGAAAGGGTTAATAATTGAAAGAATGTCGTAAAATCTCAAAACTAATGGGGTTAAACACGAGGGAGAAGGGGCTCTAGACAATGCTACTACCTGCCCCTGAACATGGTGTCAAAAGAAGCAGAGTACATCATTTTCAGCCTTCATTATTGTATGTGTTAAGGGGGGTGACCTGCTTTTTGTTATTTCTGTCCTTTTCTCTCTTTCTCTGGCTTGTATCTATTCGGCCCCATTCAGCCAACTATTTTAAGACGTTTATCCCCATCTAGGTGTTGATTTCTTCCTGGCGAGCGATAGCTAGCCAGCATATGAAGAAATCCGGCTTCGCCGGAGAAATTTTTCTATCGAAAAATGTACAAATTTAGCCTGCTGTCAAACAAAAATAAAAAATATGCTGGCTCGCTACCGCTCACCAGTAAAAAATTGACACCTGGATGGGGATAAATGTCTTAAAACAGTAGGCTGAATGGGGCCAAATGGATACAAGCCAGAGAAAGATAGAAAAGGACAGAACAAAAACAGGTCACCCGCCTTAAGATACAATTATGGTGTACACTTCGAAATATGTCTTTGGAAGTTATCAAATTGGCAAAACAAGGCTATTTCTTGTTCATTTTTTTGTATACCTTCTCATATTCAATCATGTCTTCAACAACAATTGCTACGGTTTGACACCCTGCCCCTGAAGCCACTGACCATCCGACTCGAACACAAGCTCCCGTGTGTGCCTCTTCGTCCATTGTTTACTATCAGCGCTTATATAAGTATTACTGCGGCTAGGCTGACAGTGGATTTGTGATCAAGCAACGTAAGAGTACTGTAGGTGTGCGTGTTTTTATATTATACTTTTCATATACTGTATACATTATATATATATATATATATATATATATATATATATATATATATATATATATATACTGTATATATATATATACCGTATATATATATATATATATACATATATATATATATATATATATATATATATATATATATATATATATATATATATATACTGTATATATATATATATATATATATATATATATATATATATATATATATATATATATATATATATATATATATATATATATATATATATATATATATATATATATATATATATATATATATATATATATATATATATATATATATACAGTATATATATAAAAATATATATATATATATATATATCTATATATATATATATATATATTTAGTTATATATCTATTTATGTACGCATTTATCATTTTATTTATTTATTGTTTTCTATTATTTATTTTCTTGCCATAAACCTTCATTAAGATTGAAAAAGCTCCTCCACGACCACCTTTCGAGATATATTTGTGCCCGGCCAAAGGCCGATTCCTCCTAAATTAAAAGCTTGCTATCACTTGCCAGGATAAAATCGGCAACTAAATGGCACGAAAGATCTTAAAATTGACAAAGAAATGGGGTGAAAGGCCTTGACATTTTTAATTAATGGGTCGAACGTCACAAAATATCAAAACTAATGGGGCTAACCAGAGGGAGAAGGCGATCAAGAAGAAAACAACAACAACAACAACAACCCCCTTAACAGCAGCAAGCATCCTTCAACACGACAACCACTATAAACTACCCTCTTCCTCTCCCGTAGATGTCTGAGGTAGTGATCGAACCAGTGACGGAGGTGGTGAACTTCGGCGAGGCTCCCCACTGGTCGGTAGAGGAGCAGTGTCTCTATTATGTGGACGTACTACCGGGCGCCGTCAGGAGATACCACCCTGCTACCGCAACCCATACCACCCTGACGATCGGTGGGTGGGTGTGTGTGAGAGAGAGAGAGAGAGAGAGAGAGAGAGAGAGAGAGAGAGAGAGAGAGGGAGAGAGAGAGAGTGAGAGTGAGTGTGTGAGAGAGAGAGAGATAGAGAGAGAGAGAGCGAGAGAGAGCGAGAAAGAGAGTGAGAGTGAGAGAGAGAGAGCGAGAGCGAGTGAGAGATAGAGAGAGAGAGAGAGAGAGAGAGAGAGAGAGAGAGAGAGAGAGAGAGAGAGAGAGAGAGAGAGAGAGAGAGAGAGAGAGAGAAAAAAAAAAAGAGGGTATTGGGGTATGTTTCTACCAAAAAAAATGCACACATTTAATGTGAATGGGAACTTGGAGGTATTATTTTAAGTTTGATAGAGGTCTAGGGAGGAAGCTAAACAAAACAAAAATTAATTTATAAATAAACAAATCAATATACTACAAAGCTGCCGTTAATTCTTAGAGGGCGGATCAGTGACCCTCGTCGTGCCCCACCGGACGGAACCCAACACCCTGCTGGTCAGCTTAGGAAATACCCTGGTGGCTGTGACCTGGCCTGACCCCACCCAGGACCTCTCAGTAGCCAACTCCGAGGTTAGGGTCGTGTACAGTCAGGATGAGCAGCACAAATTCAACGACGGCAAGTGCGATGCGGAGGGACGACTTTGGGTGGGTGAGTTCTTTATATTTTATTTCATTGGTGGTGTAATGGTTTATACTTTAGATGCTTAGCGATCATGATTTGTGGCTTGCCTATAATGAACAGAGGATAGAGGTCACGATAGTTTACTTAACTATAATGAACAGAGGATAGAGGTCACGATAGTTTACTTAACTATAATGAACAGAGGATAGAGGTCATGATTTGTGACTTGCCTATAATGAACAGAGGATAGAGGTCATGATTTGTGACTTGCCTATAATGAACAGAGGATAGAGGTCACGATAGTTTACTTAACTATAATGAACAGAGGATAGAGGTCATGATATGTGACTTGCCTATAATGAACAGAGGATAGAGATCACGATTTTTGAACAGAGGATAGAGATCATGATTTGTGACCTACCTATAATGAACAGGGGATAGAGATCATGATTTGTGACCTACCTATAATGAACAGGGGATAGAGATCATGATTTGTGGCCTACCTATAATGAACACAGGATATAGATCATGATTTGTGACCTACCTATAATGAACAGGGGATAGAGATCATGATTTGTGACCTACCTATAATGAACAGGGGATAGAGATCATGATTTGTGACCTACCTATAATGAACACAGGATAGAGATCATGATTTGTGACCTACCTATAATGAACAGGGGATAGAGATCATGATTTGTGACCTACCTATAAAGAACAGAGGATGGAGATAATTATTTGTGACCTAGCTATAATGAACAAAGAATAGAGATCATGAATTGTGACCTACCTATAATGAACAGAGGATAGAGATCATGATTTGTGGCCTACTTATAATGAACAGGGGATAGAGATCATGATTTGTGACCTACCTATAATGAACACAGGATAGAGATCATGATTTGTGACCTACCTATAATGAACAGAGGATGGAGATAATGATTTGTGACCTACCTATAATGAACAGAGGATAGAGATCATGATTTGTGGCCTACCTATAATGAACACAGGATAGAGATCATGATTTGTGACCTACAGTACCTATAATGAACAGAGGATAGAGATCATGATTTGTGACCTACCTATAATGAACACAGGATAGAGGTCATGATTTGTCTGAACAGGGTATATTGTGTCCCCAGGCACCGTACCCAAAGGTGCTGCCCTCCACGACTCTGCTCTCTGCCGCCTCGACCACGACGCCACCTTCACCCCATTAGTCGATCAGGTCAGTCAGTCAATATATAATAAATAAATAAATACATAAAATATATGTAAATATATAAATATACAAGCTTGATGGAGGTCTAGCGAGGAAACTCAAAAATATATAAATTAATAAATATATAGACAAATAAACAAGAACTACCCCATTATTAATATCGTCTAAACTAACCCGAATCCAATAAAGTCCAGTAATTAACATGATAATATTTGTTTACCCCTCCAGTTAACCATCAGTAACGGTATGGGTTGGAGCCTGGACAACTCTACCATGTACCATATTGATACCACGGCCAGGGAGGTGTATGCTATGGACTTTGACCTGACCAGCGGGACTATCAGTAAGTTGGGGGTACACACGCTTACATAATACGCACATATACATTTACCCATATATATGTACGTACATAATATACACTTATACATGCACTAAAACACATACATACACTCACAAATTAAAATAAGCACCTGTCACTCTTCTACCGGTATTACAATAATCAGTGTTCTTCAGAGCTTTCCCAGTGTATACCTTTTCCCTTACGGAGAGTAGGGGACACCAGCCTTTCAACACATTCCCACCCTTTTTCTGTCTAACTCTGTAACTCAATCTTTCTTCTACTCAACAAGTAAGCTCTGGAACTCTCTCCTTCAATATTTCCCTCATCCTATGACTTTAACTGCTTCAAGCTCCGTGTGTCCAGATATTTTTACTCTAATTTACCATTTATTTATTTGTTTGTTTTTGTTTTGTGGGGGACACTTGTTACAGGCAGCTTTGCCTTTTGTCTCTTTCATCTACGTAGGGAAATAACACTCACATAAATACATTTACATGCACACACAACTACGTACACACACATATACAAATACGTACACATATAAACATACCCACATACAGTATACTTGCACACATAATCACACACACATACACAATAAATATACTCACATATACAGTACATACCCACACAATCACACACACATACTTACACAGACACACATGCACACATTAAATTAAAATGGTAAAAACTATTGCGATTAACTATGATAAAGATACTTGATTCGGAAACTGTTCATTCCTCGAAGTCAAAAACATAAATTAAGCAATAATATTAAGCACAAAGGTTCATGCATTCGTTTTAGAGTACTTAATAATATTCAATTGTACCATAATAAAAATAATGAGCTATAAATAATTCCATTATATATGCATGATAATTACAACCAAATGATTATTATTTTTATTAGCTCGAATGGGGCTAACGGGGCAAATAAGAATAATTCATGCCCAAATATTGGAATAAAACAAAAGTTTTTTTTTTATACTAATTTAAATACACTTCTGATGGATTACTTAAAACTTGCAGGCAATCGTCGAGTGTTGATTGACTTCGCGGCCGCTGAGTTGACGCAAGCCTCTCCTGACGGTATGACAGTAGACGTGGATGGTAACATATGGGTGGCTGGCTTTGGTGCTGGGAAGGTGGGTTAGTGTGCGTGTGTGTCTGTGGGTGTGTATGTGTGTGTGTGTCCTGTATATGTGTATGTGTGTGTGTGTGTGTGTGTGTGTGTGTCCTGTATGTGTGTGTGTATGTGAGTGTGTGAAGGTGATGATCTTTGGGGCCATGAATATTGGTCCAGGCCATTTTTTGTATTTACTCTTTGAACTCCACCCAGTGTGTTCAAGTACATCTATGTATTCATGTAATATATATAGAATTATGCATAATAACTTGTATAATAAATTAATAATGTTTTCCAAAATAGTACTCCACTTTACTGACTTCTACAATCTAATATTCCTGTAGGTGTTTAAGATTGACCCACTGAGCGGAGAGGTGTTGAGGACAGTGACCGGCTTCCCTCTCCAGACCACCTCGGTGACCTGGGGGGGACCTGACCTTGACCTGCTCTATGTCACCACCTTCGTTGGACCCGTATACAGGTCAGATAATTACAACAGTTTATATTTAATATACACCCCTTCCTTTTCGCTCCTTTCGTTTGGCGATTTTTAGACGTTTCGGCACATTAGTCTAGCAATTACGAGATTAATTAAAGGCTAATTAATGATTCTGTATATTTACTTCCGACAGAGTGAGTGGTCTGGGTACCAAGGGTCTACCAGCGGCCTCCTGTATCGTGGACTTACCTCCTTCCTCGGTTACCCACAAATATTAAGGCGGAGTGTTTTTCAGGACCCCTTTCTCCCTCATGCTTAGCCCCATTAATGTTGACATTTTAAAACGTTTGCCCCATTAGTTTGGTGATTTTATAACCATTTGGCCTATTCCTTTGTCAATTGTAAGCCATTTTTTACCATATACTGTAGGTGTCATATATATTTGTTTTTATATATTGTTATGTCTGGCGAGCAATGGAGAGCCTGTATATTAGGAGGAACCCGGCCGAAAAAATACAAATTGGTTTGGAAAAGGGGTCTTGTGAGTATATTTTATAGCTTGATGGAGGTCTAGGGAGCAAACTAAGAAAACATTAATCCTTTCGGTGATAATTGGAAAGAAAACTGCATATCCAATTTTGCGAACTTAATTTTGTTCTCTTTACAATTGACTATTACAGGCAATCTAAAAATATTTCAGCATTTTCAATACTAAATTACCTAAACGTTGAAAAGTAAAACTGTATACACCTAATAGCTTAGGTATAAATCTGTCAATCAACTTCGGAGACATTATTAGAAAATTATCATTGATCTTATGCCTTGATTTGTGGTACCAATATCTGAAAGATGATCAGTCCATCTTTTTAGGGAAAGTGCAGCTAGCGCAGAAAATTTGGTGATTTTTAATATAATTTTAAGATAAAATTGTAAAGAATTGGCTACCTGTCTTAATTTGTAATCAAAACCCATGTCAAATTATATATATTTCTAGACCGATTACATATGCATACTATGTATACAATATATGATTCTGGATTACATATGCATACTATGTATACAATATATGATTCTGGATTACATATGCATACTATGTATACAATATATGATTCTGGATTACATATGCATACTATGTATACAATATATGATTCTGGATTACATATGCATACTATGTATACAATATATGATTCTGGATTACATATGCATACTATGTATACAATATATGATTCTGGATTACATATGCATACTATGTATACATATATGATTCTGGATTACATATGCATACTATGTATACAATATATGATTCTGGATTACATATGCATACTATGTATACAATATATGATTCTGGATTACATATGCATACTATGTATACAATATATGATTCTGGATTACATATGCATACTATGTATACAATATATGATTCTGGATTACATATGCATACTATGTATACAATATATGATTCTGGATTACATATGCATACTATGTATACAATATATGATTCTGGATTACATATGCATACTATGTATACAATATATGATTCTGGATTACATATGCATACTATGTATACAATATATGATTCTGGATTACATATGCATACTATGTATACAATATATGATTCTGGATTAGGTGAAAATATATATCCTTTGGGTTAGAAAACCTATTTTTTCTTTGTTTCTTTGTTTTGTTTTTGTCTTTGCCATTAGCATATTTGCTTGAAAATCGGTCAATAATATTTGTATGTAGAGGACACTAACTCAACTAATAATTATACAAACCAACTATAGGTAGCGCCAGCGAACTATAGGTAGCGCCAGCGAACTATAGGTAGCGCCAGCGAACTATAGGTAGCGCCAGCGAACTATAGGTAGCGCCAGCGAACTATAGGTAGCGCCAGCGAACTGTAGGTAGCGCCAGCGAACTATAGGTAGCGCCAGCGAACTATAGGTAGCGCCAGCGAACTATAGGTAGCGCCAGCGAACTGTAGGTAGCGCCAGCGAACTGTAGGTAGCGCCAGCGAACTATAGGTAGCGCCAGCGAACTATAGGTAGCGCCAGCGAACTATAGGTAGCGCCAGCGAACTATAGGTAGCGCCAGCGAACTATAGGTAGCGCCAGCGAACTGTAGGTAGCGCCAGCGAACTGTAGGTAGCGCCAGCGAACTGTAGGTAGCGCCAGCGAACTGTAGGGAGCGCCAGCGAACTGTAGGGAGCGCCAGCGAACTGTAGGGAGCGCCAGCGAACTGTAGGGAGCGCCAGCGAACTGTAGGTAGCGCCAGCGAACTATAGGTAGCGCCAGCGAACTGTAGGTAGCGCCAGCGAACTGTAGGTAGCGCCAGCGAACTGTAGGTAGCGCCAGCGAACTGTAGGTGAACTGTAGGTAGCGCCAGCGAACTGTAGGTAGCGCCAGCGAACTGTAGGTAGCGCCAGAGAACTGTAGGTAGCGCCAGCGAACTGTAGGTAGCGCCAGCGAACTGTAGGTAGGTAGCGCCAGCGAACTATAGGTAGCGCCAGCGAACTGTAGGTAGCGCCAGCGAACTGTAGGTAGCGCCAGCGAACTGTAGGTAGCGCCAGCGAACTGTAGGTAGCGCCAGCGAACTATAGGTAGCGCCAGCGAACTGTAGGTAGCGCCAGTGAACTGTAGGTAGCGCCAGCGAACTGTAGGTAGCGCCAGCGAACTGTAGGTAGCGCCAGCGAACTGTAGGTAGCGCCAGCGAACTGTAGGTAGCGCCAGCGAACTGTAGGTAGCGCCAGCGAACTTGACAAGAATCTTGACCCCTTAACTTGATATAAATTTAAATTAATTAAAGCAATCGAGCTGACGTGTCTATCATTTGGGAAGAGTCCACCATGATATAAGTATACATATGTGTATTTAGGTGTGTATATTTTGAGTTACAGAGAGGTCAGGGGTCGAGATTATTGTCAAGTTCGTTGGCGCTACCTATAGCACAATTACAGTAGTTTGGTTAAATTCGAATAATTTTAGAACAAACTTGAAACATTGAACTTTGGCCTTGAACTGTGATCTTGGCCTTTAATTATGCAGCCTATATATTTACTTATTTCATGATAATTTATATAATTAATAAAATATATTCAATTATCTTGTTGATTGAAAATTGGTTAGTTTGGGAAAAATAGCATCTAGGACAACGACAAAGATGTCAGTGCAACAACATACATGTGGAGACTGAACAAAGTTGAGCGACAAGTCCTACAATTGGTTGAGAGCAATGACCACTCATTGCCTGCTCAGGACATGATGCCAAAATAGTTATGTGGACCACTGGCTGTCGAGACTTTTCACCACTGGTGATATTTTACATGGTCACACCTGGCCAGGCTGAGGCTCCCACTGCGAGCTGTCAAGAGAACCACGGACATTATGCTTTCCAGTGACGAAGTTGTGAAATTGCCAAAATCTCTCCTCCGTGAGCACCAGCAGACACACGGCCAGGGTCTCCCGCCTGCGATACCGGTTCATGGTGGCTACAACTCTTCTAGAACTGTCCACCCAACAGGTGAATCAGGAAGCCTACAGGTGTTGGGGAACCTTTTCCATCCTGCTTCAGCTTCTCATAATTGTATACGTTATAATGACCAAATATCAGCCATAACTTGATGATATATTTAGTCAGTAAGTGTATGTTCTTAAAATAGGGCCACGAGAATAAGCGGCTCCTTAAACCTTATACATTGTATTACCTTATGTGTTAAGCAAGAGAGAGAGAGAGAGAGAGAGTTAAAGTTAGAGTTAGAGAGAGAGAGATGCACAGAAGCAGACAGACAGACAAGAGACAGGGCCTGAAACAAACAGACCACAACACTGCCGAGTCAGGAACTTTAATGTCAGGAGCTCCAGCCACAAAGTTCAACAACAGAGGCGCCCCCCCCCCCCCCTCCCCGGACCCTGAGGTGAAAAAAGGGTTCCCTAATTAGTGGAGGAGGAGGGTGTTTGGGGCGGTCGTGAGGTTGGTGACTGGCTTGGTGGGTTGGTGCTGGTGGTGGTGTTAAAAGGTTGGTGGTTTGTTGGTGGTGTTAAGTTGTTGGTGGTGTTAAGTGGTTGGTACTGGTGTTAAGTGGTTGGTGGTGTTAAGTGTGTGGTGGTGGTGTCAATTGGTTGGTGATTTGGTGATGGTGTTAAGTGGTTAGTGGTAGCAATAAGTAGCTGGTGATTTAGTGGTGGTGTTAAGTGGTTGGTGATTTGGTGATGGTGTTAAGTGGTTGATATGTCTTATGTTTGGTGATGCTAGGGTATCGAGGGCATGTATGAGGCTTGCTTAATGATGTATTTTCATTTGTCATTTATTTTGTTCTCGCAAACCAGCCAAACCCAACTCCCCCCCCCCAAAAAAAAAAAGAAAAGAAAACAAAAATACTAAAAAGTCTCCAATATTCCCCGCGTGTTTTGAGTCTCGGTGTCCATTGAGTCGCACAAGGGGAGGCCGGGAAAATACACAGCCTGCACAGTGGCATCGGGGAAATGTGAGTGGTCCGGTTTGTCTGTGTGTGTGGTGGGTGGGAGAGAGAGAATGGTAGAGACTGAGAATGAGTTTGTGTGGGTGTGTGCGAGAGCGTAGTGTGTGTGTGAGAGAGAGAGAGAGAGAGAGAGAGATGTGTGTGTGTGTGTGTGTGTGTGTGTGTGTGTGTGTGTGGCTAGTATATGAATGTACAGCTACTAACAAATGTTCGTGAGGTCTTGCGATTTTCTCTATACAAATATATCAATGTAGATTTATGTTCAGATTAAGGGGAGGCTGGCCGTTTGTTTGGTCTATTAATTCATTAAGGGGAGGCTGGCCGTTTGTTTGGTCTATTAATTCGTTTATTCATATACTTTTTTAGCTTCCTCGCTAGACCTCCATCAAGCTTAGAAAAACACCCCCTAGACCCCCCTTCAAGATAAATTTGTACATTTTTCGGTAGAACAATTTCCCGGCCGAAGGCCTTTTACTCTTAATATTGCAGGCTCGCTATCGCTCGCCAGGAAATAATCGACACATAAATGGCACGAAAGGTCTTAAAATTGACAACGAAATGGGGCGAAAGGTGTTAAAATCGCCAAACTAAAGGGCCGAACGTCTTATAATCTCAAAACTAGTGGGGCCAAGCAATAGGGAGAAGGGGGTCCAGAAAAACGGTCTGCCTCCCCTTAAATCGGCTATATATTATTCAATACAGGTTATGTCTAATGATAATGTAGGACAGGCTGGGGAAAAGGTATCCTGACGAGGATTCGAACCCACTCCAGGTATATTTGGGAGAGTTGGGCACCGTAACCACTCGGCCATGAGCGGATGGCCGAGTGGTTATGGTGCCTAACTTTCCCAAATATACCTGGAGAGAGTGGGTTCGAATCCTGATCAGGATTCATAATATGTATTTATTAATATATAGCTGAAAATTAATCTAAACGGATATGTTTGTCGCACCCAGTATATTTTGATCAATAATTGGTATCAGCAATATCTAAACATGACTTTTTAATTTTAATTTCCAAGAGCTAAACCGAAATTCGTGGACCCGACCTCTGCCTCCACCAAGCTACTCCACCACTCCTCTTCCAATAAATACAAATCCGTGTATTTCCGAGTCCTTCCTTCCTTTACCTTTGGTCCGGACCCGATACGTTAATCAGGGTGACCGGACAACTCAACCGGTAGACCATTTCAACCAGTAGCTCTCAACCGGTGCCAACTCAACCAATACAGTTAGGTTATTTATGGTGACCGGACAACTCAACCAGTAGACCATCTCAACCAGTAGCTCTCAACCAGTGCCAAATCAGCCAATACGGTTAGGTTAGGTTAGGTTAGTATCCTACTATATTTTGGCACTGGTTTGGTTGGTCTTGGTTGATTTGGCACTGGTTTGGTTGGTCTTGGTTGATTTGGCACTGGTTGAGAGCTACTGGTTGAAATGGTCTACTGGTTGAGATGTCCGGGATACGTTAATCAGGGCCCGATACTGCAAGGATTTTCGCTCGATGGTCATTTCGGCAAGAGTAAATTTTTTCATACTTTGAGGCTGGTTTAGGTTAGTTTGGGTTAGATTGGGTTCGGCTTAAAAGTTTAAGGGGCTAGTGGCTATTTTGTTTAAGGGGCTAGTGGCTATTTTGTTTGGCCTATACTGTATATTAATGTATTTATGTATTTTGTTTGGCCTATACTGTATATTAATGTATTTATGTATTTTTTAGTTTCCTCGCTAGATCTCCATCAAGCTTAGAAAAACACTCCCTGGACCCCCTTTCAAGATAAATTTGATCTCTCTCTCTCTCTCTCTCTCTCTCTCTCTCTCTCTCTCTCTCTCTCTCTCTCTCACTCTGACACTATTTGTCGACCTACTTTCATCACAATCCATCACCACCCATTTCAGGAGCCTTCCATTTTTCTCCCACTCTTTCCCCTCCGCTTCATCCAGACTTCCTATGCTCATATTTTCCTATATAGTCCTAGGTTTATGTTCTCATGTATTTATTTTCCTATTATACTGCTATGTTTATGTTCGTATGTTTATATTCTTGTGTTCTTATTTTCCTATACACTCATTTGTTTATATGCCTATGTTCTCTTTGTATTCCTATGCTCATATTTTCCTATATACTCCTGTGAAGTTTGAGTTGCTGATAAAGCTTGAGTTGCCTCTAAAGCTTAAGTTGCCGCTAAAGCTTGAATTGCCGCTAAAGCTTGAGTTGCTTGCTAAAGCTTGAATTGCCGATAAAGCTTAAAACAAAGCTTTAGTGGTCATAAATGGTCGAAGACAAAGGGTACCGTCTTCCCCTGCGTTTACTGTTAGCCTTCTCTCTCTCTCTCTCTCTCTCTCTCTCTCTCTCTCTCTCTCTCTCTCTCTCTCTCTCTCTCTCGGTAATCATATTTTCCGGTGCGGTGACCCCTTGCGAGTTCGAATTTCGGGACACCCCAATAGCCGCGACGGAAGGACTAGAAAAATAAATTGTGCAGGAGGTGTGGATGGATGCTTGGTGTGGAGAGGGAGATACTTCAATGTGGAGGTGGTGTGTGTGTGGATGGATGCTTGGTGTGGATGGATTCTTGGTGTGGAGAGGGAGATACTTCAATGTGGAGGTGGTGTGTGTGTGGATGGATGCTTGGAGTGGAGGTACAGTCACACGAATTGATGAATACAGCTTTCTAAACATCAACTTCAAAATTATATATACAATTTATTGAAAAACAAGTTCCATCCAAAAATCAAGACAGATAGTTATTATTGCAGAATCAGTGGACCCTTTCTGTTGAACAAATTGCTAAGGAAATGGATAGCACATTTGACAATAAGTTTACTGATTATATACACCATATGAGGGGGAGCACTTTATTGACAAAAACAAATGATAATGCTTTATCAGGCCTGACGAAGCTCTTTGCGAAACGTTATCAATACAGTTCTCCTCCTCATACGGTGTTTATATTAATTCTGTCAACTTTTCTATTTATATTTATCAATCAGTGTACTGCACTATTTAGGCTCTCACTTTTCCTCTAGACTCAGTATCTCCCTGGAAGAGACCACTAGGTTTTTGATATACTAATCATTCCTATACTCTGTTTCTTTTCAACTGGCGGTAAATTGCAAAGTTCCCATCAAGATTTCTCAGTTATTTTGCAGATTTTGTAGTGAAATATGGTACTAATTATATAAATTTGATGCAGAGACCTATTAGTTTCATATATTTTGCATTAAGTATCGATAAATTAGCTGCTAAGGGATTCAATTTATCGTCAGATGAAATGAAACAGAGTATAGTGACCCTAATTGGAACGTCTTCTCTCCCTACCCTTCCCTCAGATCTCCCTTCATTACCTACACAACCAGGAAGACAAATAAACCTCAGTTATTTCTTCAATGGGCTTTGTAACCACTTTCTAAATGTACGTTGTATAAAGAATCCTTATAGCTTCGCCTCCTCCTCTCTCTCTCTCTCTCTCTCAACCCTTCCCAAGATCTCCCCTCATTAGGTACACAAACCAGTAATTCCTTATATTCTCTCTCTCTCTCTCTCTCTCTCTCTCTCTCTCTCAACCCTTCCCAAGATCTCCCCTCATTAGGTACACAGACCAGTAATTCCTTATATTCTCTCTCTCTCTCTCTCTCTCTCTCAACCCTTCCCAAGATCTCCCCTCATTAGGTACACAGACCAGTAATTCCTTATATTCTCTCTCTCTCTCTCTCTCTCTCAACCCTTCCCAAGATCTCCCCTCATTAGGTACACAGACCAGTAATTCCTTATATTCTCTCTCTCTCTCTCTCTCTCTCTCTCTCTCTCAACCCTTCCCAAGATCTCCCCTCATTAGGTACACAGACCAGTAATTCCTTATATTCTCTCTCTCTCTCTCTCTCTCTCTCTCTCTCTCTCTCTCTCTCTCTCTCTCAACCCTTCCCAAGATCTCCCCTCATTAGGTACACAGACCAGTAATTCCTTATATTCTCTCTCTCTCTCTCTCAACCCTTCCCAAGATCTCCCCTCATTAGGTACACAGACCAGTAATTCCTTATATTCTCTCTCTCTCTCTCTCTCTCTCTCTCTCAACCCTTCCCAAGATCTCCCCTCATTAGGTACACAGACCAGTAATTCCTTATATTCTCTCTCTCTCTCTCTCTCTCTCTCAACCCTTCCCAAGATCTCCCCTCATTAGGTACACAGACCAGTAATTCCTTATATTCTCTCTCTCTCTCTCTCTCTCAACCCTTCCCAAGATCTCCCCTCATTAGGTACACAGACCAGTAATTCCTTATATTCTCTCTCTCTCTCTCTCTCTCTCTCTCTCTCTCTCTCTCTCCAAGATCTCCCTCATTAGGTACACAGACCAGTAATTCCTCTCTCTTCTCTCTCTCTCTCTCTCTCTCTCTCAACCCTTCCCAAAATCTCCCCTCATTAGGTACACAGACCAGTAATATAATCCTTATTCCTCTCTCTCTCTCTCTCTCTCTCTCTCTCTCAACCCTTCCCAAGATCTCCCTCATTAGGTACACAGACCAGTAATTTCTTATATTCTCTCTCTCTCTCTCTCTCTCTCTCTCTCTCTCTCTCCCCAAGATCTCCCCTCATTAGGTACACAGACCAGTAATTCCTTATATTCTCTCTCTCCTCTCTCTCTCTCTCTCAATCACCCTTCCCAGATCGCCCCTCATTAGGTACACAGACCAGTAATTCCTTATATTCTCTCTCTCTCTCTCTCTCTCTCCACCTCTCTCCCTCTCCTCAACCCTTCCCACGATCTCCCCTCATAGGTACACAGACCAGTAATTCCTTATATTCTCTATCCTATCGCTATCTCTTCCTCATCTCTCCAAACAATCTTCCACCAGATTTCACTCTCCCCTCATTAGGTAAACAGACCAGTTTAATCCCTCTCTACTTCTCTCAACATCTACCTCATCTCTCTACTCTCTCGTCTCACGAGCTCTCAACCCTTCCCAAGATCTACCCTCATTAGTACACAGACCAGTAATTGCTTATATTCTCTCTCTCTCTCTCTCTCTCTCTCTCAACTCTCTATCTTCCAAGATCTCTCTCTCATTAGGTCCTCAGACCAGTAATTCCTCTCTCTCCTCCTCTCTCTCCCCATCTCTCTCTCTCAACCCCTTCCCAAGAGCTCCCCTCATGAGGTACACAGACCAGTCATTCCTTATATGCTCTCTCTCTCTCTCTCTCTCTCTCTCTCTCAACCCCTTCCCAAGATCTCCCCTCATTAGGTACACAGACCATTAATTCCTTATAGTCTCCTTCTCTCTCTCTCCTCTCCCTCTCTTCCTCAGACCATCCAAGATTCCCGGGATCTCTACCCTTCCCAAGATCTCCCCTCATTAGGTACACCGACCAGTAATTTCTTATATTCTCTCTCTCTCTCTCTCTCCCTCTCTCAACCCTTCCACGATCTCCCCTCATTCGTACACAGACCAGTAATTCCTTATATTATCTCTCTCTCTCTCTCTCGTCTCTCAACTCTTCCTCGATCTCCCTCATTAGGTACACAGACCAGTCTCTCCTCTCTCTCTCTTCCTCTCTCTCCGCTCTCTCCGCTCTCAAACCCTTCCCATATCGATCTAGATCTCTCTCCCTCATTAGGTACACAGACCAGTACGTCCTTCTATTCTCTCCTCTCTCTCTGCTCTCTCTCTCTCATCAACCCCTCTCTCTCCATCTCTCTCTCCTCACACCCCTCCCCGATCTACCCCTCATTAGGTACACAGACCAGTAATTTCTTATATTCCTCATCTCCTGCCTCTCTCCCGCTCTCTCTTCCGTCTCTCTCTCTCTCCCTCTCCCTCTCTCTCCAACACTTCCCAAGAATCTCCCCCCTCATCGGTACCCAGAGACCATAATCCTCTATATTCTCTCTTCTCTCTCTCTCTCTCGTCAACCCTTCCCAAAGATCTCCCCCTCATTAGGTACAGTCACAGACCAGTAATTCCTTATATTCTCTCTCTCCTCATCTCTCCACCTTCGTCGCTCTCCCTCTCTCAAACCCTTCCACAAGATCTCCCCTCATTAGGGTACAACACAGACCAGTAATTCCTTATATTCTCTCTCTCTCGTCTCCTCAATCATCCGCCTGCACTCTCTCTCTCTCGCTCTCCTCAACCCTTCCCAAGATCTCCCCTCATTAGGTACCACAGACCATTAATTCCTTATAGTTCGCTCTCTCTCTCTCTCAATCTTCTCTCGTCTCTCTCTCTCTCAACCCTTCCCCAGATCTCCCCTCATTATGGACAAGACCAGACCAGTAATTCCTTTTATTCTCTCCCATCGTCTCTCTCTAATTCTCTCTCTCTCCCTCTCAAAAAAGCCGCTTTCTAAGATCTCCCCTCATTAGGGACTCAGACCAGTTATTCCTTATATTTATATTCCCTTCCTCTCTCCATCTCTCCCTCCTCTCAACCCTTCCCAAGATCCTCCCCTCATTAGGTACACAGACCAGTAATTCCTTATATTCTCTTCTCTCTCTCATCTCATCTCTCTCTCTCATCTCTCAACCCTTCCCAAGCTCTCCCCTCATTAGGTACACAGCCCAGTAATTCCTTATA